>CM054137.1:65367748-65377748 GCA_028751875.1 Rapana venosa | reverse complement strand
AGTGATCAGAACACTCGCTTTCCCCCAACTAAGGTTAAGCAGCATCGAGCGTGGTCGCCACTTGGATGGGTGACCGTTTGTGCGCCCTGGCTTCAGTACTGTCCCCCAGTTCACCCAGCTGTAAATGGGTACCTGCCTTCTTTAGGGTCAGGAAAGGTAAAGCAGCGAGGGAGAGGAGATGGGCGCCACCCTCAATAATATGCTGGCCCCTTGAGAAGTTGAGGTCTCTGACGCCTCACTCCCCTACGACCACATAGGTTATGGGACACCTTTACCTTTACATTACTAGATAATCTCAGACGAATCCTTAGGGTATAAGCTGGTGGCGTGAGAGGGGGTCTTGAATTATTCGGTTTTTGGCAAGGTTGTTTGTTACCAGTAAAGGATAATTTCCAGACAAATGTATGTCGGCTTAGAACACCCAGTCTCTTGGTGCCTATATCTCGAAGGATGGGTAAGTGGTGTGGTGGGGTGGGGTGGGGGAAAACTGAGTTAAGAAACGAAAGAGAATGGTTGTGAAAGTGGGTTGTGGATGGAAAGTGGGTGGGTGAGGGAAGGTAGGTTTAGAATTGGGGGGAAAGAGGGGGTGGGGGGTGGGGGTGAGTCAGAGAAGTCTGATGTTCCTGCCACTGAGCTATACTGCCCCTCATTCTGGTCCAGTAAGCATTTTTGTCTCCCTTAGGTGATGTATACTTTAAAAGCTGGAATGGCAAACTATTTGAATAATGTTGGGTTTTTTTCATGGCTTTTCCCTAGGGCGACAGTTATACTGGGTATGAAATAATCTAAACAGTACCAGTCGTACTGAGGTTTGGTAAGGTTTAGGATAACATCCACACAATCGTATGGCTTGGAAAGATTGTGTCGTTTCGAATTGTTTTGTAGTTATTGTATTGCTTTGAGTTATATTGTAATTGCATTGTTTTTGTTCATTTTTTTTGCATTGTATTGTGGGTTTTTAAAAATATCGTATTTGTTTCATAACGGAATGTACTGTAGTGTAGTGTAGTATAGTGTAGTGTAGTTTAGTACAGTGTAGTGTAGTGTAGTGTAGTGTAGTGTAGTGCAGTGCAGTGTAGTGTACTGTAGTTAGCGTAGCGTATCATATTGTATGGTATCACCTTGTATTGGATTGCGTGCATTATATTGTATTGTATTATATTGTACTGTATTGCATAGTATTTCTATTTTGTTTTCAGTTACCGCATAATATTTTTCTGTTTATGAAATTGAGGCTTCTGTTCCTGGGAAGAGAATGTTGCCACAAGAGCAGGGACACCCAGTTTATTTTTTCCCAGTCAAGTCAAGTCAAAAACACTTTAATCATCCCATGAAGGGCAATTCCAATACTGACAGGCAGATTGATACACATCAAAAATCTCAAAGACACAAAAAGCTATATTTCATATTGGTTAAAACATTCCAAAATGACTTCAAATAAAATGTCACAAACACACACACACACACCAACACACACGCGCGCATGCGCACACACGCATACACACACACACACACACACACACACACACACGCACGCACGCACGCACGCACGCACACACATCAATTGTGAACACAACTTAAAACCCATTGACTAGAAGACATAAAAACTTATTTTTTACGCACGCATATATGTAGCACGTACACACGCACGTACGTGCGTGTGCGAACACGCCCACGCACACCATTCACCAATATATGAATTCAGCCTGTATATATTAAATACTATGCATTTGTTTCTCTATAAGAACGGCTCTTTTCCTACAGACGTTCTCTCCAGGCACAACACTCTTCTCGTTCCCATAAGGTTTTTACCTGTGAGAAACATGTCCATCACCTGGGACCTCCATTCAGCTTCTCATCCGAAAGACAAAGCACCCAGACCACCACCCAAGTTCCTCTAGTGGATGTTGGGGTGGGGTGGGGGTGGGGGTTGGGGGGTTGGGGGGGGGGGGGGGGGCAAAACTTCGGAGTCAAAACGGAAATCACACAGCAAAGGGTGCTCCCTTAACCTTGTTGAGGGAGCGAGGTGAGGCATCGGAGACCTCAGCATCTCCAGGGGCCAGCATATTGAGGGCAGGCGCCTGTCTCCTCTCCCTTACTGCTTTAATTTTCCCTGACCCTAAAGAGGGTAAGGTACCCATTTACAGCTGTGAGGAACTAGGGGGACTGTACTGAAGCCAAGGTACCCGAACGGTCACCCGTCCGAGAGGCAACCACACAGTTTAACCTTAAGCATTGGGGAGAGCGAGTGCACTGGCTACTGAGCTTTTCCAGCCTGTTGTAATTTCTAAACCACAGATCTGGTGATCCAAGATTTTGATCTCTTGATGGCTTCTGACTTTCTTGACTGTAATAATAATAATAATGGTGATAATAATAATAATAACAATAATAATAATGTATGGAATTTATATAGCGCTGAATCTTGTGAAGCAACAAATCAAAGCGCTCAGATGACTTTTTTTTATATCGAGGATAATGGAATAAGCACTCATGTGCTTTTTTTTTTACATCCAGTCCCCGTGTGTATGCGGTTTTGTAAATTTTGTCATCCGTTCCCACCTGGCACACAATGGCCTACTCTTACGAGAAAAGCGGAACAGGATTTAACGTGTGCGCAAGATGTTCTGCGTGCCTTCGCACACGGGGGCCTCGGTTTATAGTCTCATCCAAAATGACTTTTGGGGAGAGTGGAGTCTGCACTGATGTTAACTCCAGGGGAAATATCCTGTAGACTGTAATGTTTTATTTAACCACTTGGCCAATTGCGCGTTCAGCACTCGGCCTCATCCCGTTGTTTTGTTTTTGACCCAACCAGTGTTTATTACCTGCCAGATTGGGAGATTTTTTTAAGTTCCAAAGCTGAAAGCTGTAAAGTTCGTGAAGCAACGCTATTTGATTTGGGTCTATAGATATTCCTGTGGGCATTTACTGGCCCTCTTTGGTAGGATGAAGTTCTTGACTCATACGTTTTGCAAAGGTTTTAGTGTATAGGTTTAGAAAGAACCCCGCGAGACAATTCTTGCCTTAAGTTTGGACAGTTTTGTGAATGGTGTAGGATGGAAGTTGAAAGGGCAGGAGGTGGGGTGAGGGTGGGGGGGTGGTAGGGTGGGGGGTATGGGGGTGGGGGCGTTGTAGTAGTGCAAATAGATAAAAGACAAGATTTATGAAGTACTAGAGAATGATGGTGGAGAGGGTGTGGGTGTGTGGGGGTCGAGGCTATAACTATTGTGTGTATTTGCATACGATCGAGCGAGCGAGCGAGCGAGAGCGAGAGAGAGAGAGAGAGAGAGAGAGAGAGAGAGAGAGAAGAGAGAGAGAGAGAGAGAGAGAGAGAACTGAACTAAACTGAACTGAACTGAACACGGGATACTCTTTATACAAGAGACAGACAGACAGGCAGACAGGCGGACAGGCAGGCAAGCAGGCAGACATACAGACAGACAGGCAAGCAAGCAGGCAGACAGGCAGGCTGGCTGACAGAAAGAGAGGCATACAGACAGAAAGAGTGACAGGTATACAGACAGAAAGAGAGGCATACAGACAGAAAGAGAGGCATACATACCAGAAAGAGAGGCATACAGACAGACAGAGAGGCATACAGACAGAAAGAGTGACAGGCATACAGACAGAAAGAGAGGCATACAGACAGAAAGAGAGGCATACAGACAGACAGAGAGGCATTACAGACAGAAAGAGTGACAGGCAAACAGACAGAAAGAGAGGCATACAGACAGACAGAGAGGCATACAGACAGACAGAGAGGCATACAGACAGAAAGAGAGGTATCAGACAGAAAGAGAGGCATACAGACAGAAAGAGAGGTATACAGACAAAAAGAGAGACATACAGACAGAAAGAGAGGTATCAGACAGAAAAGAGAGACATACAGACAGAAAGAGAGACATACAGACAGAAAGAGTGACAGGCATACAGACAGAAAGAGAGGCATACAGACAGACAGAGAGGCATACAGACAGAAGAGAGGTATCAGACAGAAAGAGAGGCATACGACAGAAAGAGAGGTATACAGACAAAAAGAGAGGTATACAGACAGAAAGAGAGAGGCATAGACAGAAAGAGAGGTATCAGACAGAAAGAGAGACATACAGACAGAAAGAGAGGTATCAGACAGAAAGAGAGGTACAGGCAGAAAGAGAGACATACAGACAGAAAGAGAGACATACAGACAGAAAGAGAGACATACAGACAGAAAGAGTGACAGGCATACAGACAGAAAGAGAGGCATACAGAAAGATGTGACAGGCAAACAGACAGGCAAACATACTTAACAGACAAACATAATTATAGGCAGACAAACAAACAGACAGATAGATACACAGGCAGGCAGGCAGGCAGGCAGGCAGGGAGACAGGCAGGTAGACAGACAACCAGTGCAGACAGATGCAAATACAGACACAAACAGAGGTAGTATCTACTATGCAAGATTCTAGGCAGGATCGAACACTTGGGACATTAGAATGATAATATGCGGTCTACCCCGTGGGGATGCCGGGGGACTGTCTGTACAATACTAATAGCATCCGCACCTTCTGGAAATTCTGTGCTAGGATTTCCCTCTTTTCTATCCCTCTTTTCGTTTCTGCTTTGTTCCTTTTTTTCTTCCTGTCCACTTTCATCTTCATTCTTCTTTCATTCTTTTTTCGTGTTGTAGCTGTTGCAAGTAGCAGGCAAAGTTGCCATGAAATACAATGAGCTTAAAAAGAGTGCATCAAGCATGGGAGATATAAACACCTGCAGTGTTGGTCCTATTTTTGTCGATGCGTTAGTTGCATGAAGATCATGGAGCACCATTGTTTTGGTGGGGTTGTTGTTTTTTAAATTGTGGTCGTTTTATTATTTTTTTTAAACAAATACAGACTTCCCTTGGTCTCTTCTCAAGCCGGTATTTTCCAAGTCATTTTTCCTTTCTTATTTACCTTCAAAAAAAATTCAACATAAAAAATTTCAACCAGTTCTTTGAAACAAATTTTTTTAGCTATAGCATGAAGCGCTAGTTTCCTCAGTGTGATTTACACTTGTCAAAATGGCATATGCAAAATTAATAAGAACGGATGGTATGGTCCAATTGTCCTGTTTCGTTCTAGTTCTGCGATCTTCTGTGAGAAATAAGATTTGGATAAGCATGATAATCAAAACCTCGACTAAAGAGAAAGTATTCATGATCAGCTATTACTTTATTTCCTGAAAGAAATACTTGAAAAAACCCTAGTCTTTAGTGGTGTTATTCAAAATAAAGGATTCGATTACTTCTACCCTATATATATAATATATATTCATATATTATATATTATTACTATATATATATATATATATATATATTCATATTTATATATATACATATATACATATATACATATATATAATTATATATATTATATATTATATTAATATATATATATCATATATAATATCTATAATATGACATATAATATATAAAATCAGAATATAATAGTGAAAGAAAACAAGAACAAGTAACCAGTTACAACTTCTGCAACATTGCAAATGTGATTTATCACTCATTCAATTTTTTTGAAATCAGGAAAACAACCTAAAACCCTAGAAAATGACATCTTTCAATCACATTTTTGAGTAAGAACAATCCACGCCTTTCGGCCTGAACTGACTCAAGCATTGGCTTCTAAATGAGCCCTCGTCAAATACAGAGGTCGTCAAAGAAAAAAATACTAAATGATCAAACAAAGTTCCTCACACTCTTTGATACAAACCCAAACTTACTGCTTCTTAGCCTGCAATTTTTAACCACTTCACCATCATAATTATACACACACAGCAGCATACAAAAATCTTCCCTATATTTTAACCCAGTGAGCATTTATCGCCTGCCAGAACCTCAACATTTACTTCCTCAGCTGAAAGCCCAGAATGTTCATAAAGCCTTGTCATTGGAATACTGGAATTTATCACTAGTCCCTCATGGGGCACTTGTCTTTTGCGCGCTACAAAGTCCTGACTCCCAACCGATCAGTCGCGTCAGGGTGCAGTGGTTAGTGTCTTGGGTCATTGGCTGTCAGGGTCGTAGGTTCGTATCCTGTCAGAGGCATAGGGATTTTTTTTTCTTCAGACTCTGGCCAGCTCCTATCCAGAGTGAATTTGCTGTGGACTTTTCGGGAATTCTGGGACCACACAGTCAAGCTTCATCTGCTTTACGGAAGCGATTTTGAGAGAGGTGCTCGAATTACCTAACCATCACTGCAGGTGTCTGTGTTTCTCGGGCCTGGTCAACGCTAGTTTATATATATAATGATAGCATGCGAGGAGTACAGCTCTGTCAAGTAGTCTCAAAGCACACACGTGCTTCTGTAGCATCATTATTACGTCATCATGATCACCATTGATTATTACTTACTTTTTCCTTCCGCTTGTACTCTGTGGCGTCGCGGGGAAATATAACTGTCTGTCTGCTGCAAGGCGGGTAGCTTGGAGGAGGGACAATCCATGGACTTTCAGTGTTCACGGAATCACTCCAGCGTCGCCTGGGTCTACCTCTGGCCCTCGTGCCAGAGTACCTCAAGTTGTAAGCACGCAAGGCTGGCTGGTTTGGCGGCATCCGTGTGAGGTGCCCGAACCACTTGGTTCGTTGTTGTTCAATATGGTGTAGGACGGGTGTGGCTCCTACCATGTTTCTGATCACCTCGTTTCTTATCTTGTCTCTCCTGGTCTTGTTGACGGCTTTCCTCAAGCACTTCATCTCACACGTTACCAGTTTCTGCTCCAGGGTTTTTGTCAGGGGCCATGTCTGGCACTGGTAAGTGAGAGTTGGCAGGAAGATGGCGTTGATCAGCTTTGCCTTGGTGCTCAAAGGGATGTTAGGATGTCGCAGAAGTGGGGCAAGTTGATAGCTGACTTCGTTTGCTTTTTGACAGCGTGTTTCTATTTCTCTGTCCAGTTTTCCATCTTCTGTGAATATACTGCCTAAATACTTGAATTCAGTCGTCCACTTTAGTTGGGCTCCATTGATTATGGCGCAATAAAAGACAATTGTCCCTGACTCGATGTCCCCAGCTGCTCTGATTTCATGGTGATCCCAGTTTCAGTTTCCTCATACATTTGTGTGTGTGTGTGTGTGTGCCTGTGGTGACCTAGGTCAAGGCCCTCCGTGTTGGAAGTTCACGGGAGAAGGGTATTGAAACGACATTGGTGGCGATCACCACCCTGGGTTGATTGGTGTCTCACTCAATCTGGCTTTTATTTTATTTATTTATTTGTTTATTTATTCTTTTATATCGAGGATAAATGGAATAAGCACTCATGTGCTTTTTTTTTACATCCAGTCCCCGTGTGTATGCGGTTTTGTAAAAATTTTGTCATCTGTTTCCACCGGCACACAATGGCCTACTCTTCCGAAAAGCGGAACAGGATTTAACGTGTGCGCAAGATGTTCTGCATGCGTTCGAACACCTGGGCCTCGGTTTATAGTCTCATCCGAAGGATGAAGGTCTCATCACGACTGAGCTATAAAAATTATTGTTGTCAGTTGTGGGGGGCTTAGTAGGTAGTATCATGAGTAGGCCAGCTCAAAACATGCACTACTGAGCATCACCAAAGTGACCCAGCAGCAGTGCAGGGCCCCTCTGGCTGGTGGCCTTGCGACAGCCTAGCACTAACAAACTTCCTGTAGACTTCTGACTCAGGGATGCAAAATGACGAGCCTGGGTATATCTGGGGCGGAGAGACTGAAATGAGCGGTATGAGAACAACAGGACAGAAACGTCACAGAAAATGAGGCAGCAAAAAAAAAAGGAAACGAAAGATTTTGGAAAAAAACCAAACAAACTTTGTTCAGATGGGATTGACCAAATCGCACAATCCTCAATCATCAAATCTAACCATTTGGCTACACACCAACACGGTTACTAGCGTTTTCCTGTGCTCTGAATCAATAACCATTACCTCTTCCACTCTAGTTAAATTTATTTATTTATTTATTCTTTTATATCGAGGATAATGGAATAAGCACTCATGTGCTTTTTTTACCATCCAGTCCCCGTGTGTATGCAGTTTTGTAAATTTTGTCATCTGTTTCCACCGGCATACAATGGCCTACTCTTCCGAAAAGCGGAACAAGATTAAACGTGTGCGCAAGATGTTCTGCATGCGTTCGAACACGGGGCCTCGGTTTATAGTCTCATCCGAAGGACGAAAGACAAATAATGAATGATCACACTTCACCCATGAGGATGCCGTGGGACTGTCAATACAAATAGCCTCCCCCACCTTCTGGACATTGTATACTGGGAAAAATTCCCTCTTTTCTATCCCTCTCTTTGTTTCTGCCTCGTTCTTTTTTCCTTCCTGCTACCTTCTTCGTGTCTCTTTTTTTCTTCCTTCTTGGTCCATTCTCCTGCCTTTCTTCCCAGAAAGACTTATAATGATTTTCCCCTAAGCTGAAGTCTGATGCGCTGGGCCTGACTTGTAAAGGCGTTTAACGGCAGCGCAACAAATTCTCGTTGTTCATAATGACAAGACAGTGGTTGCTGTCTGAGCGTTCGACGACGACGGAGAAGAAGAAACAAAACAGCTCACGTACTCTGATACGAACCCAGACCTACTGCTTCTCAGTTCTGCAGTTTTAACCGCTTCACCATTCACGTACGCACAGGCAGCTTTAACCCCCCCAAAATCTTATCTATATTTTGAACCCAGCGAGCATTTATCGCCTTCCAGAGCTTGACATTTTATTTCCAGAGCTAAAAGCCCAGAAAGTTCATAAAGCCTTGTCATTGGAATACTGGAATTTATCACTGGTCCCCATGGGGTACTCACTGGTCTTTCGCGTGCTAGGAAATCTTGAATCACAAGATGTAGCGACGGTTGAGGAGAATATCCAGAGAGAACAAAAAAAATTAGTCTGCCTTGTGGGCAGGATCGATCTCTTTACACACACAGACACACACACACACGCACACACACAAGCACGCACGCGCGCACGCACACACACACATACACACAAAAACACTCACACACACACACTCACACACACGCCCGCGCGCTCGCACGCACGCACGCACACACATACACACACATACACACACATACACACAAACTCACACACATACAAGCCCGTGCGCACACGCACACAACACACACACACATACACACACACATACACACACATACACACACACATACACACACACACACACACACACACACACACACACGAGTTTGGTGTAGAATGGTAGGGGACTACTTACTTATTCGTTAAATTATTCATTCTGCTATGTCGAGAATAATGGAATGACACACTCATGTGCTCTTCTTACTGTCTTCTTTTTTTTTTTACATTCAGTCCCTGTGTGTACGCAATTTTGTAAAAGTTTTTCATCCGTTCCCGCTAGGTCTTCTGAAAGGTGAAACAGGTTTTGAACGTGTGCTCAAGATGTTCTACTTGCGTTCTGCGTTGGCACACAAAACCTAACCTCGATGCTGCTTAACATTGGCTGGGGGAAAAGCTTCACCATTCAGCTATCCCGAGTCCCCTCTCACGAAAACCTCAATCCTAAATCCACAAGGCTAACCACTAAGTTGTCCCATAACCTATAAGGTCGTAGGGGGAGCGAGGCGTCAGAGACCTCACTTCTCTAAGGGGCCAGCATATTGAGGGCGGCGCCCATCTCCTCTCCCTCGCTGCTTTACTATCCCTGCCTGACCCTAAAGAGGGCAGGTACCCATAATTTACAGCTGGGTGAAGTGGGGAACTGTACTGAAGCCAAGGCGCGCAAACGGTCGGTCACCCATCCAAGTGGTAACCACGCTCAACGCTGCTTAAATTAACCTTGGCTGGGGGGGAAAGCGAGTGCTCCGACCACTGAGCTGGTCGCTTTCCTGTACACTGCGTCCATATAATCAGTCAGGTTATAATAATGATAATAATAATAATAATAATAATAATAATAATAATAATAATAATAATAATAATAATAATAATAATGTATGGAATTTATATAGCGCTGAA
>CM054137.1:65350248-65362748 GCA_028751875.1 Rapana venosa | reverse complement strand
AACATCCAAGACTGGACCGCCCAACCCCTGCAACACCTTCTACTAGCCACACAGGATCGTGAAGCATGGAAAAAGATCTCTGTCGCGTCTTCTCTCATGTCCCCCCCTACGTCCTTTGGGACATGGGACTGAGTGAGTGAGTGAGTGAACAACGGTGGCATTCACAAAAGGTATCCGCGCTCCGACTTCGGGAATGATGTCGAAACTTGTGTCTAAACAGTGTGCGAGCGGGTTTGTTATTTTTAAATAAATATATATTTTTTGTTTCATCCGTTCTTACCAGCACGAATGACCTACTCTTCCTAAAGGTAGAGCGGGTGTTAATGTGTGTGCAAGGTGTTCTGTGTGCTAACGTTCACACGCATGGCTTCTGTTTATAGTCTCATCCGAGGAACTTTCTGGAGGGAGTAAATTTTAGTCAGAGAGAGAGAGAGGGGGGGGAGAGAGGGGGGGGCGGGGAGAGGGAGAGAGAGAGAGAGAGAGAGAGAGAGAGGGAGAGAGAGAGAGAGAGAGAGAGAGAGAGAGAGAGAGAGAGAGAGAGAGAGAGAGAGAGAGAGAGAAGCACACTCACACAGACTAACAGACATACAAAGACACAGAGAGATAGACAGAGACAAAGAGAGACAGAGAGAGAGAGAGGGAGACAGACAGAGACAGAGACAGAGAGAGAGAGACATAGAGACAAAGAGAGAGACTGACAGACATGCAAAGACACAGAGAGAGAGACAGAGAGAGAGACAGAGACAGACAGAGAGACAGACAGACAGAGACAGAGAGACAGAGACAGAGAGGATTATGATATAATGATATTTCTTTCATTCGTAGACCTAGAAAGAAAGAAAGAAAGAGAGAGAGAGAGAGAGAGAGAGAGAGAGAGAGATACAGAAAGAGACAGAGACAGAGACAGACAGACAGAGACAGAGACAGACAGAGATAGAAAGAGAGACAGACAGACTCAGAGACACAGACAGAGAGACAGAGACAGACAGAGAGGCAGACAGACAGAGACAGAGAATGATAAAAAGGATACCATAATCATATTCCTTGTACTCGTATACCCTCATTTAGATCCGGCAGATTTATCTACATGAAATTCGGGGCTGCTACCCCCCCCCCCCCCCCCCCCCTCCCCCCCCCCACCCCCCCCACCCCCCCCTCGCTCCCCCCCCCCCCCACCTTCTCCCCTCCCTGGGAGAGAGTGCGTCGCCACAAGAACACCGCCGGCCCACCCATTAGTTTATTATTTTCTTCTCTGCCATCTCTGGAGCCAGAATTGCTATGTACAGGGAACTATCAATGGCAGGCTAAGCAATACTACGAGAGCTCCCTCCTCCTCCTACTCCTCCTCCCCCCCCCCCTCTCTCTCTCTCTCTCTCTCTCTCTCTCTCTCTCTCTCTCTCTCTCTCTCTCTCTCTCTCTCTCTCACATACACACACACACTCACGGGACGGGGGACGGGATAGCCTAGTGGTTCTACTAGAACATTGCGCTCGCAATCTGACAACCCGGGTTCGATTCCCGTTCAAGAGGATATTTTCCCCTGGAGTTAACTAACATCAGTGCAGACTCCACTCTCTCTCTCCCCAAAAAGTCCTTTGGATGAGACTAGAAACTCTGGCTCCGTGTGCGAACGCACGCAGAACATCTTGCGCGAACGGTAAAATCCTGTTCCGCTTTTCGTAAAAGTAGGCCATCGTGTGCCGGTGGGTAGAGATGACAATTTACAAAACCGCATAGACACGGGGACTATATGTAAAAAAGCACATAAGTGCTTATTCCATTATACTCGATAACAACCCCCCCCCCCCTCCCCAATAAAAACAACAACAAAAAACACCACACACTCACTCACATACACACACACTCACACAAACTCACACACACACACCTTCACAAACATACACACACATTGATTCTCTTTCCATATGTCTTCTATTATTTTTAGTATTCATAGTCCCCCCCCCCCCCCTTTCTTTTTTCAATCTCACCCCCACTCCGACTATTATCACTTAAAATGAACAGACGTTAAATACAAGAAGAAGAAGAAGAAGAAGAAGAAGAAGAAGAAGAAGAAGAAGAAGAAGAGAGAAGAAGAAGAACAACAACAACAACAACAACCACCACCACCACAACAACAGCAACAACAAACACACACACACACACACACACACACACACACGTACACACGTGCACACACACACACACACACACGTGCACACGTACACACACACACACACACACACACACACACACACACCAACGCCCACACCCACACACAACACAACATATATACACACACCTCCCAACCCCCCCCCCCCCCCCACACACACACACACACAAACACACACGCACACCTCCCCTCCCCCTCCCCGCACACCCCCCTCCCCTGCACACACACACACACACACACACACACACAACACACACACACACACACACACACACACACTGCACACACAGAGTCGATACATCTCTCTCTCTCTATCTCTCTCACTCTCACACTCTCTCTCTGTGTCTCTCTCTGCGATAGTCGATCGTCATATTCATAAAGCACATTAGACACTACCGTTCGGTCACTGTGGGGCTATAGTGTTACATGCCGCGTGGGTTCGTTTCCATCTTAACATTTTGCCTGACTCATCCCTCTCCCCCTCATCTCCCCCCCCCTCCCCCATCCCCCCTCCCATCCCACTCACCCCCCCCCCCTCCCACTCTCCCCCTCCAACAAATGGATGACCCTGACATCTTCGTTGCAGATCCCTGGCCGCAATAAAATTTATCACTGAAATTGTATATATATCATAGTCTGTATGATTCTTAGTAATGTGTAAAATGATATCAGTTGCTAGAAGTGTTGTGTTATCTTTTTTTCTTTTCTCTTTTTAATATCGAGGATAATGGAATAAGCACTCATGTGCTTTTTTACATCCAGTCCCGTGTGTATGCGGTTTTGTAAATTTTGTCATCTGTTCCCACCGGCCCACAATGGCCTACTCTTTCGAAAAGCGGAACAGGATTTAACGTGTGCGCAAGATGTTGTGCATGCGTTCGCACACGGGGGCCTCGATTTATAGTCTCATCCGAGGGAGAGAGAGGGAGAGAGAGAGCGGAAGGGAGAGAGAGGGGGAGAGAGGGAGGGAGAGAGAGGGGGAGAGAGGAGGGAGAGTAGAGGGGAGAGAGAGTGAGGGAGGGGAAAAGAGAGGGAGGGAGTGTGTGTGTGTGTTGTGTGTCGATATCAGTTGTTAGAAGTTTGTGTGTGTGTGTGTGGTGTGTGTGTGTGTGTGTGTGTGGTGTGTGTGTGTGTGTGTGTGTGTGTGTGTGTGTGGTGTGTGTGTGTGTGTGTGTGTGTGTGTGTGTGTGTTGTTTGTGTGTTGTGTGTGTGTGTGTGTTATGTGTTATTTGTGTGTTGTTTGTGTGTGTATTGTGTGTGTGTATGTTAGTGTGTGTGTTGTGTTTTGTGTGTGTGTGGTGTGTGTGTGTGTGTGTGTGTGTGTGTTGCATGTGTGTGTGTGTTGTATGTGTGTGTGTGTGTGTGTGTGTGGTGTGTTGTGTGTGTGTGTGTGTGTGTGTGTGTGTGTTCGTTCCTCGTTTAGAGTTCTGAAGTTTACCAATGGTGAGATTTTTTGCGTATGCGAACTGCCCCCTCTCTCACGACCATATTATAGATCCATTGTGTGCCGGTGAGAACAGATGACAGAATTTACAAAACCGCATACACACGAGGACTGGATGTTAAAGAAAAAAGAAGCCCATGAGTGCTTATTCCATTTTCCTCGATATATAAAAACTATAAAAAAAATTAAAAAATATAGGTCCCGTGTGCGAACAGCACGTACAACATCTTGCACACACGTTAAAATCCGTTTCGCTTTTCGGAAGAGTAGGTCAGAGTGTGCGGGTGGGAATGGATGAACAAAATTTACAACACTGCATACACACACGGGGACTAGATGTAAAAAAAAAAACCCACCCACATGAGTGCTTATTCTGTTATCCTCGAAGTAAAAGAATAAAATAAACAAAAAATAGGTAGCGGTATTCCGATTTCGAGGATGGTGACTAAACACAACATCTGTGTCGATATTTTTTTTTTGGTGCGGAGTTTTTTTGTTGGTCATCCTTTTCAACCCGGCACGAAATGGCCTACTCTTGCGAAAGGTGGTACAGGTTTTTTGGTGGTTTTTTTAAAAACGTGTACTTAAGACGTTCTGCGTGCATTCGTCCACACGTGGTTTCTAGTCTCATCCGAATGGACTCTGACATTCCGTTCGATTTTCTTGTCAAACTTGAGAAGAAAGGGCAAGGTTGGGGAATTGAACGTAGACCCTCGCGGTTTATTTGTTAGGCAGCACAGGCCAACGTCTTAATAACCGTCCTGTCACCTTCTTTCTTAGCTGCTGAATTAGTTGTGTTGTGGGTTTTTTTTTTACCCTAGTCAGTGGTAATGCCACAAGAAGTATGCTTATGAAGATTATTCTGACTCTTGAGATGTTAACGGGCTTATGAGTTATTTTCCTTCGGATGAGACTAGAAACCGAGGCCCCGTGTTCGAACGCATGCAGAACATCGTGCGCACACGTTAAATCCTGTTCGGCTTTTCGGAAGAGGAGGCCATTGTGTGCCGGTGGAAACAGATGACTAGATTTACAAAACCGCATACGCATGGGGACAGGTTGTAAAAAAAAAACCCACATGAGTGCTTATTCCATTTATCCTCGATATAAAAGAATAAATAAAATTAAAAAAATAAATAAATAAATGAAGTGAGCGCAAGATGTTTTTTTTGCCCGGGTGGAACTTGGTTATAGTCTCATCTGAAGAACTTTTCATAGAGAGTCCAGTTAGTACCTACGCTTTCTATAGGACTATAATCCCCACCCCACCCCACCCCACCCCAAACCCTACCCCCACCCCTACCCCTACACCTACCCCCACCCTCAACCGACTTCTCAGCGGGGATTTGAACTCCAGCCCTCTGTTACTATCCGATCTCGACAGAGACACTCTAACCACTAGGCTGTCCCGTCCCCCCCCCCCCCCCCCCCCCCCCACCCAGTCTTAAAAATGAGTCAGACGAAAACACAATAATAATAATAGATGTCACAGACGGATAGACAAACAGACAGACACAGGCACAGATACACACACAGACACACACGGGGGACGGGATAGCCTAGTGGTTAGAACATTGCGCTCGCGATCTGACGACCCGGGTTCAATTCCCGTACAAGGGGATATTTTCCCCTGGAGTTAACATCAGTGCAGACTCCACTCTCCCCAAAAGTCCTTCGGAGGAGACTATAAACCGAGGCCCCGTGTGTGAACGCATGCAGAACATCTTGCGCACACGTTAAATCCTGTTCGGCTTTTCGGAAGAGGAGGCCATTGTGTGCCGGTGGAAACAGATGACTAAATTGACCAAACCTGGGGACTGGATGTAAAAAAGCACATGAGTGCTTATTCCATTTATCCTCGATATAAAAGAATAAATAAAAATAAAAGAAGTGAGAGCAAGATGTGTTTTTCCCTGGTGCAACTAGGTTATAGTCTCATCTGAAGAACTTTTCGTAGAGAGAGTCCAGTTAGTACCTACGCTTTCTATAGAAGGACTATAATCCCCACCCCACCCCACCGCAAACCCTACCCCTACACCCACCCCTACCCTCAACGGACTTCTCAGCGGGGATTTGAACCCTAGTCCTCTGTTACTATCCGATCTCGACAGCGATGCTCTAACCACTAGGCTGTCCCGTGCCCCCAGTCTTAAACATGAGTCAGAAGAAACCACAATAGTAACAGATGTCACAGACGGATAGATTAAACAGACAAACACACAGGCACAGACACACACAGACACACACACAAGTACAGACACACACACACAAGTACAGACACACACACAGACACACACAGACACACATAGACACACATAGACATACAAAGATACAGAGACATACACATAGACACAGAAACACACGCGCGCGCGTGAGTGCGTGCTGGAATTGAATTGCGATTGTGCTTTCTTGTGTGCTTCCATGCCGCTCATAAATACTTTTTGTAAGTGACATGAGCGACACAGAGAGACAGAGAGAGACAGAGACAGAGAGAGAGAGACAGAGAGAGAGACAGAGAGAGAAGAGAGAGAGAGAGGGGAGAGGAGAGAGAGAGAGAGAAGAGAGAGAATTTGTATGTGTGAACGCATGTTTGTGTGTGTTTGCTCTAGAAAAAAAAGAAAGTTGAGAGAGAGAGAGACAGACAGACACACAGACACACAGAGAGAAACACACACATACACACAGAGGACAGAGAGAGAGAGAGAGAGAGAGAGAGAGAGAGAGAGAGAGAGAGAGAGAGAGACAGACAGACAGACAGACAGAACAGAGAGAGAGAGAGAGAGAGAGAGAGAGAGAGGGGGTGGGTGGGACAGATACACGAGAGAGACAGACAGACAGACAGAAACAGAGAGAGAGAGGGGAGGCGGGGGGGGGGGGGGGGGAGGGCGGGACAGACATACATAGACAGACACAAAGATACAAAGACAGAAAGGTAGAGAACCAAGACATACATGCAGACAGACAAACAGACAGACAGACAGACGAAGACAGAGACAGACAGACAGAGACAGACAGGGCAGACAGACAAACATGACAGACAAACATACCAGACAGACAGACATGCAGACAGACAGACAAAACAGACAGACAGACAGAGACAGACAGACAGACAGAGACAGAGAAACATATCAGACAGACATGCAGAAAAGACACAGACAGACAGACAGAGACAAACAAACAGACCAGACAGACAGACATGCAGACAGACAGACAAACAGAGACAGACAGAAAGAGACACACAGACAGAGACAGACAGACAGAGAGAGACAGACAAACATACCAGACAGACAAACACAGACAACAGACAAACACAGACAGACAGACAAACATACCAGACAGACAGACACGCAGACAGACAGACAAACAGAGACAGACAGACAAAACATACCAGACAGACAGACATGCAGACAGACAAACAGACCAGACAGACAGACAAGCAGACAGACAGACAGACAGACAGAGGTAATGGACTCCAATGCCACATTGGCACGCATGTAGTGTCAGGAAAGGAATGACAATAACAGCAACATGTTGTGTTGTCTTACTGCAGCCCTTGGGTGATGATAGTAGGTAATAGGTATAGGCAGAAAAATGAATCTTTTTTCTCTGTCTGTCTGTGTCTGTATAATTGTGTATCTGCGTCTGTCTGTCTATCTGTCTGTATCTGTGGATGTCTGTGTCTGTATCTTTCTGTATCTGTGTCTGTGTCTCTATCTGAAGAACGGATGACCAAATTTGCAAAACTGCATACACGCGGGGACTAGATGTACAAAAAGGCCATTGTGTGCCGGTGGGAACAGATGACAAAATTTACAAAACCGCATACACACGGGGACTGGATGTAAAAAAAAGCACATGAGTGCTTATTTCATTATCCTCGATATAAAATAATAAATAAATAAATGAATAAAAAGCCACACGAGTGCTTATTGCACTATCCTCGAAATAAAAGAATGAATAAATAAATGAATAAATGTCTGTGTCTGTGTCTGTATCTGTGTCAATATCTTTATCTGTCTGTGTCTGTGTCTCTATCTGTATCTATATCTGTATCTGTGTCTATATCTATATCTGTCTGTGTCTGTGTCTCTATCTGTGTCTATATCTGTATCTGTGTCTGTATTCTGTGTCTGTCTGTGTCTGTATCTGTGTCTGTATCTGTGTCAATATCTATGTCTGTCTGAGTCTGTGTCTCTATCTGTGTCTATATCTGTGTCTGTATCTGTGTCTGTCTGTGTCTTCTTCTTGTTGTTATTGCTTCGATTTTACGTCTGTTCACTCAAAGTGATATTAGACGATGGGAAGGGGAGGGGAGGAGACATTTATGTTGATGGTTGTGTGCTGTGAAATTGGTATCTGTTGCTAAATATCGTAAGCCGTATTACAGAAAAAGCTAAGCAATGATAACAACAAATAAATACACAAGAAATGCTAATACGACTTATAACTATAAGAAATGTTCTACAGGACTGTTCATGAAAGATTTTTTTTATACGAAACGCCATACTAATATTTTTAAAATATCTTGTCCAAGGATTTTGTTTCCAGATAAAAGAAGGTAAGAATGGTTTTAGACTCTTACATTCAAAAATTATATGAATGCTAGTAATGTTCTCACCACACAAACATTTTATAGTTGTGCTATATTTGGTGATAGAAGCATTTAGTTTTATCCGGAAAAAAAAAGTGCTAGCCTTTCTTGCCATGATCAAGCTTGTGTAGGGTTCTGTCTGTGTCTGTATCTGTGTCTGTATGTGTGTCTATGTCTGTATCTGTGTCTGTATCTATGTCTGTCTGTGTCTGTATCTCTGTCTGTATCTGTGGCTGTATCTGCCTGTGTCTGTATCTGTGTCTGTATCTGTCTGTGTCTGAATCTCTGTCGTTCTCTCTAAGTAGATCATCTGTTTGATTGTCTCTGTTTATCCATCCATCCATCCATCCAGCCAGCCAGCCAGCCAGCCAGCCAGCCATCCATCCATCCATCCATCCACCCATCCATCCATCCATCTCTCTCTCTTCCTCCCTCCCTCCCCCCTCTCTCTCGCTCACTCGCTCGCGTGCGTGCGCGCGTATGTGTGTGTGTGTGTGTGTGTGTGTGTAGGGATAGTTCTCTACGCATGTGTGTGTGTGTGGGAGGGGGTGCGTGAGTGGGGTGCTTCTGTTTTTGTTTCTGTCTTTGTTTCTGTCTGTCTGCTTGCGTGCCCGCCTGCCTGCCTGCTTGTCTGTCCCTCTGTCTGTCTCACACACACAGTGCACGCTTACTAACACGCACACACAAATATACGAGCTATTTTTCTGCTGATAAAAAAACCCGAACGTAATAAGATACATATCGCTAAGTTTACGACCACATACACACAAAAACACGTACCAAGTATCCACCACAACCAATCCATAATTAGTATACCAATCCTGGCACACCTTATCATACCTTGTGCGGCGCGTGCGTGTGTGCGTGCGCGCGCCTGTGTGCGTGTTCTCAAGCACACACGCCCCCCTTCCTCCAACCCATCCACCCCACACACACACACACACTCACAGACACTCCGCACGCGTGACTATCACATAGAGTGTAAATTCCCACTGAGAAACTGACGCCGTTTTCGCAAAGTAACTGTAATCTCTCTCTCTCTCTCTTGCTCTCTCTCTCTCTCTCTCTCAGCTTGCGAGCTCTGTCCATGCGCGCGCGCGTGTGTGTGCCTCTCACTCTGTCTCTCTATTCGAACATTTCCCGTGAGCTGGACACAGAAACAACTGCACGCACGCACACGCACACGCACGCGCGCGCGCGCGCACGTAACTAAATCAGCTGGCATTGCGACAAAAACGTCCACGGAGTTGGTGTGAGTTAAGTGTGTGTGTGTGTATCTGCGCGTGTGGTGCATGCATTTTTGGTGGTGTGTGTCGCTCGTTTAACCAAAAAAAAAAAAAAAGAAAAAAGGATCGTTCATTGGTTATCCTGCGAAAAATTATGGCTGGGAGAGCGTGGTGGATTTTGATATGTTGTCAACACAGGCGAAAAATTGAAGTTTGGGGCAATTGCATCTACGTGTGTTGAGACAGACAGAAAGAGGCAGTCAGAGAGAGAGAGAGAGAGTTTCGTGGATGTTTTTTCTTTCTACGATTGTTCATTCTAAAACAAACTATTTTTGTGAAGTGGTGGGATTTTGCTGTTGTTGTTTCACCAAGTGTGGAGCGATTTGACATTGAAACTGTTTGAATTGTGAAGTGAAAAAAACACACCAAAAAAAGGATTATTAACTAGAACGGTGATTGAGGGTTTTTTTTCGTGGTTTGTTTTTTCGGTGGTTTGTGTGGGTGTGGGTTTTTAAAAAAAATCCAAGTAGTGGTTTTTTTCTTGGTGTTGGTGTTGGTAGTGGTGTCAGTTGACGTACAAGGCACAGCAGTAACTTTCGACATGTCTCGAGGAAAGCTGGTAAGTGTCTGTTTTAAGTTTTGTTGTCATCAATCAAGAATAGAATATGTAAGAATGTCTGTGTGTGTTGTGTGTGAATGTGGGTGGGTGGGTGGGTGGTGTGTGTGTGTTGTGTGTGTTGTGTTGTGGTGCGGTGTGTGTGTTATTCTTTTATTCTTTTATGTCTTTTATTGTATGTGTGTTTGTGTGTGTGGTGTGTGTGTGTGTGTGTGTGTGTGTGTGCGAGCGAATGTGTGTGTGTGTGTGTGTGGGGGGGGGGAACATTGTTGTTGTTGTTGTATGTGTGTGTTTTCTTTTTGTTCCTTTATTTCTTGTGTGTGCGTGTGTGTTAGTATGTGTGTTAAAGTGTATGTGTGTTGTGGTGTGTGTGTGTGATGTTTGTGTGTGTGTGTGTGTGTTAAGTGTGTATGTGTTGTGATATGTGTGTATGTGTGTATTCTTCGATTTCATGTCTTTACAAATTGTGATATTAGACGAAAGTAAAGAAGAAAAAAACAAAGCAGGAGTGGAGTGGGGAAGTTTGGGTCAGGGTTTGGGGGTGGAAGCAGACATTCTGAAAATCGGATGACAAGTAAATGAATAATTAACTCTTGAGTGTGCGCGTGCGTGTGTGTGTGTGTGTGTGTGCGTGCGTGCGTGCTTGCGTACGTGTGTGCGCGCGCGTGTGTGTGTGTGTGTGTGTTTGTGTGTGTCTGTGTGTGTGAGAGAGTGCGTGTTTGTGTGTGTGTCTGTGTGTGTGTGTGTTTTCGCGCTCGCGTGAGCACGCCCGACCACTTGATTTCATTTCAAGTTTCTTCACAACTTGTGCTATTAGACGAAAGTAAGTAAAAAAGGGGGGGGGGGGGGGGGAAGGGAGGGGGGGGGGGCGAGTCTGCATCTGGAATTTAGGGTTGGAAGCACACAATTTTCAATACCGGTGGACAAGTAAATGGAAATCGACTGTGTGTGTGGTGTGTGTGTGTGTGTGTGTGTGTGTGTGTGTGTGTGTGTGTAGTGTGTTGAGTGTGTGTATGTATGTTTGTGTAAGTGTGTGTGTAGTGTGTGTGAGTGTGTGTGCAGTGTGTGTGTGTGAGTGTGTGTGTGTAGTGTGTGTGAGTGTGGTATGTGTGTGTGTGTGTAAGTGTGTGTGATTGTGTGTGTAAGTGTATGCTTTACTATTTTTTTAATTTTATTCTTTTATTTCGAGAATAATGGAATAAGCACTTTTTCATCCAGTCCCCCGTGTGTATGCAGTGTTGTAAATTTTGTCATTACTTTGTTCGTGTGTGTGTGTGCGTGCGTGCGTGCGTGTACATGCGTAAGTGCGAGGTTGTGTGTGTGTATTTAGTCTAAATTCTGTTTACGCTTGGTAATGATAAACAACGTAAAGAAATACAACACGCAGAAACAGAAACATACAAGCAAACAACGAACGAGCCCCCTTCCCCTCCACCCCCCCCCCCCACCCCAACAGCAAGAACAATAAGATACAAACAAACAAACAAAAAATTATGAATCAGAACATTATGCTTTAAAAAATTTGTAACATACTTAGAAATCATTCCTTCTCCCCCCCCCCCCCCCCCACCACACACACAGACATCTGTTCTCTCTCTCTGTGCCTCTGTCTCTGTCTCTGTCTGTTGTTTGTCTCTCTCTGTCTCTCTGTGCCTCTGTCTCTGTGTTTGTCTCTCTCTGTCTCTCTGTGCCTCTGTCTCTGTGTTTGTCTCTCTCTGTCTCTCTGTGCCTCTGTCTCTGTGTTTGTCTCTCTCTTTCCCCCCCCCCTCTCTCTGTGCCTCTGTCTCTGTGTTTGTCTCTCCTTTCCCCCCCCCCTCTCTCTGTGTCTCTGTCTCTGTATTTGTCTCTCTCTGTCTCTCTGTGCCTCTGTCTCTGGGTTTGTCTCTCTCTTTCCCCCCCCCCCCTCTCTCTGTGTCTCTGTCTCTGTGTTTGTCTCTCTCCCTGTGTCTCTGTCTCTGTCTGTGTTTGTTCTCTCTCTCTCTGTGCCTCTGTCTCTGTCTCTGTCTGTGTTTGTCTCTCTCTCTCTCTCTCTGCCTCTGTCTCTGTCTGTGTTTGTCTCTCTCTCTCTGTGCCTCTGTCTCTGTCTCTGTCTGTGTTTGTCTCTCTCCCTCTCTCTGCCTCTGTCTCTGTCTGTGTTTGTCTCTCTCTCTCTCTCTCTCTCTCTCTCTCTCTCTCTCTCTCTCTCTCTGCCTCTGCCTCTGTCTCTGTCTCTGTCTGTCTTTGTCTCTCTCTCTCTCTCTGTGCCTCTGCCTCTGTCTCTGTCTGTCTGTTTGTCTCTCTCCCCCCTTTCCCCCCCCCCCCCCTCTCTCTCTCTCTCTCTCTCTCTCTCCTCTCTCTCTCTCTCTCTCTCTCTCTCTCTCTCTCTCTCTCTCTCTCTCTCTCTCTCCAGTTTTGTCTGAGTTTACCTTTCTAATCTACGCACGAAAAATTAACAGTGTCCGAAATGTATCGAT
>CM054137.1:65322748-65325248 GCA_028751875.1 Rapana venosa | reverse complement strand
AGGGTAATGTAGGGCAGGGCAAGGCAGGGCAGGGCAGGACAGGGTATGATATGGCATGGTATGGTATGGTATGGTATGTCATGGTATGGTATGGTATGGTATGGTATGGTATGGTATGGTATGGTATGGTATGGTACGTCATGGTATGGTATGGTATGGTATGGTATGGTATGGTATGGTATGGTATGGCATGATATGGTATGGTATGGCAGGGTATAGTATGGTATGCCTGGGTATGGTATGGTATGGCATGGTATGGTATGGTATGGTATGGTATGGCATGGTATAGTATGGTATGGTATGGTATGGTATGGCAGAGTATGGTATGGTATGGTGTGGTATGGTATGGTATGGTATGGCATGGTATGTTATGGTATGGCATGGTATGGTATGGTATGGTATGGCATGGCATGGTATGGTATGGCAGAGTATGGTATCACATGGTATGGTATGGTATGGTATCACATGGCAAGATAGAAGAGTAGGTTATGAAATTATTTTGCTTAGTATGGTATAGTATTCTGCGGTACGGTATGGTATCGTATGTCGGTGGGTGGGTGTTTTAGTTGTTGTTGTATGATGGTACATTATATTATACAAACGCCATGATCATATGGCATTATTTTTGTACTGTAAGGTGTTGTATAATATGCTGTGGCATTACACTGTATTGGATTGTGCTGTAATCTATATCAGTTGCGTTACATTGTGTTGTATTGTTTGCTGTTTACAATCACACAAGATCTCTCTGCGTGTAAAATTTGGGCTGCCTTTTTTTCTCTGTGTACAATGTCACCATTAGACCAGCGCCACTCATTTGTTTTCCAATCTGCGCGTGAATTTGTGTCCTCATAAGAGCAGCCGTATTTATTTTTCTACAAAACTTTGCCAGGAGCCACTCCACCGTTGCCGTGAGTTCTTTAACGCGCGCTGAATGTACGTTGCTGCATATACACACAGCTGTCAGCTTCCCCTACTTCCAGCTACTCTCAGCTGCTTATCCATCCATCCATCCATCCCATCTGGTTCTTATTATTGCAGGAATTGACCGCGCTTGGACATAGTAAAAAGAAGGGTGTATAATTATTATAGCACTGGGCCCTGGACTCTTGACTGAGTTATCCCCCATTTCCACGCTGTGTGCATACAGGACCAACCTCGGGTTTATTCTCTCTCCTGAAGAAAGACTCACATTCAGACCACCGCTGGAAATTCTGTGCTATTGATTTCCTCTTTTCTATCACTCTCTTTGTTTCTGCCTTGTTCCTTTTCTTCTTGTCACCTCCTTCTTGTCTATTGTCTGCCTTCTTGGTTCATTCTCCAGCCTTTTTTTCTCCTCCTCCAGAAAGACTTGAAGAAAGACAACAAATTGTCTCTTGTGCCGAAATCGGATGCGCTGGGCCTGACTTGTCAGGCGCTTAACGGCAGCGCGACGCATTTTTCGCTCATATAACAGAGCCAACAATAGTTGCTGTCTGAGAGATCGACAAAGAAGAAGAAGAAGAAGAAGATAATGATGATGAAGAGGATGATGAAGGAGAAGATGAAGATGAAGATGAAGAAGAAGAAGAAGAAGAAGAAAAGAGGAAGAAGAAGAAGAAGATGATGATGATGATGATGATGATGATGATGATGATGATGAGAGAGGAGGAGGAGGAGGAGGAGGAGGAGGAGGAGAAGTAGAAGAAGAAGAGGGAGAGAAAGAAGAAAAAAAAGAAGAAGAAATAGAAGATGACGATGATGATGATGATGATGATGATGATGATGATGTGATGATGATGATGATGATGATGAGTGATGGTGATGATGAGATGACGTAGAAGAAGAAGAAGAAGAAGAAGAAGAAGAAGAAGAAGAAGAAGAAGAAGAAGAAAAGAGAAGAAGAAGAAGAAGATGATATGATGATGATGATGGAGAGGACGGAGAGAGGAGAGATGATAAGTAGAATGAAGAGAGTGAGAGGAAGAAGAAAGAAGAAGAGAAGAAAGAAGAAAATGAAGATACATGTGGATCTATGAGAATGGGGGTGGTGGAGATGGATGAGGTGATGTGAGGGAGGGGAGGGGGGACGGAGAAGAAGAAGATGATATGATGATATAGATGCGACACTGACGATGATGATGATGATTGAGAAGGGGAAGAAGAACTGAAACACCTCGTTTAGAGAAGGTGGTAGGGGGGGGGGGGGAGGGCATTTGGTTTGTTAGATTCGAACTGAGAGTGATGATTTCTGATAGTGCTTCCACTAACACTAATAACTTTTGTTTTTAAAAAAAATCATAGCATGAATATATTTGTTTCTATTTGTAGTCATTTTAATATGTTATAGCATATATATCAATCATTTGTCAGGTATAATTATATATTGTTCCCTTGGAAAATGTAATGTTGTACAGATTCTGGTAATTGATATCATGAAATAGCTTCTTTTTTATGTCTTGTTTCTCTATCTCTCACTGTGTTACAGTCTGTGTGTGTGTGTGTTGTGTGTGTGTGTGTG
>CM054137.1:65315248-65317748 GCA_028751875.1 Rapana venosa | reverse complement strand
ACATACTAATTGAGACATTGATATGTTGGGGCGATGGGTGTATAGAAAGAAAGAAAGAGAGAGAGAGAAAGGGGGAGAGAGAGAGAGAGAGAGAGAGAGAGAGAGGGGAGAGAGAGGGGAGAGAGAGGGGGGAGAGAGAGGAGAGAGAGAGAGAGAAGAGAGGAGAGGAGAGAGGAAGAGAGAGAGAGAGATAGAGAAAGAGAGATGGATTTCAGTGCGCCTAAGAGAGAGAGACAGACAGGCAGAGAGATAGAGATAGACAGAGAGAGAGACACAGACAGACAGACAGACAGACAAAGACAGACAGAGACAGACACAGAGACAGAGACAGACATGCACGTGCGTGTGAGCGGTACATGCTAACCACGTACCGAGAGAGATATCGATATGTTGGGGTGTTGGTGTAAAGAGAAGAGAGAGAGAGAGAGAGAGAGAGAGAGAGAGAGAGAGAGAGAGAGAGAGAGAGAGAGAGAGAGAGAGAGAGAAAGAGAGAGGAAGAGAGAGAATATTTATTGTGATTTAAGCTGTGAAGCCCATTCACAAGGGGACAGTGGGAAGGGGACTGGGCACAACACATACTATATTGAACAAAAACAACAACAACCACAACAGCAACAAATATGGTTGTAGCCCAAATGATCTTCATGGCATGGATTCCACGTCATGGTACACAGATAGAGATCCAGAGTCAGACACAGCATTGTAGCAAAGTGTTCAGTCAGGCAGGGCCACTGGCTCCTGCTAGTTTGTTACACAAAACACGTGAGGAAAACGAAACTGGCGAGGACACGTATGCGCAGTAAGAGAGAGAGAGAGGAAGAGTGAGAGAGAGAGAGAGAAAGGGAGAGAGAGAGGGAGAGAGAGAGAAAGAGAGATAGAGAGAGAGAGAGAGAGAGAGAGAGAGAGAGAGAGACAGAGACAGAGAGAGACAGAGAGAGAAGGTACATAGAGACTTGGTAGGCAGCAGACAGGCAGATTGGCAGGCAGGCAAGTAGGTACGCGCGTGCGTGTGCATACCCACATGCACACATACACCCGCGCGTGCATATACACATACATACACATCACGCACACAGGTACGCATGCACAAACACACAAGAACGCGCGCGCACACACACACAAAACTGACAAACACGCGCGCACGCGCGCACATAAACTTATGCACAGGGAGAGAGACTCAACACACACAAACACAAACACACACACACACACACACACACACACACACACACACACACACCACACACACACACACACACACAGAGGGAGAGAGAACGAAACTTCTCTCTCTCCCTCCCTCTCTTTCTCTCTCTCTCTCCCTCTCCCTCCTCTCTCTCTCTCTTTTCTCTCCCTCCCTCTCTCTCTCTCTTTCTCTCTCTCTCTCTCTCTCATCTCTCTCTCTCATTCTCTCTCTCACATACACACTTACACACACACTTACACACACACAGACACACACACATTAAATACACATGTACAAACCCCCACAGTGAGAAGCATGCATACAACCACATGCCAACCCTCACTTCTGAGTGTATGTTTGCTTGTGCATGTTCGTGCATGGATGCGTTTGTGTGTGTGTGTGTGTTTGTACGTGTGTATGTGTGTGTGTATGTGTGTTGTATGTGTTGTATGTGTGTGTGTAGTGTGTGCATTCATGCACGCGCGCGTATGTGTGTAATTGATCTATATCTACCTGTGTTTCTTACAGATAGTGGGAACGGATGACAAACTTTACAAATCTGCATACACACGGGGACTGGGTTTTAAAAAAAAGCACATGAGTGCTTATTCCATTATCCTCGAAATAAAAGAATGAAGTAAACCAAACCAAACTAAACTAAACTAAACCCTCTTTCTTTGTCTGTCTGTCTGTCTGTCTTGTATGTCTATCTATCTGTCTGTCTCTCTGTCTCTGTCTCTCTATCTCTGTCTCTCACTCTCCCTGTCTGTTTCTCTTTCTCTCTCTCTCTGTGCCTTGTATGTGTGTGTTTGTGTGTTTGTGTGTCTGTATCTGTGTCTGTCTATCTGTATTTTTGTGTCTGTGTATGTGTGTGTGTGTGTGTGTGTGTGTGTGTGTGTGTGTGTGTGTGTTCATGGCAAACGGAAGACTGTGATTTGCCAACTTTCCGCCCTGTCTATGTGTACACACACTCTGGCTGCAGCTCAGGATATCACAGACAAAAGAATTCTTCCCCACATACTGTCGCCGTATGTTGATCCAACTTGTTGACTTTGTGTTCTCCTCCTCCTCTTCCTCCTCCTTCCTCCCTCCTTCCTCCTGCTCCTCCTCTTTCTCCTTCTGCTCCTTCCCCTCCTTCTCCTCCTTCTCCTGCTCTCTCTCTCTCTCTCTCTCTCTCTCTCTCTCTCTCTCTCTCTCTCTCTCTCTCTCTCTCTCTCTCTCTCTCTCTCTCCTTCTCATTTCTATTCACATAATGTTTGCAAATGTTATATCTAAAGAAAAGGAGCGTGTGTTGTGTTTTGTGCCATAGTAAACAGT
>CM054137.1:65307748-65312748 GCA_028751875.1 Rapana venosa | reverse complement strand
GAGATAGAGAGAGGGGGGGGGGAGAGAGTGAGAGAGAGGGAGAGACTAGCTAGATCCTTTTTGGCCCTTAGGGGGTCTCTATGAGAATCTCTTGG
This sequence comes from Rapana venosa, assembly GCA_028751875.1. Taxonomy (NCBI): domain Eukaryota; kingdom Metazoa; phylum Mollusca; class Gastropoda; order Neogastropoda; family Muricidae; genus Rapana; species Rapana venosa. Next base: position 65,312,653 of record CM054137.1, on the reverse strand, counting down.
CCCCTGAAAGATCTGGCTGGGTCTCTCAGAAAGAGAGAGAGAGAGAGGAGAGAGAGAGAGTGAGAGAGAGGAGAGAAGAGAGGAGTAGAGGAGAGAGAGAAGAGAGAGTGAGTGAGTGACGGAGTGAATGAGAGCGAGAGAGAGAGAGAGAGAGAGGGGGAGGAAGGGAGAGAGAGAGCAGAGAGAGAGAGAGAGAGAGAGAGAGAGAGAGAGAGAGAGAGAGAGAGAGGAGTGAGAGAAGAGGAGAGAGAGAGGAGAGAAGAGAGGTGGGGGGGGGGGAGAAAGTGAGTGACGGAGTGAGTGAGAGTGAGTGAGAGAGAGGGTAGAGTGGAATCCGAGTGCTACTTGAAGTCTAGACAATTGCCTAGAGGGGGTAAGAGAGCCAGACCAGACTGCTTATCTACTTAATGCTGTGTTACGGTTCAGGACATTATTGTGTTAATTATGAGTTGTTTTGACTTAATTCATAAGTGTTTTTTTTTTTAATTTTGTTTTATTCTTTTATATAGAGGATAATGGAATAAGCACTTATGTGCTTTTTTTACATCCAGTCCCCGTGTGTATGCGGATTTGTGTGTGTATGGTGTGTGTGTGTTGTGGGGGGGGGGGGGGGGTATATGGTGTGTGTGTGTGTGTGCGTAAGTGTGTATGTGTGTATATTAAGTACCCATTCCCATCTATACTCCTCCCAACTCCCCCCACCCTCCCCCATTCCCCGTGTTTTCATCCCTAAAGCTTAAGCAGCAGTCAGCATAACTTTTTAAAAAACAAAAACAAATATCAAAATCGAAACAGCGATTCAATTGATGTGAGATTACCTCAGTGACCTACAAAAAAACCCAAAAAAACACCAAGCTATGTGATTTTAGGTTTAATCGAATCGGTGTTTGGTTTTTGGTTTTTGAATTGTCCGAATTCCATTCCGGGTTTTGACCTCAGGATTTTCAAATCTGATTAATTTTACTTCGGCGATTCACTCGAGGGGAGAGAGGGGGGGGGGAGGGGGGGGGGGGGGGGGGGGGGGGGGGGGGGAGGGGAGGGGGGGGGGGGGAGGGGGGGGGGGGGGGGGGGGCTCCTCTCTGATATGACCGTTCCTGTTCTCTTCGCCCTAGGCCGTGTGAGTGTGATTTGAAATGACAAGGGTGCGTTAAGATTTTGCCCTCTTCCGAAATAAATAAGAAAAAAGGTTATAGCTATTGGAAAGAGATGGGGTGTGAAGGGGTGGGGTAGAGAAAGAGATGAGATAGAGAGAGAAAGGGGGGGAGAGAGAGAGAGAGAGAGGGAGAGAGAGAGAGAGGAGAGAGAGAGAGAGAGAGAGAGAGAGGGAGGAGAGAGAGAGAGAGAGAGAGAGAGAGAGAGGCACGTCAACACACACACACACACTCACACCAACACACATACACTCACCCACTACATCCCCATACACACTACAGCAAGTCACCACACACACACACCCACACACACACACACACACACACAACACCACACACACACACAACACACACACCACCCACACACACACACACACACACACACACACACACACACACACAACACACACACACCACACCCACACCACCTAACACACACACAACCATCCCCCCCACCCCACCACACACCACCACACCACCACTACCACCACCACCCACCCAACCACCACACCCTCCACCACAACCACCCCCCTCCACACACACACACACACACACACACACAACCACACACAACACACACACACACACACACAAAACCCCACCCCTGTCCCTGTTATCAATTAATAATTTAAAAAACAACAACAATGTTAACGGATTTACTGACGGATCAAGTCAAACCAGAGACGACAAAATCCCCCATTGACAACAAGAAAACATATCCATCATCCAGCCCATAAAGAAAAACTAAACGGTCGTCGCAGATTGATTGTCACAGATAATTATTATACCGCGCGATTGTCATAGATACTTATTATACAGCACGCTTGTGCTTATAATTATTATACCGCACGATTGTCATAGATAATTATTATACCGCGTGATTGTCATAGATAATTGTTATACCGCGCGATTGCCATAGGTAATTATATACCGCGCGGTTGAAAGAGATAATTAGTATACCGCACGATTGTCATAGATAATTAATGTATCGCGTGATTGCCATAGATAATTATTATACCGCGAGATTGTTACGGATAATTATTATACTACACGATTGTCGCAGATAATTATTATAGCGCGCGATTGTCATAGATAATTATTATACCGCACGATTGTCATAGATAATTAGTATACCGCTCGATTGTCACAGATAATTATTATATGGCACGATTGTCGCAGATAATTATCATAGCGCGCGATTGTCATAGATAATTGTTATAGCGCACGATTGTCACAGATAATTATTATATGGCTCGATTGTCACAGATAATTATTATACCGCAGGATTGTCATAGATAATTATTATACCGCTCGATTGTCACAGATAATTATTAAACCGCTCGATTGTCACAGATAATTATTATACCGCTCGATTGTCACAGAGAATTATTATACCTCAAGAGCATATGAAATTTACTACTACTGTGTCTGACATGTTGACTGCAAACAGTTTGTGTGTGGAGACTTGACATGCTGAGTGACAACATGAAATTGACATACACACACACACTACACACACCACGCACTACACACCACACACATACACACATACACACAACACACACAACACACACACACACACACAAGCACGCACGCACACACACACACACACTACACACACACTACACACTACACACTACACACTACACACACACACACACGCGCGCGCGCGCGCGCGCGCGTGGACCAATCGTTTGGCTTGTTCTTTCCTCATTCAGTTCTGTGAACAATGTCAGTTTCCTCCTGTGTGTCAAAGTGACATAACAATTATGATTGATTTCAGTGAGGGGGGGGAGGGGGGTTCAGTGTGTGTGTGTGTGTGTGTGTGTTTGCATCAGACTATAAAATTGATAGATTTTGAGGGAAACCGATAATAATGGTTTGAAGAAGAGGTGGAGAAAGGAGAGGAGGAAGAAAGAGAGGGGGGAGGAGGAGGAAGAGAGCGAGAGAGAAAGAGAGAGAGAGAGAGAGAGAGAGAGAGAGAGAGAGAGAGAGAGAGAGAGAGAGGGAAGAGAGAGAGAGAGAGAGAGAGAGAGAGAGAGAGAGAGAGAAAAGAGAGATTGAGACAGAGAGAACAGAGAGAGACAGAGAGAGGAGACAGACAGAGAGTGAGAGACAGACAGACAGACAGACAGAATCATTTTTTGATACTCGAGCGCTTTTTTTTTAAACATCTAGTCCCCGTGTGTGTGTATGCAGTTCTGATAATTTTGTCATCCGTTCCCACCGGCACATAGTGGCTTTTCTCTTCTGAAATGCGGAACAGGTTTTAACGTGTGCGGGAGATGTTCTGTGTGAAGAGAGAGAGAGTGAGAGAGAGAGAGACGCAGAGAGAGAGAGAGACAATGACAATGACAATGACAAATTCTTTTATTTCGAGGATAATGAATAAGCACACATGTGCTTTTTTACATCCAGTCCCCGCCCGTTAGGGATACATTTAATATAATAACCCAATACTTATACAGTCTCACAATAAAAACAGGGGAAATAAACCCTTTTCAAAACAGCTCCCCCCAAACAACCCTCCCCCCCCCCCCCCCAACAACCCTCCCCCCCCCCCCCAAAGCAAGCAATTAAAAGAAAAATCCTAAAAATACCCCACCCCTACCCCCACCCCCCAAAAAACCGTAACCAAAACAAACAAACAAACAAAAGAGAAGAAAAAACCAAACCAACAAAAGATGATAAAAAAGAGAAAAAACAGACAAACAACAACAACAAGAACAAGAACAACAACAAAGCCAAGAAAAAATAACACAACCAAACTTAATAAGTCATAAAGATAAACAATCACACATTGTCAAATGGTACACATACTTGTTATACATAATTATAAGATATTGAAATAGGCACTCATTAAAACTTAAGTACAGAGGCAAGTCCAATAAAGTATTGAAAATATAAAAATATGAATCCTTCATCAGGATATACTATGACTATAAGCAGGACGATAAAAGGTGAGAGAGAGAGAGAGACAGAGACAGAGAGACAGAGAGTGTGTGTGTGTGTATTTCAGAGATAATATCCAATATATAAATCCCAAAACAGTATGCCATCCCATCAACACTCATTTTAGATATACTCGTTTCAAATTATATGTCATGATAAAATAAATTTAATACCCATACATCCACACAATAAAAACAAGAAACAAGCCAAGAAAAAATTTAAAACTAATCAGTCGTTGAGGGAGAGAATATGAGTGGGTGAGTGGTGAGTGAGTGTGTGTGTGTGTGTGTGTGTGGTGTGTGTGTTTGTGTTTGTTTGAGCGTGTGTGGGGGGTGTGGGGTGGGTGGGGGGTGTTTTTCAGGGATAATACTAAATATGTAATACTCACATAGCACACGATCAACACAAACACTTTTTAATTTATGCTCCTGCAAATTGAATGTCATGGTAATAAAAAAGTGCAATACCCATACACTCACATAATAAAGAGGGGGAAAAGCCAATAAAGTCATAAAAAGAACATCTACACATTGTAAGTAATAGAAACAAAAGAGAGAGAGAGTAGAGAGAGGAGAGAGAGAGAGAGAGAGAGAGAGAGAGAGAGAGAAGAGAGAAGAGAGAGAGAGAGAGACGCTTTGACGCTTTGGACGCTTTGACCAATTTATTGTCATTGCCCAAAGAGGCCTATTGACAAGGGGGTTATACACGACTTTCTTTGTAAATACAAATAAATACAAGAAAAATCACATGATGCATTTAACGTAACGAAAACCAAAAAACCAAAATGAGCTCTTATGAACGG
>CM054137.1:65297748-65302748 GCA_028751875.1 Rapana venosa | reverse complement strand
GCCAGGCAGACAGACAGACAGAAAAGGAGACAGACAGACATAGAGACAAAAAGATAGACAGACAGAGACAGACAGACAAATCGATCGAGAGATTAACTCTGTCCCATCTATCGATTTGAAGCAGATGGGTGGCGATTGATCATTTTCAGAAACTGATGAGAAGGATTAAGCACTAGAAAAGAAAAAAAAATCTTGTCCACCACATGTTATTTTTGAGGAAAAAAGGACAACTACAAAATAATAATCAATATGTTTTAAACAAACATTCTTATACACACACACATGCGCACGCGCGCGAGCACATATAAGTGCACATGCATGCATGCAGACACACGCACGCGCGCGCATGCACACACACACGCACATGCGTGCGAGTATACATAAATGCACGCACGCGCGCGCTCGCGCGCACAAACACACACACACACACACCGCGCGAGCACACACACACTCACTCATTAGCACGCACGCATGCACGCACGCAGACACACACGCATACATAGATACATACATATACATACATACATACATACATACAGCTACAACATACATACATACACCACACAATACATAACATACATACATACCACCACATCTCTTCTCATGTCTTCTCTCTTGTCTCACTGTCCTGGTCTCCCTTCTCCTCTCTCCCCCCCCCTCTCTCTCTCACTCCTCATCTCTCAGAACAAGCCAACCAACGAACGACCTGCAAACATTATTCACATTTTAAAAAATAAATTAATAATAATAATAATAATATATATATAATATAATAATATATATATATATAATATATATATTATATATAATAATATAATATATTAGCTTTTATCATTTCTCGTGACACTTATGTTATACGATTGCTGTGTGCGAACTGTGTGTTGATACCAATCATTCAATGCCGGTGTAGATTCTCGCTCAAGACCTAAGCTGTATCAGATAGCATACCTGATCTGTTTTACAGGTCAGGTGATCTGAGAGACTTGGAGAGAAGGAAGGAAACAGGAAGAAGAAAGGGAAGGAAGAAGAAGAAAGGAAGTAAAAGAAGGAGGAAGGAAATGTGCGCAGTGAAGAGAAGGGAGGAGGAGGGGGAAGAGGAGAAGGAGGAAGGAGGAGGAGGAGAAGAAGAAGAAGAAGAAGAAGAAAGAAGGAAGGAAGGAGGAGGAGGAATGAAGATGAGGACAAGGATGAGGAGAGGGAAAGAAGAGAAGGAGGAGGAGGAGGAGTGAGAAACAAGGAGAAAGAGGACGGAGAGAAGAAGAAGAAGAAGAAAATGAGGAGGAGGAGGAGAGGGAGAAAGGAGGAAGGAGGAGAGGGAGAAGGAGGGGGAGGGGGAATGAAAATTGCGAAGAAAAAGAAGAAGGAGAAAAGAAGAAGAAGAAGAAGAAGAATGCAAAGAATTGCGAAGAAGAAGAAGAAGGGGAAGAAGAAGAAGAAGAAGAAGAAGAAGAAGAAGAAGAAGGAAGGAGGAGGAGGAGAAGAGAGGACACGGAGAGGAGAGGAAAGAAGAGAAGAGAGAGGTGAGAGGATGAAAGAAACAGGAGAAAGAGGAGACGAGAAGAAGAAGAAAAAGAAGAAGATGAGGAGGAGGAGAGAAGGGGAAAGGGAAAAAGGAGAGAGGGAGAAGGAGGTGGAGGAGAATAAAATTGCGGGAAAAAAAAGAAGAATGGAGAGAAAAAGAAGAATGCAGAGAATTGCGAAGAAGAAGAAAAATTACAAAGAAGAATTGGAAAATAAGAAGAAGAGGGGGGAGGAGGAAGGAGGAGGGAGGGAGGGAGAGGGAGAGAATTCGAACTCTGACCGGATGTTAAACATATGTACACGTTTTTAAACTGTTTCACATTGTGTAGGGGACGGAAGCTCTGGTCGGAGCATCCGCTCTTACCCAGCAATGTTAAGCAGCGTCGAGCGTGGTTAACCAGTTGGATGGGTGACCGTTTGCGCGCCTTGGCTTCAGACAGTTCCCTCAGTTCACAGCTGTAAATGGTACCTGCCCTTAGGGTCAGGGAAGGTAAAGCACGAGGGAGAGGAGATGGCGCCGCCCTAATATGCTGGCCCTGAGAATGAGTCTCTGACGCCATGGGACTCCTTTACCTTTCACTTTTACACTGGCCTTAGGCCACAATACACAGGAGTTTAGGGGGGGGTGGGGGGTTTGGGGGTGGGAGGAGAAATTCAACAACTGGGATGTAATATAGAAAGGACCAATGAAAAACAACACCGATTCTTTGCGAATCGAATGATATGATAGCAATGGCCGGTGCCTTAGGACGCTGTTTGACCTTGAGAAAATCCTACTATACCGCACCACTATTGTTGTTTGCATACACAAACTCGGTATACTATAAGTCAAACGTAAATATTTCAATTCAAGACGATAGAAGCAAATCTTTGTCAAACGCAAAAGCTTAATCAGCTGAGAGCTGAGAGACACCCTGAGGGGGGCTGAGAGACGAGAGAACTGGAGAAAGGGGTTGACAAAGCTTCGAAGGCGCGGCCCAAAGGATTCGGAATCTGAGGGATCGGTGACGGTGACGGTGACAGCTTTTTCAACAACAACCCATTCATCAAACCGTCCGTGGAATGAAAATAACGTATTTGGATAGAGGATGACCGTGTTCTCCGTTCGATATTTTGAGGAGTTCTGATAGTGGTACGTTGATAACATTCAAATTAAAAAAACCCAACTTATCCCTTAAAGGACAGAGAGCCAGAGAGAGGGAGAGAGAAAGAGAGAGAGAGAGAGAGAGAGAGGGAGAGAGAGAAGAGAGAGAGAGAGAGAGGAGAGAGGGAGAGAGAGAGAGAGAGAGAGAGAGGAGAGAGAGAGAGAGAGAGAGAGAGAGAGAGAGAGAGAGAGAGAGAGAGAGAGAGAGAGAGAGAGGCCAACAGACAGACAGACAGACAGAGAGATGGAGAGAGAGAGAGAGAGAGAGAGAGAGAGAGAGAGAGAGAGAGAGAGAGGGGAGAGAGAGAGAGCAGAGAGAGAGAGAGAGAGAGGGAGAGCTAGAGACAGGCAGACAGACAGACAGACAGACAGGCAGACAGACAGCCAGGCAGACAGACAGACAGAAAGGAGACAGACAGACATAGAGACAAAAAGATAGACAGACAGAGACAGACAGACAAATCGATCGAGAGATTAACTCTGTCCCATCTATCGATTTGAAGCAGATGGGTGGCGATTGATCATTTTCAGAAACTGATGAGAAGGATTAAGCACTAGAAAAGAAAAAAAAATCTTGTCCACCACATGTTATTTTTGAGGAAAAAAGGACAACTACAAAATAATAATCAATATGTTTTAAACAAACATTCTTATACACACACACATGCGCACGCGCGCGAGCACATATAAGTGCACATGCATGCATGCAGACACACGCACGCGCGCGCATGCACACACACACGCACATGCGTGCGAGTATACATAAATGCACGCACGCGCGCGCTCGCGCGCACAACACACACACACACACACACACACCGCGCGAGCACACACACACTCACTCATTAGCACGCACGCATGCACGCACGCAGACACACACGCATACATAGATACATACATACATACATACATCACATACATACATACATACATACATACATACATACATACATACATACACACACACACATACATAAATACATACAACCACGTTTCTCTCTCTTTTGTTTTGTCCTCTCTTTGGTCTCTCTGTTCTGTTCCCCCCTCTCTCTCCTCTCCCCCCCCCCCTCTCTCTCTCACTCTCTCTCTCTCTCTCAGAACAAGCCAACCAACGAACGACCTGCAAACATTATTCACATTTTTAAAAATAATAATAATAATAATAATAATAATATATATATATATATATATATATATATATATATATATATATATATATATATATTAGCCTTTTATCATTTCTCGTGACATTTTGGTTATCGGTTGCTGTGTGGCGAACTGTGTGTTGACTAACACAATCAATTCAATGCCGGTGTAGATTTCTCGCTTCGAAGACACCTAAGCTGTATCAGATAGCATACCTGATCTGTTTTACAGGTCAGGTGAGTCTGAGAGACTTGGAGATGAAGGAAGGAAACAAGGAAGGAAGAAAGGAAGGAAGAAGAGAGAAAGGAAGTAAAAAGAAGGATGGAAGGAAATGTGCGCAGTGAAGAGGGAGGAGGAGAAAGAGGAGAAGGAGGAGGAGGAGGAGGAGGAGAGAGAGAAGAAGAAGAAGAAGGAAGAAGAAGAAGAAGAAGAAGAAGAAAGGAAGAGAGGAGGAGGAGATGAAGATGAGGACACGGATGAGGAGAGGAAGAAGAGAAGAAGGAGGAGGAGGAGAAAACAGGAGAAAGAGGAGACGGAGAAGAAGAAGAAGAAGAATGAGGAGGAGGAGGAGAGGGAGAAGGAGGAGGAGGAGAGGGAGAAGGAGGTGGAGGAGAATGAAAATTGCGAAGAAAAAGAAGAAGGAGAAGAAGAAGAAGAATGCAAAGAATTGCGAAGAAGAATTGGAAATAAGAAGAAGGAGGGGGAGGAGGAAGGAGGAGGGAGGGAGGGAGAGGGAGAGAACTCTCTGAACTCTGACCGGATTTAACATTATGTACACTGTTTTAAACTGTTTTACACATTGTGTAGGGGACGGGATAGCTCAGTGGTCGGAGCACTCGCTTTCCCCCAGCCAAGTTAAGCAGCGTGAGCGTGGTTACCAGTTGGATGGGTGACCGTTTGCGCGCCTTGGCTTCAGTACAGTTCCCCAGTTCACCCAGCTGTAAATGGGTACCTGCCCTCTTTAGGGTCAGGGAAGGTAAAGCAGCGAGGGAGAGGAGATGGGCGCCGCCCTCAATATGCTGGCCCTAGAGAAGTGAGGTCTCTGACGCCATGGGACTCCTTTACCTTTACCTTTTACACTGGCCTTAGGCCACAATACACAGGAGTTTAGGTGGGGGGTGGGGGGTGGGGGTGGGAGGAGGAAATTCAACATACTGGTATGTAAGATGTCACGGACCATGAAAAACAA
>CM054137.1:65270248-65275248 GCA_028751875.1 Rapana venosa | reverse complement strand
ATGTCTATGTGTCTGTCTGCCTGCCTGTATGTCTGTCTGTATGTGTGTCTGTCTGTTTGTCCGTCTGTATGTCTGTCTGTCTGCAAGTGTGTCCCCTCCCTGGAAGCGTTATAGGAATATTGAAGATGTGGCCCTTTCTTCCTCTCTTCCCCACTTCTCGAGGAACAAGACTTCATTCACTAGGATGTGTGGCGCCTTGGTGTTCTGTCTGTTTTCTGTCTGTTTTCTTGTTTTTGTTTCTTTTGGGTTTGTGTGTGTGTAGTGTGTGTGTGTGTGTGTGTGTGTGGTGTGTGTGTGTGTGTGTGTGTGTGTGTTGGGTTGTGTGTGTGTGTGTGAGTGGGTGGGTGGGTGGGTGGGTGGTTGGTTGTGTGTGTGATTCGTGTTTTTTGGTTTATCTTTACTTTATTTTGTTTTTTGTGGTACGTTTCGGCGCCAGAAAGAGAAACGCAATGGAAAGATGTTTTCTCTGTCTCTTTCTCTTTCTTTCTGTCTCTATTTCTGTCTCTGTCTGTCTGTCTGTCTGTCTCTCTCTTTCTCTTCTCTCTCTCCATCTCTCTCTCTCTCTTTCTCTCTTTCTGTCTCTCTCTCTCCCTCTCCCTCCCACCCTCTCTCTCTCTCTCTCTCTCTCTCTCTCTCTCTCTCCCTCTCGCTCCTTCTCTCTCTCTCTGTGTATGCATGCGTTACGCGGCGTCGTGCATCTCTTCTTCTTCTTCTCTCTTTCTCTGTGGTTCTGTCTCTCTGTCTCTCAGTCTGTCTGTCTGATTGTCTGTCTGTCTGACTGTCTGTCTGACTGTCTGTCTGACTGTCTGTCTGACTTTCTGTCTGTCTGTCTGACTATCTGACTGTCTGTCTGTCTTTCTCTCTCTCTCTCTCTCTTCCTCTCTCTCTTCTCTCTTCTCTCTCTGTCACTGTCTGTCTGTCTGTCCCTCTCTCTCTCCCTCTCTCTCTTCTGTCTTCTCTCTCTCTCTCTTCTCTCTTTCTCTCTTCTTTCTCTCTCTCTATCTCTCTCTCTTCTCTCTCTCTATCTCTCTCTTAAATGGATCCGGTACCGATCGTTAGATTCCTCTTTTATACTCTCTCATTGAATTCGTGCACTGTACTCGATAATTGGATTTCATTCTTTTTGTGTTTTATATAATCGTAAACTTAGTTTGAAATCAATATGTGTGTACGTAGTTTTTGTTGTTTGTTATTTTTATTTTGCTCTTCATATTGTCATTATCTTTTGTCATAGTTTGTATATGTATTGAATGATAATTGATTAGTATTGTATTGACGTGTCCCTATTAAAATTGAAGAAAATGCAAAGGCCAGATGAAACGAAAGGATGTAAATACTTGGATGTAAAAAGATTGTTTTTAGTCAGCGGTATTTTCCCGCCTCCCGTCTGTGTGTGTGTTGTGTGTGTGTGTGTGTGTGTGTGTGGTGTGTGTGAGTGTGGTGGTGTGTGTGGTGTGTGTGTGTGTGTGGTGTGGAGGGGGGAGGGGGGAGGAGGGGAGGAGGGAGTCTCTGTAAATGGTTTGATGTAAAGATTTTTTCTATTATGAGCATTCTTTTCTTCTCTCTCTGTGTTGTGTGTGTGTGTGTTGTGTGTGTGGTGTGTGTGTGTGTGTGTGTGTGTTGTGTGTGTGTGTGTGTGCGTGCGGCGTGCGTGCGTGCGTGAGAGAGTGTGTCTGTGTGTCTGTGTGTCTGAGTATCTATCTGTCTGTCTGTCTGTCTGTCTGTCTGTCTGTCTGTCTCCCCCTCCATGACACGCTTTGCTGTAGGAAAGTAAAAGGATTCTTTGTTATTATTTTCCTTTTTATTTCGAGGATAATGGAATAAGCACTCATGCGCTTTTTTGTACATCCAGTCCCCGTGCGTATGCAGTGTTGTCGATTTTTTTCATCCGTTCCCACTGGCACACAATGGCCTTACTCTTCCGAATAGCGGAACGGGCTTTAACGTGTGCGCAAGATGTTCTGCGTGCGTTCGCTCACGAGGACCTCGGTTTAATGTCTCGTCCGAAAGATTTTTTTTTTTTTTTGGGGGGGGGGGGGGGGGGGGGGGGAGTGGAGTCAGCACTGATGCTAACTCCACCTGCTGTTTCTGTGTGTCTGTGTATCTGTCTGTCTGTCTGTCTCCCCTTCCATTTTTTTGATGGTTATGACGTAAATATTTTGGAAAGAAAAAGGATTTTACGTTTTTGATATGGTTTGCTGTAGGAAAAGAAAATGGATTCTTACGGTTTTTGATAATGTTTGTGCTGTCTGCGCATCGCGTATTAAAGGGCTATTAAGGAGGGGAATGTGCGGCAGTGTTGGTCATTGCTGTGAAAGCTAATGTCTTGTGACAGAGAGGATGGGCAATAATGACTACTAGGGTCAGATTTTTTTTTTTTGGGGGGGCAGCAATTTCTCCAAAGGCTACGATTGTCTGTTGCTGCTGCTTTCGCAGTAATGGTGGTTGTTGCTGTTGTTCGTGGTGATGTTGCTGGTGGTGTTGTAGTGGTTGTTGTTGTTGTTCGTGGTGATTATGTTGGTATTGTTGCTGTTGTAGTAGTAATGGTGGTTGTTGGTGTTGTTGTTGATGTTACTATTGTTGTAATGGTTGTTGTTGTTCGTGTTGTTCGTTGATGATGTTGCTATTGTAGCAATGGTGGTGGTTGTTGTTGTTCGTGGTGATGTTGTCGTTGCTGTTGTAGTAATGGTGGTTTTTTGTGTTGTTGTTGTTGTTGTTTTTTTGCTATGTGTATTGTGGTTGTTGTTGCTGCTACGTGGTGTGTGTTTTGGGTTGTCGTTGCTGCAGTTGTAGTGTAATGGGGGGGGGGGGGGGGATGTGTGCTAGTGTTGGTCAGTGCAGTGAAAACTAATGTCTTGTGACATGGGGTGGGGGGTGTGGTGGGTAGGGAATGGTGACTGATAGTTTTAGGCTTTTTGCAACAGTTAATTCATATGCCATTGTCTGCTGCTGCTGCCGCCGCCACTGTTGCTGCTGCTGCTGCAGTAATCGTGGTTGCTGTTCGTGGTGATGTTGTTGTTGTTGTAGTAGTAAAAACTGTTGTTGTTGCTGCTGTTGTAGGAAAAGCTGTTGTTGGTGTTGTTGTTGCTGCTGTTGTAGTAACGCTTGTTGTTTGTGTTGTTGCTGCTGCTGTTGTTGTTGATGTTGCTGTTGTGGTTACGATTGTTGTTGGTGGTGTTCTTGTTCTTGTTGCTGTTGCGGCTGCTGTTGGTGTCATGGTTGTTGGGTTGCTGTTCCTGTTGCTACTCCTGCTGTGGTAGTAACATTTGCTGGCGTTTTGGTTGTTGTTCTTGTTGTTGCTGCTGCTACTGTTGTAGCAATGCTTGTTGTTGTTGTTGTTGTTGTTGTTTTGCCGCTGCTGCTGTTGTTTTTGTTGTTGCTGCTGCTGTTGCTGTTGTAGTAAGGGTTGTTGTAGTTGTTGTTGTTGTTTTGACGTTGCCGCTGTTGTTTTTGTTGTTTACTGCTGTTGTTGTTGAGGTGTTTTTCCGAATCTGTCTTGTGGCTTGTCTGAGAAACGAGACATCATTTTCTACGTGTTTTTTTTATTTGATTTTCTTTTCTTATTTGTTGTTTTTTTGTTTTGGCTTCTTGATATTCTTTTTCCCATTCCATTCTTTTCTTTTCTCTTCTTGTTTGAAATTAATCTCTTTTTTTTTTGGCCGGCCCACTAGCCCCTTCCCCCCCCCCCCCCCCCCCCCCCCCCCCCCCCCCCACTCAGCCTCTCTCTCCCCTTCCCCTCCACACCCCCCCTCTTCTGACCTGCTCTCTAAAGCCAACATTCTTTAAAGTTGTGCTCCTTCTTCCCTCTCTACTACCCCCCCCCCCCAACGGCCTCCTCCCCCTTTTGGTTTTTGTGGGGGTGGTGGTGGTGGTGGTTTTGTTGTTTGTTGTTGTTGTTTGTTGTTGTTTTTGTTATCTGTGCTTCTGTCACGACCGGGTTTTGGGAGGGTTGGGTTTTGTTTTTGAAGATCTATATCTATCTTTTTCTTTTTCTTTTCATGTTAAGCCTCTTTTATGCTGAGATAAAATGTGTGCACACACATATATATATATATCAAGATACATAAGGGGCGTATAGATAGATTCATGCGCCGGCAAATATTTTATTTATTTTATTTTATTTTATTCTTTTATATCGAGGTTAATGGACTAAGCACTTATGTGCTTTTTTTTTACATCCGGTCTCCGTGTGTATGCATGCGGTTTTGTAAATTTTGTCATCTGTTCCCACCGGCACACAATGGTCTACTCTTCCGAAAATTGGAACAGGATTTAATGTGTGCGCAAGATGTTCTGCATGCGTTGACACACAGGGACTTGGTTTGTAGTCTCATCCAAAGGACTTTTGGGGAGAGTGGAGTCGGCACTGATGTTAACTTGGGGTAAAATATCCCCTTGAACAGGAATCGAACCCGGGTCATCAGATTGCGAGCGCAATGTTCTAACCACTAGGCTATCCCGTCCCCCACATATACACATTGTGTGCAGTCACGTGTACGCATGCATGGATAAAACGCAAGTACACGTACACGTATGTAAAGCGCGCGTATACACATATGCATACATGCGCGTGCGAAAATATACTTAACACGCATATATGCACACAGGCATGCGCGCGCGCACAACACACATACACGCATACACGTGTGCACGCACACACACGTGCGCACACACACACACGCTCGCGCGCGCACAAACACATGTACACGCACACCCACATACACACACACACTCTCTCTCTCCCCTCTCACTCGCTCTCTCTCTCTCTAACTCGCACACACACACAAACACAACCAACACAACCACACACACAAACACTCACTTCTCTCATCTCCTCTCTCTCTCTCTCTCTCTCTCTCTCTCTCTTACCTCCCTTCCTCTCTCTCGCGCGTGAGTAATCTCAAAAGACCTTTCTAAAACACACCTTTTAGAAAGAAAGACACTATTATGCATCCCAGACAATTTTTTTAAAACCACACTCGGTTTATGTAAAAAAAAAA
>CM054137.1:65262748-65265248 GCA_028751875.1 Rapana venosa | reverse complement strand
TGCCCCCCCCCCCCCAAAAAAAAAAAATCTCGTTTATTATTAATCTGCAAGAGCTAGCCGAGGAACGCAAAAAACCCATGTATTTAGTTATTTATCTATTCATAATGTTCATTTACTTATCGGTCGCTTTATTTTCTTTCCATTGATTTGCTGCATCACTTATTTCTCATCATTCATTTATGTGATGATATATGCTTTATCTATTTATTTATTCATAGTGTTATTTTGTTGTTGTTGTTGTTGTCGTTCTATCATGTTGTGATTGGTGATCCATTTCAAAGGTATCTGTAATAAATGACAAGATTGATTTTTCTGCCGTGGTGGGTGGTTTAAAATAGGAACTTTTGATTTGAATTCTAAATATTATATTTTGGAGAGAGAGAGAGAGAGAGAGAGGAGAGAGAGGAGAGAGAGAGAGAGAGAGAGAGAGAGAGGAGAAGGAGAGAGAGGGGTGGGGGTGTGGTGTATATGTGCGTGCGTGCGTGTTTGTGTATGTGTGTGTGGTTTGCTGGATATTAAAATATAGACAGTGTGTGTTGCTTTGGGGGTTGTGCACGTGCGTGTGTGTGTGTGTGTGTGTGTGTGTATGTGTGTGTGTGTTGCTAATATTCTTCTTTTTCGATCTTATCGCTCTGTATTTAGTATTTATTTTTACCCCGTGTGTGTGCGTACATTTGAATTTGTCAACTCTGTTAATTGGTATTGGTTGTATGTGTAGGGGTGTGTTGTATGCAAGCGCTTTGATTTGTTTTTGCAAGATATAGCGCTATATAAATTCCATTCTTTCTTTATTTCTTCTTCTTGTTCTTCTTGTTTTCTTTTTTTCTATCTTCTTCTTGTTCTTCTTCTTCTTCTTCTTCTTCTTCTTTTTCTTCTTCTCCTCCTCCTCCTCCCCCTCCTCCTCCTTCTTGTTCTTGTTCTTGTTCTTTTTTTTCTTCTTCTTTTTCTTCTTCTTCTTCTTCTTCTTCTTCTTCTTCTTCTTCTTCTTCTTCTTCTTTTTTTTTCTTCTTCTTTTCTTCTTGTTTTTATTATTATTATTATCATTATTTGTGATGAATTACTTCCGTGTTTTGATTTGGGTTTGGTAATTAAAATTGTTTCTTTTCTTTTATCTTTGTTCTTTGTTGTTGTTATTATTATTATTGTTATTCTTGCTTGTTTGTTTGTTTTTCTTTTACAAGTATCGCGTTTTTCCAAAGTGTTTCTTGTCTTTACGATGCTTTCACAAAATTGTTTGGCTTTGTTTTGTTTCATTTTGCCTTCCCTCTTTATTTCTTTTTCTTATTTTAAGTTTCTTGTCCTTTATTTTTTTGTCTGTGTCTATCTCTATGGTTTTTTCTTCTCAAAAGGATGGACTTTGAAACTTTTGAACTTCATACATTGTGTCGTAGTTGAGTATTAGGACAAACAGATAAGTTGTGTGTGTGTGTGACCTTGTTTGTACTCGGTCCATTTCTTTTTCAAATCACAGCTCAGACAAGAAGAAAAAGGATATAAAAGACCCCCCCCCCCTCCCCAAATCTGTTAACTTTTTCCTTTTCAAAAGAAATATTAATGTTTGATTATAGGATTTTGATGTTTTTGTTGATATTTTACACTGTGAGGTTTGAACTCAAGGCATTATCACTCAGAGGATTAGCTTTAGCGTGCCAACATTTCTTTATCCATTGAAGAAAGAGAGATGGAGTGAGAAATGCAAAGGATTGACAACAGAAAAGAAGAAGAAAAATGGAGAAAAAAAGAACAAAAAGGAAGAAAAAAACAAAGTGGAGAAAAAAAACAAAGAGACCCAAAAAAGGGAAAAAAGAACAAAGCTGGAGAGAAAAAAAGGGAAAAAAGCAAAAATGGAGAAAAAAGAACAAAATGGAGAGAGAAAAAAGAACAAAAATGGAGAGAAAAAAACAAAAATGGAGGAAAAAAACTGGAGGAAAAAGAACAAAAATGAGAAAAAAGAAAAAAAATAGAGAAAAAGAACAAAAATGGAGAAAAAAAAGAAAAAAATTGGGAAAAAGAAAAGAAAAAAGGAAAGAAAAAAAAGAAAAAAATTTATTTAAAAAAAAAAACAAAAATGGGGGGGGGGAAATGGAGAAAAAGAACCCCCCCCCCCAAAAAAAAAAAAAATGGGGAGAACAAAATGGAGAAGAAAAAAAAATAAACAAAAATGGAGAAAAGTGAACGAACGATCACGAAAATTTACGAAACGGATAGTCAATGAAAAGGAAAAAGGAAACAAAAAGAAAGAAGCAGACAGTGACCAAGTACTAACATAATGATTTAACACACTCTTGCCCGAACAAACGCCTTCGTGTAGCATTCAAACATGATCTCTGCGAGAAGAGAGGGTCGCTTAAGCTCAGAACTGTTTGGGGATTCTTTTGTCTTGTTTCGTTTCGTTTCGTTTTGTTTTGTTTTGTTTTGTCTGTCCCTTGGTTTGTGTATATATTGGTTGTGGGGTTTTTTATCATTCGTTTTCCTGCTTGTTTGTTTGCATTATTTCTTT
>CM054137.1:65247748-65257748 GCA_028751875.1 Rapana venosa | reverse complement strand
AGGTGTGTGTGTGTGGTGATGGTTGGGGGTGGGGATGGGTGTGGTGGGTGGGGCGTCCAATATTCGTTATACGTTTCGGGGAAGTGGGTGGGGCTGTGGGGAGTTGAGGAGGGGGAAAGGGGCGGATTCCTGGATATTCATCACACGTTTCTGGTATATTTTGTCGCCTTATTCTTTTGTCTTATGTATTTTTGTTTACTTAATTTCTTTCTTTTTATCCTTCAGTTCTTTTCTTTTCTTTATCTTCCAACCTTTCTTGTTTTTGCTTGTGTAAGCGCCTCTCTGTCTCTCTGTGTCTGTGAATATATATATTTATTTTTTTAATTTAATATATATGCTTACATGTGAATGGCATGTGTTCGTGCGGTGCTGTGCGTTTAGGGCATGCGTGTTGAGTTTATATGTAGAGGCCGCAAATGTCGTGTAAGCGCGCATGTGTGAGTGAGCGGGGACGTATACTCGCGCAACGCACGAGGTGCGTTCATGTACAAAATGTACGCAGACTACCTAACCTTAGCAACAGCAACAACGCAAAGAATGTCTCTCTTAGATTCTTAGTAGATTACCATGTCCACAAAACAGAAGAAGAGTCGAGCCCTTATTTTTAATAAATAATAATAATAATAATAATAATAATACTAATAATAATAATAAATAATAATAATAATAATAATAATATTAATAATGTATGGAATTTATATAGCGGCTGAATCTTGTATAAGCAGCAACCAATCAAAGCGCTTTTTAAAAAATGTATGCGTGTGTATGCGGTTTTTAAAATTGTGTCATCTGTTCCCACCGGCACACAATGGCCTACTCTTTCGAACAGCGGAACAGGATTTAACGTGTGCGCAAGATGTTCTGCATGCGTGTGAGCACATTAAAAAAAAAATTCTTTCATTTCGAGGATAATGGATTAAGCACTCATGTGAATTTTTTAAACATCTAATCCCTGTGTGTATGCAGTTTTATTCATTTTGTCACCCGTTCCCACCGCCACACAATGGTCTACTCTTCAAAAAAAAAAAAGCGGAACGGGTTTTAACGTGCGTGCAAGATGTTCTGCGTGCGTTCGCACACGGCATCCTCGGTTTTAGTCTCATCCAGGACTTTTGGAGAGGGGGAGAGGTAGAGTCGGCATGGGTGCTATCTCAGAGAGAATCAAGCCTCTTGATACGAGATTCGAAACCCGAGTCTTAGCCTCTGGTTTCTTTCTCATGTCCTCAAAATAGAAGAAGAAGAAAGTGGGCCCCGATACACAGTGTGTAAACTGTCACAACAACAGTTAGGCTCACACGCCACCAGATCCTGCGGATGAGACTATAAACCGAGGCCCCGTGTGCGAACGCACGCAGAACATCTTGCGCACACGTTAAATCCTGTTCCGCTTTTCGAAAGAGTAGGCCATTGTGTGCCGGTGGGAACAGATGACAAAATTGACATAATCGCATACACACGGGGACTACATGTAAAAAAAAAAAAAGCACATACGTGCTTATTCCATTATCCTCGATATAAAAGAATAAATAAAGAAAGAAAGATAAACGAAACGGAAAACTCATTTTTATTTTTACGTTATATTTCATACCACTTTAAGTCCCGGCAGATTTCTCTTGCGTGAAATTCCAGCAGCTCTCCCCCCCTTTCCCCCTGGGGGAGAGAGCGCGTCACCACAAGAGCAGCGCCACCCTTTATTTTGTTTTGTTTTTTTACCTGTCTGCAAACTGTATTTGTTTCCCTATCAGAGTGGGCTTTTTTTTTTTTACAAGAATATTGCCAGGGACAACTCTCTCTCTTGTTGCCCGTGGGTTCTTTTACGTGCACTGAATAAATGATTATGTGTAACACACGGGACCTCTGTGGGTTTTTTTTAATCGTCTCATCTGAAAGACTTGCACCCTGACCACCACTCATGGTCTAGATGGAGGGGGTGGGGTGGGGGGGGGGAGAGGAAGAGAGAGTTTCGGGCTCAAACGAGGATCGAACCACAGGACATTCCCGACCCCAATTTTTCGCTTTCTAGGCAGGTGCGTTAGTTACCTCTAGACGACAGACCCACCAGTGCAAAACAAACCAAGGACAAAACCTGACCATGGCAGCAGGAGATAAAAGGTAAAAAAAGGTAAAGGAATCCCATAACCTATAAGGTCGTAGGGAAGCGAGGCGTCAGAGACCTCACTTCTCTAGGGCCAGCATATTGAGGGCGGCGCCCATCTCCTCTCCCTCGCTGCTTTACCTTCCCTGACCCTAAAGAGGGCAGGTACCCATTTACAGCTGGGTGAACTGGGGGAACTGTACTGAAGCCAAGGCGCGCAAACGGTCACCCCTCCAACTGGTAACCACGCTCGACGCTGCTTAACTTGGCTGGGGGAATGCGAGTGCCCCGACCACTGAGCTGTCCCGTCCCCTAGCAGGAGATAGATTGGGGTTATTTGGCATTGGGCCTCCCGGAAGGCCAGGAGGCCTCGTTGGCAAGCGGCCTCTGGCAATGGGCCTACCGCTGACCCGTCGTCTGTTTGTGTCGTCTGCGAGAGTTGGTAGCAGGAAGTAAGGTGTCGCCTCTGTGTGTGTCAGGAACGATAATTCGTTTCACTTCCGTGTCTAGACTGCGACGTGACAAGAGTGACTGGACTTTTACCAGAGGAATTTTTTTTTAAGTTGTTTATTACAGGGGGGAAAAAACAAACAAACAAACCGAAAGAAAACAAAATTTAACAAATTTGTGGTTGATTTTGTTTTGTCTTTGATATTTTTTGTCTTGCTGGTTTGTTATCTTCCTCTCTCTCTCTCTTCTCTCTCTCTCTCTCTCTCTCTCTCTCCCCTCTCTTCTCTCTCTCTCTCTCTCTCTCACTCTCTCTCTCTCTCTCTCTCTCTCTCTCTCTTTTTTACTGCTTCTCTTTGTCATTATTGGCCGTTTTTATTTGTTTGTTTGTTTATTCGTCTTTGTTTATTTGTTTATACATCTGCGTGTCTGTTTTTTAACTGTTTTCCTTTCCAGTGTATTATAATCTCTTATCTTATTTTCTTCTTTGTCATAGGAAATCGAAATGGATTTGTACCCATTTGTTTTTTGTTTAAAAAAAGAGTGTTGTTTCTTGGGGCTTTTCTCACCTTCTTTTCTTTGTCCTGTTGTCTTTCGTTTTTACCAATCTTTTTTGTAAAACACAAATGTTGTGTCAGCCTACGTAAACACGAGCGCGTTTCTCAATCCCTTTAAGAGTAAACACATTTTAAACATTTTTGGTGACATTTCTGCATCAATTAATTTCTTATCTGCAAAACATGAGTCGTGGCTGTGTACTTGAAGCTTTTAAACCCTATCAATCTCCGAAAACATCATGAGAGAGACCCTCCATGACTTCCACCCTACCATCTCCATTGGCGGCAGACCCCTCAACAACTTACGGTTTGCCGATGACATTGACCTCATGGGCGGAAGTAACACAGAGCTGCAAGATCTTACGACCAGACTTGAGAACAGAGCTGGAGCATATGGGATGGAGGTGGGGCTCGGAGAAAAATAAAGTACTTGTGAACAGCACGAGCAATGCCACCGCTAAAATTTACATGAACGGCCAACAACTGGAGGAGGTAGACGCTTTTAAATACCTCGGGGCTACACTCACAAAGGACGGGCGATCGACGACAGAAATCAAAGTCAAAATAGCCATGGCAACATCTTCCATGACAAAACTCACCACCATAGGAAAAGTAAAGAGAAACAGTTTCCCAATCAAACTAAAGCTCTACAAAGCCCTAATTCAGTCGATCCTGCTGTACGGAAAGTGAAACCTGGACATTGACTGCTGAAACAGCAAAGCGAATCCAGTCATTCGAAACAAAATGCCATAGAAACTACTGGGCATATCTGGAGAGAACGAAGACCAACGAATTTGTAGAGTCAATAACACGGCTGGCAGGTCCAGGAACCCTTCTCACATCGTCAGAAGAAAAGCTGACATTTGGTTGGCCCGTCACCCCACAAACTCTGCCCAAACAGTACTGCAGGGACACTCGAAGGTTTGGGAGAAGGAGGGAAGACAACAAGTCATGGATGGACAAAATCAGAGAATGGCCAGGATGAATGACTCGGCCTACGCGCAGGCCGGGACCGATGGTTTGGGGGAGGCTTACCACGGCTGTCTTCATGTCTCCCCCACGACCGCCAAGGTCACGGGGCTGATTTTGATGTGATGAATCTCCGAATCGGATTGCAGCTGCCTTAGTAGTGGTTGAAGGAGGAGGAAAAACGGCGCATACGCAACAATCTCCCCTTGGTGAACTCGGAGCTTAAGCGGGGAAACAAAACAAAATTATCAGTTGTGAAGGTAAAGGTAATAGTTAAGGTGTTCCATAACCTTAAAAGGTCGTAGGGGAGCGAGGGCCCAGAGACCTCAACTTCTCTAGGGGCCAGCATATTGAGGGCAGTGGCGCCCATCTCCTCTCCTCTCTTTACCTTCCCTGACCCTAAAGAGGGCAGGTACCCATTTACAGCTGGGTGAACTGGGGGGAACTGTACTGAATGAAGCCAAGGCGCGCAAACGGTCACCCATCCAAGTGGTAACCACGCTCGCTCGACGCGGCTTAATTAACTTGGCTGGGGGAAAAGCGAGAATCAGTTTCTTTAATACCAGGGCACCCGCTTTCTCCCTTTTTTCCTAAGACTGCTTTCTTTCCAAACAATAATTGCTTCTTGATGTTATATTGCGAATCGCAAAATTGCGACAGGGACAAATAATGTCTTTTGTGTTTTGCTGCTGCGAGGGAGATAGCCGATGGGAGAGGAATTAATGTATGGAAATTGCATGCCTTCAGAAAAATAAAGCAATGTCTTTTTGGGGGGGTCTGCCTCCATTGAAAATAAAGCAGTTTTGTATGTTTTTGTTGTTGTTGTTGCCTTCTCTGGGTTTTTTGGAACATGTTATTTCAAAGCTTTTGTGGGCTAAACATTGTTTTGGAAGCAAACTTTAGTGTTAGGAGCGCTTGCACTGGCAGCGCGTATATGTGTGTATATGTGTGTTTGTGAGAGGGTGCGCACACACCTGCGCGTGCACACACAACACACGCACACATACACACCACACACACACACAAAACGCAGGCATGTACACACACACACACACACACACACACACACACACACACACACACACACACACACACACACACACACACACACACCACACAGTACAAACGCAACACCAGCCCCAGCACAGCTCGCATGCACTGGCACATACGCGCGCGCGCGCACGCACGCACGCACACACACACACACACACACACAACACCACACACACACAAACACACAACCACACACACACACAAACACACAACACACTCACACACACACACACGCTCTCTCTCTTTTCTCTCTCTCTCTCTCTCTCTCTCTCTCTCTGTGTCTCTGTCTCTGTCTCTGACTCTGTCCCATCCCGAAAAATCCCGCAGACTTAGATAGATAGAGATAGATAGATAGATAGAGTTAGATAGATAGATAGAGTTAGATAGATAGATAGAGTTAGATAGATAGATAGAGTTAGATAGATAGATAGTTAGATAGATAGATAGATACATAGATAGATAGAAAGAGAGATAGAGAGAGATAGAGAGATATCTCTGTATCTCTGTCTCTCTCTCTTGGTGTATATATATATACATATATATATATATGTAATATTATATAATACATATATATATGTATATATATATATACATATATAATAATACATATATATATATATATTATATATACATATATATATACACAAGAGAGAGAGAGACAGAACGGCCGAAGGTATAGAACAGTCAACAGGTCAATCAAGAAGAAGATGACTGAGGCCATGGGGAACTGGATGTCAGAACAATGCTCCAAGGTTGAGAAGGCAATGGCGAAAGGAGACAGCAAAGAGGCGTACCAGACCATCAAGGTACTAACCAAGTCCCAGCAGCCAAAGACC
The DNA here is from genome assembly GCA_028751875.1 of Rapana venosa. Lineage (NCBI taxonomy): Eukaryota > Metazoa > Mollusca > Gastropoda > Neogastropoda > Muricidae > Rapana > Rapana venosa. The sequence goes on along the minus strand of CM054137.1, from coordinate 65,251,791 downwards.
TCCGTTATTGAAGACAAAGAGGGGTCAGTCCTTACAGAGAGCGCCACTATCATGAAGAGATGGACAGAATATTGCAGAGACCTGTACAACTACAAGCTGAAGGCTGATCCGAACAAACTTCACGAGCAAGATCCCAGACCATCAGATCCTGAAAGCACACAGGTGCTGGAGGAAGAGGTAGAAGAAGCAGTAAGATCCCTGAAAGGAGGCAAGTCACCAGGGATTGACAACATCCCGGCTGAGCTCATCAAGAACGGAGGCCCAGAGATGATCAAGGCATTAACAATCATCTGCCAACGCATCTGGACCAGCAAAGAGTGGCCTGAACAGTGGACCCAATCCATCATAGTTCACTTCCAAAGAAGGGAGACCTGAAGAAGTGCCAAAATTACAGAACAATCAGTCTGATAAGCCATCCAAGCAAAGTTATGCTACGCATTGCCTTGAACAGACTGAAACCACAAGCAGAAATCCTATCAGAAGAACAGGCAGGATTCAGACCAGGTCGAAGCACTGTCGAACAGATCTTCAACATCAGAATGCTCATAGAGAAGCATCTCCAACATCAGCTACAGCTCTACAACAACTTCATTGACTTCAAGAAGGCCTTCGATCGAGTGTGGCAAGAAGCTCTGTGGCAAGTCATGAGAGACTATAGCTTCGACGAGGACCTGATTCAAGTCATCCAGGCGCTGTATGACAGCTCCCACAGTGCAGTCCTTATGGGTGGAGAAATCGGGGAGTTCTTCCGGACTTCAGTTGAGTTCGACAAGGCTGCCCGCTATCCCCCGTTCTTTTCAACGTGTTCCTGGAGAACATCATGCAGGAGGCCCTCCTTGGCTTCAAGACCACAATCACAATAGGAGGAAGGCCAGTCTGCAATCTTCGATTCGCAGACGATATTGATCTCATGGGCCGCAGTGAAGAAGAACTCCAGGATCTCACCACCAGACTGAAAACATCAGCCAATGCCCACTGTATGGAGATCAGCACGGAAAAGAGCAAGATCCTAGTGAACAGTACCACACCGACCACTCCCACCAGCATCAAGATGAGTGGCGAGACACTAGAGGAGGTGGAAACTTTCAAGTACCTTGGAGCAGTCATCACCAAAGAAGGCACGAGCACACAAGAGGTGAAGATCAGACTTGCTGTGGCACTCTCTCCATGACTAAGCTGGCGAAAGTTGTGGAGAAACCACAACATCAGAACCCACACTAAGGTCAGACTCTACAAGGCACTCGTCACATCCATTGCCTTGTACAGCTGTGAAGCATGGACACTTACTGCCGATTTAGAACGTCGCATTCAAGCCTTTGAGATGAAGTGCCTCAGGCGGATCCTGAACATCACCTACAGAGACCGCAAAACCAATGACTACGTCTGGCAGCAGATCGAGGCACTGGCTGGCAAACAAGAACCATTGCTAGATACAGTCAAACGGAGGAAACTGAAATGGTTTGGCCACACAACAAGGCATAACAGCCTGTCAAAGGACAGTCCTGCAGGGAATGGGGAAGGAGCAAGGAGGCAGGGACGACCACGCAAAAGCTGGATATCCAACATCAAGGAGTGGACCGGCCTCACTGTACAAGCCTCCTGAAAAACAGCCAGGACAGAACCATTTGGCGGTCCACTTGCCAGCGTCCGTGCGGTACCCACAAACGGTTGTCCCGACCAAGGGATGAGTCAGTCAGTCATATAATCTTAGAACCTTCCACCTCCGCCCCCCCCCCCCCCAAGCCCCCCGCGCCCCAGCCCCCAGACCCCCACCCCTTCCCTTCCCCTCCTCAGCCAAAGCAATAGCCCTTGAGCCACACAGTACAAGATCAAAGCTCATAGCTCTGTGCCAGCAAGAAAGCCAGCAGCAGGTCTTGTCTGTCTGTCTGTCTTGTTTGTCTTTTGTTTGTCTGTCTTTCGTCTGTTCTGGCTGGCTGGCTGGCTGTCTGTCGTCTAGTTGTTTCTGTCTGTCTGTTTCTGTCTGTCTGTCTGTCTGTTTGTTTTGTTCTGTCTTGTTTGTTTCTGTCTGTTTCTGTCTGTTTTGGTCTGTCTGTTCGTCTGTTGTCTGTCTGTTGTTTCTGTCTTTGTTCTGTCTGTCTGTCTGTCTGTTTCGTCTGTCTGTTTCTGTTCTGTCTGCCTGTCTGTTGTCTGTCTGTTTGTTTCTGTCTGTTTCTTGTCTGTTTTGTTTCTGTCTTGTCTTGTCTGTGTTCTGTTCTGTCTGTTGTTTGTTTCTGTCTGTTTTGTTTCTGTCTGTTTCTGTCTGTCTGTTTCTGTCTGTCTGTCTATCTGTCTGGTTGTGTCTGTCTTGTTTGTTTCTATCTGTCTGTTTGTTTCTGTCTGTCTGTCTGTTTGTTTCTGTCTATTGTGTTTCTGTCTGTCTGTCGTTCTGTCTGTTTCTGTCTGTCTGTTGGTTGTTCTGTCTGTTTGTTTCTGTCGTTGTTTTTTCTGTTGTCTTCTGTTGTTTGTCTGTTTGTTTCTGTCTATCTGTTGTTTCTGTCTGTCTGCTGTTTTTCTGTCTGTTGTTTCTGTCTGTCTGTTGTTTTCTGTCTGTCTTTTTTTCTGTCGCTGTTTTGTTTGTTTCTGTCTGTATCTGTCTGTTTTGTTGTTTCTGTTTGTTTCTGTCTGTCTGTCTGTTTGTTTTTCTGGTTTTGTCTGTTTCTGTTTTGTCTGTCTGTTTGTTGTCTGTCTGTCTGTTTGTTTCTGTCTGTCTGTCTTTCTGTGTCTGTCTGTTCTGTCTTCGTCTGTTTGTTTTTCTGTCTGTTATCTTCTGTCTGTCTTGTTGTTTCTTTCAGGTTTGTTTCTGTCGTCAGTGTTTGTTTGTTTCTCTCTGGCTTTTTTTTACTGTCCTGGTATTATTCTTTGTTTGTTTCTGTCTGTCTGTTTGTGACCTTTTCTTCTGTTTGTTTTTTTTCTGTCTGTATGTCTGGTTGTTTTCTGTCTGTCTGTTTTGTTTCTGTTTCTGTCTGTTTTCTGTCTTTTTTGTTGTTTCTTTCTGTTTCCTTCTTTGTTGGCTGTGCTTCGACTTTCCATAAGCGATACTGTAGTTTGGTTCGATCCTTGATAGAGCGTAATCGATTGAAGGTATTTGAGGCATTTGTGTGTTTTTACAATCTCCAAAATCTCTTTTTTGGGTGTACAGTCTCGCTGGTACCTTATTTCTTGCTGTTTCTTTTTTTCTTTACCTTTGTCTTTGGCTTGTGTTCTATCTTTCTTACCTTATGTCTTTGCTGTGTTTTCTTTCCTTGACTTATGTCTTTGCTTGGGTTTTTTCTTTTACCTTATTTCCTTTTCTTCCATCTTCGTCTTAACCTTAAATTCTTTTCTTCCATCTTTGTCTTTCCCTTTTTCTTTTCTTCCATCTTTTTTTTTACCTTATTTCTTTTTTTTCATCTTCTGTCTTACCTCATTTCTTTTCTTCTATCTTCTTTCTTTTCTTGTATCATCAATCAGTCTGCAGCATGCCAGTTGCCAGGTTCCCTTTTTTTTTTTTTTTGGGGGGGGGGGTTGTTATCATCACATCAGTCTCTTGACTAAGATGGTCTGTCAGGAAGTTGGGGGGGAGGGGGAGGGCGGGGGGAGGGGAGGGGAGGGGGATGGGGATAGGGAGAGGGAGGGCGCGTTGGTCGACAGTACTCTCCAGGCTTGTCTGAAAAGAAATAAGGAAGAAAGAAGAGGGAAGAAAAGAAATAAGGTAAGAAAGAAGATGGAAGAAAAGAAATAAGGGTAAGAAAGAAGATGGAAAAGAAAAGAAATAAGGTAAGAAAGAAATGGAAGAAAAGAAAAAAGGAAAGGGAAAGAAGATGGAAGAAAAGAAATAAGGTAAGAAAAGAAAGATACAAGCAAACAAATAAGGTAAGAAAGAAGATCAAGTAAACAAATAAGGTAAGAAAGAAGATACAAGTAAAGAAATAAGGTAAGAAAGAAGATACAAGTAAAGAAATAAGGTAAAAAAGAAGATGGAAGAAAAGAAATAAGGTAAGAAAGAAGATACAAGCAAACAAATAAGGTAAGAAAGAAGATCAAGTAAAGAAATAGGTAAGAAA
>CM054137.1:65232748-65240248 GCA_028751875.1 Rapana venosa | reverse complement strand
AATTTGGCTCATCATTTATGACAGACAACATGATGACAACATTTACATAGCTGCATACACACGAGGGCTGGATGGGAAAAAAACCCACACCAAACCACACCACACGAGTGCTTATTCTATCATCCTCGAAATAAAAGAATAATTTTTGTTTAAAAATAACAATAATAGTTGCTGTCTGAGTGTTCGACGACGAAGAAGAAGAAAACAAAACGAAAAAAAGGTTTTTTTTCCAGGTTCAGGTCAATTTTATACTCCCTCTTAGAGAGAGAGAGAGACACAAAAACTTCAATTTCCCACGCACTCAAAAACACACTGCCTCCAAAAAAAAAATAAAAAACTTCCGTGCAGTAAAAAAAAAGGTAAAGGAGTCCCATAACCTATATTAAGGTCGTAGGGGAGTGAGGCATTAGAAACCTTAACTTCTCTAGGTGCCAGCATATTGAGGGAGGCGGTGCCCATCTCCTCTCCCTCGCTGCTTTACCTTCCCTGGGCCTAAATGACTCCTCGAGGAGTTTTAAAAGGGAAAATAGAAGTCGAGTCTAAATCGAAACTTTAACCCTGAAGCTGGAGTGTGGCTACCTTATGGTGGGCCCACACCAAAATAAACCCCCCAACAACAACAACAAAAAATAAGGTTGCATACGATCTAGCGAGGAACGAAAAGAAAAACAAAACAAAACAAAAAACCCCAACCAAAAGTATAATGATAATAATAATAATAATAATGTATGGAACTTATATAGCGCTGAATCTTGTAAAGCAACAAATCAAAGCGCTCAGATGCCCTTTTAAAAATATTTTTTTATATCGAGGATAATGGAATAAGCACTCATATGCTTTTTTACATCCAGTCCCCGTGTGTATGCGGTTTTGTCAATTTTGTCATCTGTTCCCACCGGCACACAATGGCCTACTCTTTCGAAAAGTGGGACAGGATTTAACGTGTGCGCAAGATGTTCTGCATGCGTTCGCACACGAAACCCCGGTTTATAGTCTCTTCCGAAGGACTTTGACATTCAGTTCGATTTTTTTTGTGGTCAAACTGGGAAGAAAGGGCGAGGCTGGGAATCGAACCCAGAACCTCACGGTTTACTTGTTGGCAGGCAATGTTTTAACCATCCTGCCACCTTCCTTCAGTATCCAGGCGAAGAATGATAATGACAAAGTTCTCTATTGTCTTCTTTTTTTTAAAGATTCCAACGGTAAAGTCATTGGTTTCATAATTAACAATCCTTCAGATGAGACTATAAACCCAGGTCCCGTGTGCCAACGCACGCAGAACATCTTGCGCGCACGTCCTAAAACCAGTTCCGCCTTTCATAAGAGTAGGCCATTACATGCTGGTTAGAAATGGGGGAGGATGGGATAGCTCAGTGGTCGGAGCACTCGCTTTCCCCCAGCCAAGTTAAGCAGCGTCGAGCGTGGTTACCAGTTGGATGGGTGACCGTTTGCGCGCCTTGGCTTCAGTACAGTTCCTCCAGTTCAGCCTGCTGTAAATGGGTACCTGCCCTCTTTAGGGTCAAGGAAGGTAAAGCAGCGAGGGAGAGGAGATGGGCGCCGCCCTCAATATGCTGGCCCTAGAGAAGTGAGGTCTCTGACGCCTCGCTCCCCTACGACCTTATAGGTTATGGTACTCCTTTACCTTTACCTTTACAAATGGATGACAACATTTTCTTTTTAAAAAAACCAACGCGTGCACATTCGGGGTCGTGTTTAGACACCATCCCCGATATAGGAATGCGGCTACCTTAATGGTGTGCCAAAAAAAAAAAAGGTAGCATACGCAAAAAATTTCACCATTAGTGAAAACCTCGGAGCTCTAGACGAGGAACGAAAGAAAAAAAATTAGCTTCAAAATTATGTAATTATTCGTTGTTTTTGTATGAGGCGGATGATGTTCTAAGATAACGCATGCAGAGCATCTTGCGCACACGTTAAATCCTGTTCCGTTTTTCGAAAGAGTAGGCCATTGTGTGCCGGTGGGAACAGATGACAAAATTGACAAAACCGCATACACACGGGGACTGGATGTTAAAATAAAAGCACATGAGTGCTTATTCCATTATCCTCGATATAAAAAAAGTCATTTGAGCGCTTTGATTTGTTGTTTTACAAGATTCAGCGCTATATAAATTCCATACATCATTATTAGTATTGTTGTTGTTGTTGTTGTTGTTGTTGTTGTTGTTATTATTACTACTACTACTACTTCGCAGCAGGAAAATGGAACTTTTGTCCAGTATTCAAAACCTATTAACAGGTCGGCCTACTGTTATGGAAACAAAACGTACCTCGTCTCCTTTGGGTTGTTATGATTTGTGTTGTCTACACGCACGCACGCACGCACGCACGCACGCACACACACACACACACACACACACACACACACACAACACACACACACACACACACGACACACACACACACGCACACACACACACACGCACACAAACACACACGCACACTCACACACACACACACACACACACACGCACACGCAGACACACACACACACACACACGCGCGCACACGCCCCACACACACACGCTGGCGTACATAACATACACACACGCGCGTGTGCACACACATAGGAGTACGGGATAGCCTAGTGGTTAGAACATTGCGCTGGCAATCTGACGACCCGGGTTCGATTCCCGTTCAAGGGGATATATTCCCCTGGAGTTAACATCAGTGCAGACTCCTCTCTCCCCAAAAGTCTTTCGGATGAGACTATAAACCGAGGCCCCGTGTGCGAATGCACGCAGAACATCTTGCGCACACGTTAAATCCTGTTCCGCTTTTCGTAAGAGTAGGCCATTGTGTGCCGGTGGGAACAGATGACAGAATTTACAAAACCGCATACACACGGGGACCAGTTGTAAAAAAGAACATAAGTACTTATTCCATATCCTCGGTATAAAAGAATAAAATGAAATAAAGAATAAATAAAAATAAAAACACACGAAGGGGGAGAGGGGGAGAGAATTAAAACCAATTTTTGCCTATTGTTTCGAGGAAAACAAGCCCACCAACCCCAGAATCAAAATAAACATACAAAAGAAAATTCGATGCAACACACACACACACACACACACACACACACAACACACACACACACACATACACATACACATACACATACATCATACACACATACACACACACACTCACGGACATACACACACACACGGACATACACAACATACCACACATACACACACACACGCACATACACACACATACACACACATACATACATACACACGCACACATACACACACAGACACATACACACACACACACACATACACACACACATACATACACATACACCACACACAACACACACAAGCACAAACGCGCTCTCGCTTAAGCGCGTTTCGCCAATGATTTATATATAATCTATTTTCTATGAACATCCGTAAACGTACCTCATCGACCAAGCCAGGCAAGTCTCCGATGTAGAAAAAAATAAATATGGCAATCTCCTCTTCATAAATGTCACTGGTGACATTAATAAACGCACTAATAAAATGTTAAAATAACTTGTAAATTGCTGCAATCATTTTATTTTTTTAAAAGTTGTAATTAATTCGCTCTGAGAGTGTGAAAGTTGATTTAAGAAATTTTAAATTTTTCTTCTTTAAAAAAAAATCCGTGATTTAAATTTTAATGTTTAAGTTTGTTAGTTTTATTTCTCTCCTCCTTTCCGATCGAACTTGAAAGATGAAGATGAGTAATGTCAGTTTTCTTTTTAGTCACAAACGTTGCGTTCTACTTAATGCCAGTGCAACGCATTTTCGCACATATGACGGGCAACAATAGTTGCTGTCTGAGCGTTCGACGACGATGACGAAGAAGAAGAAGAAAATAACAGTACCTTCTTCTTCTTCTCCTCTTTCTTTTTCTTCCTCTTCTTCTTCTTCTTCTTCTTCTTCTTCTTCTCTTCTTCTTCTTCTTCTTCTTCTTTCTTCTTCTTCTCTTCTTCTTCTTCTTCTTCTTCTTTCTTCTTCTCCTCCTTCTTCTTCTTCTCCTCCTCCTTCTTCTTATTCTTCTTCTTCTTCTTCTTCTTCTTCTTCTTCTTCTTCTTCTTCTTCTTCTTCTTCTTTATTCTTCTTCTTCTTCTTTTTCTTCTTCTTCTTCTTCTTCTTCTCCTTCTTCTCCTTCTTCGTGGTCGTCGTCGAACGCTCAGACAGCAACTATTGCTGTCTGTCCTATGAGCGAAAATGCCTTGCAACTGCCGTTAAGCGCCTGTCAAGTCAGGCCCAGCGCATCCGATTTCGGCATGGGAGAGAGTTGTTATTTTTTAGAAGTCTTTCTGAGGAAAACTAAAAAAGGCAGGAGAATAGACCAAGAAGGCAGAAAATAACAAAAAAAGGAGGTGAAAGAAAGAACACAAAAAGGAACAAGACCGAAACAAAAGAGAGGGATAGAAAAGAGGGAATTCGCAGCACAGAATTTCTGGAAAGTGGGGGTGCTGTTTATACTGACAGGTTTATGCTGTTTATACTAACAAAAAAAAGACCAATGAATTTGCCAAGAGCCAAATAACACGGCTGGCAGGTCCACAGGAACCCCTTCTCACCATCGTCAAGAAGAAAAAGCTGACATGGTTCGGCCACGTCACCCCCCACAACACTCTGCCAAAAACAGTACTGCAGGGAACACTCGAAGGTGGCAGAAAGAGGGGAAGACAGAACAAGTCATGGATGGACAACATCAGAGAATGGACCAGTATGAATGACTCGGCACTACTGCGCAGAGCCGAGGACCGAGATGGATGGAGGAGGCTTACCACGGCATCGTCTTTCGTGACTCCTCCACGACCGCCAAGGTCACGGGACTGATGATGATGATGACTAACAATAGCAATAGATTAATATCTTTTTGGTTTCAAACAATCTTTCTTGCAATATCTCGTATACAGATTATAAAATAAAAAAAAGGAACAATTCAAAACTGTTATTGAATTTTTATGAGAAGATAGACCCTATAATTATTATCTTCTTTATTTGAAAATGTTCTATAGAATTCTATTATTATGTTATATTTTGTTTTGTTGTTGGTTTTGGGGGGAGGCGAGCATGCGAGCGTGCGAGCGTGCGTGCGCGCGCGCGCGCGCTTGTGTGTTTGTGTGTGTGTGTGTGACGTGTGTGTGGGTGTGTGAGAGAGAGAGAGAGAGAGATGAGAGAGAGAGAGAGAGAGAGAGAGAGAGAGAGAGAGAGAGAGAGAGAGAATGTGGGTTTGCAGTTGTAACGTGTGTTTTGTGTGCGCGCGCGCGCGCGCGCGTGTGTGTTTGTGTGTGTGTGTGTGTGACAGAGAGAGAGAGAGAGAGAGAGAGAGAGAGAGAGAGAGAGGGGGGGAGGGAAGACAGTGTAGGCTTGCAGTTGTGACGTGTGTATGTGTGTGTGAATGTGTGTGTTTATTTTTTATTTCTTCTTTTATTTCGCGGATAATGGAATAAGCACTCATGTGCTTTTTTTTCATCCTGTCCCCGTGTGTATGCACTATTTTAAATTTTGTCATCTTGTCCCACGGGAACACAATGGCCTACTCTCCCCAAAAGCGGAACAGGTTTTAACATGTGCGCAAGATGTTTTGCGTGCGTTCGCACACGGGACCTCGGTTTATAGTCTCAGCCGAAGGACTTTTGAGGAGAGTGGAGTCGGCACGGATGTTAACTCCAGAGGAAAACTCCTCTTGAACGAGAATCGAACCCGGGTCAGCAGATCACGAAAACATCACTCTAACCATAGGCTATCCGTCCCCCCGTGTGAGAGAGAGAGACAGCAGAGAGACAGACAGACACACCCACAACACACACACCAAAACATACAGAACGAGGCTTGGGGCGGGTTAAAAGTTTATAATGTCTTCTTTGAGATTGTTTCACAGTTTTTTTAATAGATGACTGTATTTATTTTTACAAATTTCCAAATTATGTCACTGAATGCTGAAAAATAAAAAGGTTTGAAAATTAGGGTTGGTATCTTAAATGGCTTGAACTATCATCAACTAGTCCCCTTGAAGCAATGTGATGATTTTCACCAAAGTAAACTTCCCTGAAGCTGGCTGAATCCATGTGATTTCACTTTTTGTACAACAGACTTATTTTTCTTAAAGAATCATAACACTGGGGTGCCTGAAATCCCAAAGATATCACTTGTTGACATGTCAAAGAAAATTGGCCAACAGATAAAAACTAGGCAAGCTTATGGTCAAGGAAAGCAACTGTGTTTAGAAAAATGGTTGCCCTACAGGCCAGAGTAATTTCCCTTGAGTTAACCATTGCTTTGTGTTTTTTAAAAAAAAATCGTAAATCTGCCGAATCTTAAGCTTCGGCACGTCACAGTAAAGGAAAAGAGTGCCGAATCTTAAGCTTTGGCACAACCTCAATGAGTTAATTAACATAGCAGCGCGACGCGAATTTGGCTCATCATTTATGACAGACAACATGATGACAACATTTACATAGCTGCATACACACGAGGGCTGGATGGGAAAAAAACCCACACCAAACCACACCACACGAGTGCTTATTCTATCATCCTCGAAATAAAAGAATAATTTTTGTTTAAAAATAACAATAATAGTTGCTGTCTGAGTGTTCGACGACGAAGAAGAAGAAAACAAAACGAAAAAAAGGTTTTTTTTCCAGGTTCAGGTCAATTTTACTCCCTCTTAGAGAGAGAGAAGGACACAAAAACTTCAAGTTCCACGCACTCAAAAACACACTGCCTCCAAAAAAAAAATACAAACTTCCGTGCAGTAAAAAAAAAAGGTAAAGGAGTCCCATAACCTATATTAAGGTCGTAGGGGAGTGAGGCATTAGAAACCTTAACTTCTCTAGGTGCCAGCATATTGAGGGAGGCGGTGCCCATCTCCTCTCCCTCGCTGCTTTACCTTCCCTGGGCCTAAATGACTCCTCGAGGAGTTAAAGGAAGATAGAAGTCGAGTCTAAATCGAAACTTTAACCCTGAAGCTGGAGTGTGGCTACCTTAATGGTGGGCCCACACCAAAATAAACCCCCCAACAACAACAACAAAAAATAAGGTTGCATACGATCTAGCGAGGAACGAAAAGAAAAACAAAACAAAACAAAAAACCCCAACCAAAAGTATAATGATAATAATAATAATGTATGGAACTTATACAGCGCTGAATCTTGTAAAGCAACAAATCAAAGCGCTCAGATGCCCTTTTAAAAATATTTTTTATATCGAGGATAATGGAATAAGCACTCATATGCTTTTTTACATCCAGTCCCCGTGTGTATGCGGTTTTGTCAATTTTGTCATCTGTTCCCACCGGCACACAATGGCCTACTCTTTAGAAAAGCGGGACAGGATTTAACGTGTGCGCAAGATGTTCTGCGTGCGTTCGCACACGGAACCTCGGTTTATAGTCTCTTCCGAAGGACTTTGACATTCAGTTCGATTTTTTTTGTGGTCAAACTGGGAAGAAAGGGCGAGGCTGGGAATCGAACCCAGAACCTCACGG
>CM054137.1:65217748-65220248 GCA_028751875.1 Rapana venosa | reverse complement strand
GGGCTGCCTTGCCCAGCCCAGACTGCAAAATCGCGAGACAAACGGATCCCAATCTGACAGGTTCTGTCGTCTTTGTGAGTTTTTGGAATCGATGAATTAACAGATTTCTTTTTCTCCCCGGGAAAGATAGGGAGGAACTCGTGTCATACGTTCGCAATCTCGAGCGAATCTTCATTTGTTTAGTATCTTTTTATTATTATTATTGCTATTTATTATTATTTTCGGTTGTATATTCATGCGTGTTAGTATAAAACGATGAGCTAAAGGAGGAGTTTTAGACTATTTTTTCCAGTTTTGGTTGGACGGGGTTCGTTAGAGTTGAACGTCTCAATCCATTTAGCGACAAGGAATGCACTTAAGGACTTTGCATGTGGTACAGGAATGAAAGGGGGAGAAAGGATTGGGGAGAAGGAATCGTTCAATTCTCATGACTTGAGCGAACAGAAATAAGAAATTAAAATGTAAATTTAAACGGAAGAGAGGGGAAGGAAGAAGAACGGGAGAAAGATGAGGAGAAGAAGAGGTAGTAGTCTTGATTTATTTAGAAGGAGAAGGAGGAGGAGGAGGAGAAGGAGAAGAAGAAGAAGAAGAAGAAGAAAAAGAAGAAGAAGAAGAAGAAGAAGAAGAAGAAGAAGAAGAAGAAGAAGAAGAAGAAGAAGAAGAAGAAGAAGAAAACAACAACAAACAACAACACAACAACAACAACACAACAAACAACAACAACAACAAAATGAAGGTTATGATAATGATGAGATTATGATGATGTAGAAGAAGATGTAGAGAAGTAGAAGAGAAAGCGCCTGATGATGGCGATGACGATGATGATGATGACGACGACGACGGACGATGATGATGATGATAATGATGATGAAGCAGAATACGATGATGATTATAACAATGAAGAAGAAAAACAGCATCAAGAAGAAGAAAAATAACAAGAACAAGAAGAAGACCACGAACAAGAATATCAAGAACAAGAAAAAAAACCAAGACGACGAAGATGGTGATGATGACGATGATAAAGAAGATGAAGAAGAAGAAGACAAAAAGAAAACCGAAACCAGGACAGGCCATATCCTTTCTGTCATTGGTCATCTGCCTAGGGACGCCTAGCCCAGGCGTTATGGCAAAAGACGGCTTAATGCTGGAAAAGCATTGTCACACAAACTTTTGCTAGAAGTTAGCTTTTCTCCTGGCACTATCAGAAACAGTGTCCCAGAGGATATACAAAGAGAGAGACAGAGACAGAGAGAGAGGGGGGGGGGGAGGGGGTGGGAAGAGAGAGAGAGGGAGAGAGAGAGAGAGAGAGGGAGGGAGGGAGATGGGGCGGGAGGGGGGTGGGAGAGAGAGGGGGGGGAGGAGAGGGGAGGGGGGAGAGAGAGAGGGGGAGGGAGAGGAGGGAGAGAGAGGAGAAGGAGAGAGAGAGAGAGAGAGAGAAGAGAGAGAGAGAGAGAGAGAGAGAGAGAGAGAGGGGGAGAGAGAGAGACTGAGAGAGAGAGAGACTGAGAGAGAGAAAGAAAGAAAGAAATAAATAAAGAGAGAGAGAGAGAGAGAGAGAGAGAGAGAAGAGAGAGAGAGAGAGAGAGAGAGAGAAACTGAGAGAGAGAATGAATGATAGACAGAAAGAGACTGAGAGAGAGAGACAGAGGACTGAACACAGGAGAGAGAGAGAGACTGAGAGAGAGAAAGAGGAAAATGAGTGAGAAACAGAAAGAGACTGAGAGAGAGGGACAGAGAGAACAGAGAGAGACTGTGACAGACAGAGAGACAGAGAAAGGAAGAAGGAGTGAGTGAGTGAGTGAGTGAGTGAGTGAGTGAGTGAGAGAGAGCATACATTATGTGCTTGTAGGTGAATGTGTGAGCTCGTACCTATGAGTGTGTTATGTCTGTATGCATGTGCGTGTAAGAGAGAGAGAGAGAGAGAGTGTGTCTATGTGTGTGAGTGTGTGTCCGCGCGCGTACGTGTGTGTGTGTGTGTGTGCGTGTGAGTGCGTGCGTGTGTGTATATGTGTTGTGCACGTGCATGTGTGTGCACGCGTGTGTGTGTGTGCGTGTGAGTGCGTGCGTGTGTGTATGTGTGTGTGCGCGTGCATGTGTTGCACGCATTGTGTGTGTGTGTGTGCGTGTGAGTGCGTGTTTGCGCTCTCGCGTGCGCGTACAGCTGCGTGTGTATGCGTTATGAAGGAAGGATTGGATCGAAAAAGAAAATCCATGCACGACTTATCTTCCAGCCTTCTCTGTGTGTCCATCTGTCTGCCTGTTTGTCAGTCTGTCTGCCTGTTTGTCGGTCTGTCTGTCTGCCTGTTTGTCAGTCTGTTTGTCTGTTTGTCCTTCTGTTTATTCGTCTTTCTGTGAGTCTGTTTTTCCGTCTGTTTGTCTGTCTGTCTGTCCGTCTGTCTATCTGTCTGTCTGTGTCCAAGCCTATCACGCTCCCTTTCAAACCTCATTCACTCACTACCTCACCATTATATAAGACCTGGCCTGCTCTCTGCTTGTCTGT
>CM054137.1:65210248-65212748 GCA_028751875.1 Rapana venosa | reverse complement strand
AAAAGAGAGAGAGAAAGGAAGAGAAGAAAAGGAGAGCGAAAAGGAAAAGAGAGAAAGAAAGGGAAGGGGGGGGGAGAAAGAAAAGGGGGAAATTTTGGGGAAGTGGTAAGGGAAAAAAAAAAGGGAAGAAGAAAGAGGGGGAGAAGAGAGAAAAGGGGAAACAAAAAACCAAGGGGAAAAACAGAAGGGGAAGGGGAGAGAGAGAAAGAGAGGAAGAGAGATTGAGGAGAAGAGGAAAAGAAAAGAAGGGCAGGAAGGGGGTAAGGGGAAAAAGAGAGAGAAGATAGAAGAAGAGAGGAGAGAGAGAAGGAAGAAAGTGAGAAAAAAGGGAAAACATGAAAAGGGGTGGGGGAAGGGGGGAAAAAGTAGAAGAAAGTTAAAAGAAGATGGAAGTCAGCCTAAAGGACCAGAGAGAAGGAGAGAGGAAAGAGGGGGAGAGAGAGATGAGGGGAGCGAAAGACAAAGAAAACAGAAGATAGGAGGGAGAGAGAGAGAGGAGGGAGAGAGAGAGAGAGAGAAGGGGGGAAAAGGGAGAGAAAGGAGAGAGAGAAGAGAGAGAAAGATTGAGAGAAATTTTATAGCTTGAAAGTGGGGAAAGGGGGAGAGAGAAGATAGATAGAAAAAGGAGAGGGGGAAAGTAAACAGACTAGGGGGAACAAACAGAGAGAAGGAGAGGAGAAAGGAGGGAGGAGAGATGAGAGAGAGAGACAAAAAACAAAAGAGAAGTAGGAGGGAGGGGAGAAGAGAGAGAAAGGAGGGGAGAGAGAGAGGGAGAGAGAGGAGAGAGATTGAGAAAAAGATATAGATTGAAAGTGGGGTAAGGGAAGAGTGATAGATGAGAGAGAGGAGAGAAGTGAAAATGAGAGAGACAAACAGAGAAAAGGAAAGGAGAGAAAGAGGGGGAGAGAGAGACTGAGAGAGAGAGACAGACAGAGAGGGGGACACAGAGAGAGGGAGAAAGAGAGAGGGGAAAAGAGGGGGAGAGAGAAAAGGAGGGGGATTAAAGGGAAAGATAAGTTAAAAGTGGGGTAAGGGAGAGAGAAATAGTGAAAAAGGGGAGAGAGAGAGAGGACGTGCAGACAAGGGGAGACAAAAGAGAGAAGGAGAGGGAAAGAGGGAGAGAAGACTGAGAGAGAGAGACGGGGAAAAAACGGGGAAAAGGAAGAAGATAGGGAGGGGGGAGAGAGAGAGAAGAGAGGAGAGAGAGAGGAGAGAGGAGAGAGAAGAGAGAGGGAGGATTGAGAGAAAGATTACATTAAAAAAGTGAGGTAAGGGGAGAGAGAAGTTATAGAAGAGAGGAGAGAGAGACAGGACAGAAAATAGAAGAGAAAAAGAGAAAAAAGGAGAGAGAAAAGGGAGAGGGAGAGAGAGAAATTGAAAAGAGAGACGGGCAGAGAGGGGAAAGAGGAGAGAGAGAAAAAGGAGGAGGGGGGAGAGAAAAGAGAGAAAGATTGGAGGAATTATAGCTTGAAAGCGGGAAGGGGGGAGGAGAGACAGCAGAGACAGAAGAGGGGGGGGGGGAGAAAAGTTTTGGGGGTTGAGATATAAAATATATAGTTTGAAAGGAGGTAAGGGGGAGAGAGAGAGAGAGTGAACAGATAGAGGAAAAGACAGACAGGGAGGGAGAAGGGGGGAAAGATTGTTTTTTTTTTTTATAATTTTTTATATTATATATTATATTTAAAATAAATTAAAATTTAATTGAAAGTGGGGGGTGGGGGAAGAGGGGGGGGCGTGAAGAAGGGGGAAGAAATGGGGAGGAGAGAGATTGGGGCATTGGTGGGTTTAAAGGGGGGGTGGGTGGTTGCGGGTTTTGGGGGGGAGGGGGGGGGGGGGGTGGGGGGGGGGGGGGGGTTGGGGGGTTTGGGGATGGAGGTGGGGGGGGGGGGGGGAGGGGGGGGGGGGGTTTTTTGGGGGGGGGGTGGGGGTTTAGGCTGCAAAGTTAAGCCTTAATTGCCGGGGGGGCTTCCCGGGGGGGGGCAACATTTTGTAGCCGTCGCTTTTCGTGAAAGACAATTCTTGTTAGAGAGAGAGAGAGGAGAGAGAGGAGAGGAGAGAGAGAGAGAGAGGGGGGAAGGGCAAGAGGGGGGAGGGGGGAGGGGGGAGAGAGGGAAGGAGAAGGTTGGGGTGGGGGGGGGGGGGGGGGGGGGGGGGGGGGGGGGGGGGGGGAGGGAGTAGGGGGTAGGAGGAGAAAAGGGGGAGAGGGAGGGGGGGGGGGGGGGGTGGGGGGGGGGTTGGGGGGGGGGGAGGGGGGAGGGGAGGAGAGGGGGGGAGGAAGAAGAAGAGAGGTAGAGGATGAGGGGGGGGGAGGAAAAGGGAGAGGAGTAAGGTAAGGAGGGGGAGGAGGATGGAAGAGAGAGAGGGAGAAAGAGGAGGGAGGGAGGGGGAGGAAGAAGAGAGAGAGAGAGAGAGAGAAAAGAGGGGAGAGGAAGGAGAGAGAGAGAGAGAGGGGAGAGGGGGGGGAGGGAGAGGGGGAGGGGGGGGGGTTGGGAAAACCCTT
>CM054137.1:65195248-65205248 GCA_028751875.1 Rapana venosa | reverse complement strand
GAACAAATGAAAGTAAAAAAAGAAAAAACCCAAACCAAAAAAAAAAGGAAAGAAAGAAAGATCAAAACGAATAAAGAACAGAATAGAGAAAAAAGAACGAATGAAAGTTAAAAAAACCCCAAAAACAAACCCCCAAAAACCCAACCGACCAAAAACAAAAAGGACAGAAAGAAAGAACAAAACGTATAAAGAACAGATTAAAAAAAAGAACGAATAAAAGTCAGAAAGAAAGAACAAATAAAACGGTGTGAAGGAAAGAGCAAAACGAATAAAGAACATAATTTCTTCTTCTTTTACTTTTTCTTTTAGAAATGAAAATTCTTGAAATTTGATGGGACACAAAACTGCATGTGGAATTCAATTTCCTGATGGAAGTGACTTTATTTTGTTTTTTCTTACATTTTTGTTGATGAAAACAGCAGCTATTTCGCAACATTTTGAACACACGCCATAATTATTGTGCTCCAGCTTTGATTTTCAACATTTGTTGTTTTGTGTATTTTAAAAAAAATGTCATAGTGATTCATAATAATCTATCTGTATTAGTCATTTGGATTCACGTGAAACAGTGGTAAGGATTTTTTGTATATAACACTAATATATTGCCATCCCACCTAAAATATAGTACAAACAAAAAAACAACAACAAAAATCCCCAAACGAATGAAAAATCAGCTCACTACTCATTCCATCTTAACGTGTGTATGCACGAACTTAAAAACACAAAAAAGCGCATGCACACACACACACACACACACACACACACACACACACACACACCACGACACAACACACACACACACACACGCACACACCACACACACACACACACACACTCACACACACACACACACACACACAAACACACCACAATTATACAAATACACGCACACACGCCTGCATACAATACATATCAACAATCACGCAGATAGGCACTCGCGCAGCACACACATACACATCGCACATGTTTCTCCGTCTGTCTGTTTTTTCTAATCCTCTCTTTCTTCTGCCCTTTTTCCTTTTTTTTTCTTCCTCTCATCCCTATTTTCTGCCTTCTTGGTGGAATCCATTCCCCTCCCACACCCCCCCCCACCCACCCCACCCCTAGAAAGACTTAAAAGATAACAATTCTCTCTCATGCCGAAGTCGGATGTGCTGGGCCAGACTTGTCAGGCGCTTAACGGCATACAGCGCAACGCGACGCATTCATTTTTTTCGCTCAAATGACGGACAACAATAGTTGCTGTCCGAGGGGCGTTTGAGGGAGAAAGTAGGGACGCTCAGTTATGCTGATTGAACCGGACCACGACTACCAGAATGTATCGCCTAATATTGCAGATGAAAATGAAAGAAGGATTTATTCATTTATTTAATTCATTGTTTGGTTCATTCATTCATTCAATTCCATTGTTTGGTTCATTCATTCATTCATTCATTCATTCAATTCCATTGTTTGATTCATTCGTTTTATTCAGTTCAGTTGCGCAGCGTAAAATATTGTTCTAGGGAGGGTGTCGATATTGGTTTTAGGTCGAATTTGAATCTCAGAAGTTTTCATGAAAGTATGTGAACTATAATATACTGTCATCAGCGCGTTTTCTGTTCTGGTTTTTACCCCATCTGTTTTTTGGTTTCTGTTTCTGCTTGCCTGTCTGTCTATGTGTCTGTCTATCTGTCTGTCTGTCTGTCTGTCTCCCTCTCTCTCTCTCTCTCTCTCTCTCTCTCTCCCTCTCTCTCTTCCCTCTCTCTCTCCCTCTCTCTCTCCCTCCCTCCCCCTCTCTCTCTCCATCTCTCTTTCCTTCCCGCCCTCTCTGTCTGTCTCTCTCTGTCTCTCACTCTGTCTCTCTCTGTGTCTGTCTCTCTCTGTGTCTCTCTGTCTGTCTGTCTCTCTCCTTTTCAAAACATCTGCTAACAAAAGCATCAAAGGGAATCTGAAGTGCTTGAGGAACAATTGAAACTGAAATTGTTTCTACATGAGAAGAGACAAAGAGGAGAGAGAGAGAGAGAGAGAGAGAGAGAGAGAGAGAGAGAGAGAGAGAGAGAGAGAGAGAGAGAGAGAGAGAAAGAGATAGATAGGGAAAGGGAGGGGAGAGAATGAGGGGAGGGGACAAAACATGCTGACAGATAGACAAAGAGAGGGAAAGAGAGAGAGAGCGACAGAAAAGGAGAGACAGAGAAAGATACAGACAGATTGAGACAGAAAGTAAGACAGAAAGATAGACACATGTGGAGACAAAAAGTGTCAGAGAATGTGTGCTAAAGACAGAGAGAGAGAGAGAGGGAGGGAGGGAGACAGACAGATGGAGAAACTAGAGAGACAGACAGAAGCAAAACAGATGGAACTAAGAGAGAGAGGGAGAGAGAGAGACAGACAGACAGATGGAGAAGCTAGAGAGACAGACAGAAGCAAAACAGATGGGACTAAGAGAGAGAGGGAGAGAGACAGACAGACAGACAGATGGAGAAACTAGAGAGACAGACAGAAGCAAAACAGATGGGACTAAGAGAGAGAGGGAGAGAGAGAGACAGACAGACAGATGGAGAAACTAGAGAGACAGACAGAAGCAAAACAGATGGAACTAAGAGAGAGAGGGAGAGAGAGAGACAGACAGACAGATGGAGAAACTAGAGAGACAGACAGAAACAAAACAGATGGGACTAAGAGAGAGAGAGAGAGAGAGAGAGAGAGAGAGAGAGAGAGATGAGAGAGAGAGAGAGAGAGAGAGAGAGACAGACAGACAGACAGACAGACAGACAGACAGACAGACAGACACAGAGAGGGAGGGGAGAGAGAGAGAGAGGGACAGAGACAGAGAGAGACAGAGGGAGAGAAAGATGAAGGAAGAAGGGTACTTTTCCACTGGCCAACTTTTCAGGGGCCTTAAATTGCATACCCTGCTGACGACTCAGCCGTGACGTCAGCGTGTGTTTTTGAAAATCGATAATCAATAATTGGAGACAACCCGATCGAAAGGAAAACGCAATTTGCAAGCCTAATAGGAGGCAAGCAGCATTAGTTTCTTTTTTATTCTTTATTTTTTCAATTCTTTCTTCTTTATTTGTTATTCTCTCTGTCGCTCTCTAGCTGTGTCTCTATCTCTGTACCTCTTTCTCCTATCTGTCTGGCTGTGTGTGTGTGTGTGTGTGTGTGTGTGTGTGTGTGTGTGTGTGTGTGTGTGTGTGTGTCTGTCTGTCTGTCTGTCTGTCTGTCTGTCTGTCTGTCTGTCTGTCTGTCTGTCGCTCTCCCCGTTTCTGTCGCTGTTTGTTTCTTTGTCTTTGTCTCTGATCCTCTCTCTCTCTCTGTCAGTTTGTCTGTCTGTCTTTCTGTCTGCCTCTCTCTCTCTATCTCATTTTCTCCTTTCTCATATGGGGACTGGATGTTTGTTTGTTTTTTAATATAAAAAACCCACCCGCACGGGTGCTAATTCATGATCCTCGAATTAAAAGAATTTCATTTGATTTGATTTCGATTTGATTTGATCTCGATGTCTGTCTGTCTGTCTGTCTCTTTCTCTCCCTCGCTCTCTTTCTCTCTCTCAACACCCCCCCCCCCCCCTCCCTCCCGCGCTCTCTCTTCTTTCTGTTTTCTGCATAATTATTCTCTCTGCTGGAGTTTTCTGTTTGTGTTTCCGATGGAGGACCATGATTCTCTGCCTGTCTGTCTTTGTATCTGTTTCTCTGTCTGGCTTTCTGTCTGTCTGTCTGTCTTTCTGTCTGTCTGTCTGTCTGTCTCTTTCTCTCTCTCTCTCTCTCTCTCTCTCTCTCTCTCTCTCTCTCTCTCTCTCTCTCCCTCCCTCCCTATTATTTCTGTTTTCTGCATAATTATTCTCTCTGCTGGAGTTTTCTGTTTGTGTTTCCGTTGGGAGACCATGATTCTCTGCCTGTCTGTCTCTCTGTCTGTCTCTCTGCCTTTCTGCCTTTCTGTATGTTTCTGTCTGTCTGTCTCTCTCTGTGTGTCGGTCTGTCTGTCTGCTTCTCCCTCTCTCTCTCTCTGTATCTCTCTCTCCTTCCATCCACCTCTCTCTCTCTCTCTCTCTTTCTCTCCCTCTCTCTCTCTCTTGCTCTCTCCCCTCAGGGTCATGATTTCTGTCCACAGAAAAGCTTATTTTTAAGTTAGGACCGCCATGCGGTCACCAGTCAGAAGAGCCCTGCACTGCTGCTGGATCGCTTCAGGGGGTGTTCGGTTCAGTGCTGCCTGCCCTTAGCCCAACACTCGCAGGTCACTACAGAGTAAAACCTTTTCCTGACGACAATAATTATAATGATATAGCGTAGTCACAGAGCCAGACTGAGTGAGTCACCCCACTCGCGGTGGCAGCCACAATAATAATAATAATAATAATAATGTATGGAATTTATATAGCGCTGAATCTTGTAAAGCAACAAATCAAGGCGCTCAGATTTTATTTCATACCACTTTAAGTCACGGCAGATTTCTCTCCGTGAAATTCGGGCTGCTCTCCACAAGATGTATGTTTGTCCGTCGTGTTCGACGATGACCTCCAAAACAGCAGAGGAGGCAGCTGCTGTTTTGGAAATTGGGCAGAAATTTGATTATAGTGGAGATGCCTTGCCCACAGTACATCCCCACTCTCTCGGCCAAGTGGGCATAAGGACAGTCAGCGTTGGAGATGTTCTCCAAAGGCCAACCAGCCCCCAGGGCTGCAGCACATAAGGACTGTGCGAGTCAAGTCTCCTAGTCAGAGAGTCATAGTCGATCACTAAATACTAAGCTGTAAAGTGGAATTCCATGAGTGGGAAATCCACTGGTCATACAGCCTCTCACTTAGCTGTTGTTGCCCCCAGCGTCAATGGTTTAATCAAGAACTGTGATAAAGCCCAGGCGCTGACGGCAGCCACCACAACGTCCTTCCAACGACCTCCTTTCGTGAACCTCATACTCTGCATATATACGGGGACTGGATGTATAAAAAGGCACACGAATGCTTATTCCATTATCCTGGGGGAAAAAACCTCTCCAATACTGAAGGCTAAGACACTTAACACACCACTTGCACAGAAGTGTATGTGGAAACCAAAAAAGTGAGGTCACGACTGAGACCAAAGCAACGGGGGCCTTTTTTTTTTTTACTTCAATAGTCTCATTCAAGAAGGGAAGGTAGGTGGCAGGACGGGTCAGACGTTCAGGCCTGGCTTTGACAAGTAAACCGTGAGGTTCTGGGTTCGATTCCCAGTCTTGCCTCTTGCTTCCCGGTTTGACGCAGAAAGCAGACGTACTGAACGATGAGAGCTAGCTAGCAAACATCAGAGAGAGAGAGAGAGAGAGAGAGAGAGAGAGAGAGAGAGAGAGAGAGTGAGAGAGAGAAAGAGAAAGAGAGAGAGAGAGACAGACAGACAGACAGACAGACAGACAGACAGACAGAGAGACAGAGACAGGCAGACAGACAGAGACAGACAGACAGACAGACAGAGGTGGACAGAGAGGCGAGGCTTGTTCGAAAGACACGCAGACAAAGACATGTATTCATCGCCTGGAATCACAAAATTCCCTCCCGCTGGCTGTTACGTTGTTTGTTATTCCTCCTTTTTACAAGAACCTCTCCCCCGTTTTCAATTCAACGCCAAACAACATGCCAGGAGTGTTGCCGATGGAATCCCCATCCCCCCCAGAGAGGTTTTGACACAGGCATTCAGAATTCTAATTTCATTTAATTGCACATCAGGCTATTATATAAAAAAAGAAAGAAAGAACGAAAAAAAAACCACAAGAAAACCGAAAACTGAAAGGACGAGGTCTGGCCTTGTTTCTAGAATTAAAGAACGATGTTTATGTAGCTCGGGGCAACTTTTAACTGAAGGGCAGAAACTATATCCTCAGGGTTTTGTTGGGTTGTTTTTTAAAATTTGCTTTGTTGTTTGGTTGGTTGGTTGGTTGGGGTTTTTTGTTGTTGTTTGTTTGTTGTTGTTTCATTGTCATTAGTGGACATTATTATCTCTAAAATGAGACAGCCAGTTCTTTCCCCCCTCCGTGGGGATATGCCTGGTGGGGAGGGGAGGGGCGGGAGGGGGGTCTTTGTCAGTATAAATAGCATTCCCTACATTCTGGAAAGTCTGTGCTCTGTTTGTTAGGTGATATGTAAGGTTATAGATTGATTAGAATTCCCTCTTTTCTATCCCTCTCTTTTATTTCTAACCTCTTTTGTTTTCTTTCTTTCTTCCTGTCACGCCACCTCCTCCTTCTTGTCTAATTTCTGCCTGTCTTGGTCCATTCTCCTGCCTGGGTGTTTTTTTCCCCTCAGAAAGACTTCAAAGATAACAATTGTCTACCACGCTGAAGTCGGATTGCGGATGCGCTGGGCCGGGCCAGACTTGTCAGGCTCTTAACGGCAGCGCATCGCATTTTTTTTTGCTCGTGTGGCAAACAACGATAGTTGCTGTCTGAGCGTTCGGCGACGTCTGTGAAGGAGAAGAAAGAAGAAGAAGAAGAAGAAGCAGAAGAAGAAGAAGAAGAAGAAGAAGAAGAAGAAGACAGCAGAATGTTAGTCAGTCCAATTTCATTCAATTCAAATTCTGTATTGTATCATAGACAGAGAAATTCATGTCAGTGGGTGGGTCAGTCAGTCAGTCAGTCAGTCAGTCAGTCAGTCAGTCTCACGCATTCAGCACACGTAAAAAACCCACGGCAACCACAGAGTTATCCCCTACAAAAATCTGCAGTAAAAGCCACTCTGATAGGGGAACAAATACACAGACAGAGCGGAAAACATATAAACAACAACAAAATAATAGGTGGCGCTGCTCCTGTGGCGAAGCACTCTCCCCCGGGAAGAGCAGTCCGAATTTGTTTTCAACGCAGAGAAACCTGCCATGACTTTATATTATGAATTGACAGCAAACCTTCCAAGCTGATTCTCTGAAACAGATTTTTACGTGTACTAGTAAGGTGTTTTTTTTAATATAAAAAATAAATATGAAAGCTGCCATTGTTAATCTCAAAGCGGGTTCAGGGCTTCACAGAAATTGTTTCATGGAAGAATGTAAGCAAACAAACTCTGGGGGGGGGGGGGGGGGGGAGGGGGGGGGGGGGGGGGGGGGGGGAGGGGGGGGGGGAGGGGGGAGGGGAAGGAATCTCAAAGAAAAAAGAAAAGTGTGACAGGAAGGCACATACCCCTATAGCTTCCCCTTGCAAGCGTGACACAAGCTCATTAATTTGAATCCAGAAATTTTTGATAGTGTCACAATCCCCGTTGTCACACTGCGGGCGGACAATCCGTTTCGGAAAGGGGTCAATTGGCTGCCTCCATTATTCCTGGGGGAAAATTGTTGGTGATGTGGTTATGTGGTTGTTTGGGGGGGGGGGGGGGGGTTGTGTTGGAGGGACAAAGGACCTTGTCAAACAAAGTGTCTCATTTCAAAGGCTTGTAGTTTGACGTCAGGGTTCAAGTCTGTTGTTTCATGAAAGGTCCAGCCATGTCTGTTGTTTCATGAAAGTCCATGTCTTGCAGTTCATAAAAGGTCCATGTCTTGCGGTTCATGAAAGTCTATGTCTTGTGGTTCATGAAAATTCATGTCTGTTGTTTCATGAAAGTCCATGTCTTGCGGTTCATGAAAGTTAATGTCTTGTGGTTCGTGAAAGGTCCTTGTCTGTTGTTTCATGAAAGGTCCTTGTCTGTTGTTTCATGAAAGGTCCATGTCTTGCGGTTCATGAAAGGTCCATGTCTGTTGTTTCATGAAAGTCCATGTATTGTGGTTCATGAAAGGTCCATGTCTGTTGTTTCATGAAAGGTCCATGTCTGTTGTTTCATGAAAGTCCATGTCTGTTGTTTCATGAAAGTCCATGTCTGTTGTTTCATGAAAGTCCATGTCTTGCGGTTCATGAAAGTCTCATGTCTTGTTGTTTCATGAAAGGTCCATGTCTGTTGGTTCATGAAAGGTCCAAGTCTTGTTGTTTCATGAAAGGTCCATGTCTGTTGTTTTATGAAAGTCCATGTCTTGTTGTTTCATGAAAGTCCATGTCTGTTGTTTCATGAAAGTCCATGTCTTGTGGTTCATGAAAGGTCCAAGTCTGTTGTTTCATGAAGGTCCATGTCTTGCGGTTCATGAAAGTTCATGTCTGTTGTTTCATGAAAGTCCATGTCTGTTGTTTCATGAAAGGTCCATGTCTTGCGGTTCATGAAAGTCCACGTCTTGTTTTTCATGAAAGTCCATGTCTTGTTTTTCATGAAAGTCTACCTTTTATGGTCCATGAAAGTCCACGTCTTGTTTTTTCATGAACGTCTACGTTTTATGGTCCATGAAAGTCCACGTCTTGTTTTTCATGAAAGTCTACGTGTTATGGTTCATGAAAGTCCATGTCTTGTGGTTCATTAAAGTCTATGTCCATGCTTGTGATAACTTTTTCAAAGACTAACATAAAAATTGGGAAAGAGAGAGAGAGAGAGAGAGAGAGAGAGAGGAGAGAGAGAGAGAGAGAGAGAGAGAGAGAGAGAGAGAGGAGAGTGAGAGAGAGAGAGAGAGAGAGAGAGTCTTTTTGAGATCAAGAATGGAAGGCAAGAAAACGTGATTGGAAAACAAAAATCTAGTAATTAAAATGCACTGAAAATTTCTCATAATTTCGTTCCAGATTTGAGGTCTGTGTCTGTTTTGTTGTTGTTGTTGTTGTTGTTGTTGTTGTTGGTTTGGGTTGTGGTGGTGGTGGTGGTGGTGGTGGTGGTGGTGGTGGTGGTGGTGTGTGTGTGTGGTGTGTTGGTGTGTGGTGTGTGTGTGTGTGTGTGTGTGTGTGTGTGTGTGTGTGTGTGTGGGGAGGGGAGACAACCCTTTTTCATCTTGATCTACATCCGGGTGAGAATTATCGCAAAGAATATGTGATTGTCTGTCTTGGGAGAATTTTGTTGTTTTTTTAATGTGATGAAAACTATCGCTAAAGATGAGCTGATTTCCTTTTCTCAGTAAAGATGACAAGATTGATCACAATAAACTCAGCCGAAATTCGAGTCAGGTCAGGCCAAAGGCACGGTTCTTCTTACTCATTGCTAAAACTGCTGTCATTGAAAGATGCTATGTTCTAGAGGGTGTTTTCTTTTAAAAAATTGAATTTTTGATCAATCATTTTCAAAACGATTGAAACGTTTTTAAGTGGTTACTTTACACTTGTTTTCCTCCGGTACTCATCTCATCTCATCTCTCCTCCCGTAACCCCCCTCAAGGGGTCGTAGGGGCACTGCAGTGACGAACGTTGCACCAGTTGGCTCCATTTGCGGGCGGTTGTGGGCAAGTGCCTGGGTTGTGGAGAAGCTCTATTCCAGGTCCATTCAGTGATGCTGTCTGCCCATTTCTTTTTTCTGTGGGCAAGTAAGTGCATGGGTTATGGAGAATCTCTTCCCTGGTCTATTCAGTGATGTTGTCTGCCCAGTTCTTCTTCTGTGGGAAAGTAAGTGTCTGGGTTGTGGAGAAGCTCTATTCCCGGTCCGTTCAGTCATGTTTCCTGCCCGTTTCTTCTTCGGCCTACCTCGCCTTCTCTTCCCTTGCACTGATCCTTGCAGTATGGTCTTGGAGAGCCCATCATTCCGATCTTGTCCCTCCACCACTATTTCCTCATTAGTAACAAGCGCTTTGATTTGTTTGTTTTACAAGATTCAGCGCTATATAAATTCCATATAGACGACTATGATGGTGAGAATGTTTTTCTTCTCTTGAAGGTTTTTAGACTTTGAGTTGTTGAAGCGATGCGTCGGAACTGTTGTTCCTGGGGTTTTGTTTGTCTTCTTTGTTTGTTGGTCTGTCTTGTTGTTTTTGTTTTTGTTTTCTTTTGTTTTTTGGAGATGGCATTACCCGAGCACAGACAGTCACCAGATTGTAGGTTCCGTTTGTTTTCCATCTTGCTGCCGCTAACGACAAATAATGACTATGGGGAAAATCCGCCCAAGGCGACAATTGCGGATCATTATGCAGACGGGAACAGACACAGACAGACAGACAGACAGACAGACAGACAGACAGACAGACAGGCAGACAGAGAGAGAACTCGAACTCGAAATGTT
>CM054137.1:65190248-65192748 GCA_028751875.1 Rapana venosa | reverse complement strand
AGTTAATTGTTTCATGGAATTTGGCTTAGTTTTTTCGTCGCCTTGTCAATTTGGCCCAAAAAAGAGTTAACGTGATTGTGACAATGTTTGGAAACGTAAAGGGAAAAGTTCAACTGTGAAAGATATGGTCATAGCGAGTTGGGTTTTTTTAGTATGTAATAACCGATTATATCAGTATTACTTATTCAGGTTATACCAACTTGTACAAACCTCAGGTTGCTTTGGAAATGATGAAAATGATTTGTCTAATTTCAGATGTTTTTTTAAAGCCATTTTTATTTTTTATTTTTTATTCTTTTATATCGATGATAATGGAATAAGCACTTGTGTCATTTTTTTACATCCAGTCCCCGTGTGTATGCGGTTTTGTAAATTCTGTCATCTGTTCCCGCACACAACGGCCTACTCTTACGGAACAAGATTTAACGTGTGCGCCAGATGCATCTTGCGCACACGGGGCCTTGGTTTTTAGTCTCATCCGAAGGACTTTTTGGGAGAATGCAGTCTGCTCTGATGTTAACTTCAGGGGAAATATCCTCTTGAATCTTTGTCTGTCTGTGTCTGTCTGTCTGTGTGTCTGTGACTTTCAGTGTGTAATAAACGGATAAATATATCAATGTTGGTTTTATTTATTTTTAGGTTATTTTAACTTTTGAAAACTTCATTTTGCTTTAGGAATGATGAAAACAGTTATGTCTGTTTCAGATGTGTGGGTTTTTTAATACCATGTCTGCATTGTCTGTCTGTGATATCTAGTGTGTAATAAACGATAAGTGTTTTGTTGTTGTTGTTGTTTTATCTAGGTTATATAAACTAGTAAAAACCTCAGTTTCCTATATAAATTATGTCTTTTTGTTTAAGCTTTAAAAAAATTTTCATTGCTATCTCTGTCTGTCTTTCTGTGACTTTCATTGTGTAATAAACGATTATCTCAATGTTTTGTTTACTTAGGTTATATCAACCTGTAAAAAAACAACTCATATGGCTTTACAAATGATGAAAATGATACATCTGTTTGAGATTTTTTAGACATTTTGTTTGTTAATGCCAAATCTCTCTCTCTCTCTCTCTCTCTCTCTCTCTCTTTCTCTCTCTCTCTTTCCCTCTCTCTCTTTCCCTCTCCATCTTCTCTCTATCTCTCTCCCTCTTTCTCCTTCTCCTCTCTCTCTCTCTCTCTCTCTCTCTCTCTCTCTCTCTCTCTCTCTCTCTCTCTCTCTCTCTCTCTCTCTCTTGCTCTCTCTTCCTCCATCTTCTCTCTATCTCTCTCCCTCTTTCTCCTTCCCTCACCCTCTCTCTCTTTCTCTCTCTCTCCCTCCCTCTCCATCTTCTCTCTCTCCTCTTTCTCCTTACCTCCCCCTCTCTCTCCCGCCCCACACCCCCCCCCCCCTTCTCTCTGTGTGTCTCTCTGTGTCTCTGTCTGTCTCTCTGTTTCTGTCTCTCGATCGCTGTCTCTCTCTCTACCTCTCTCCTCTCTCTCTCTCTCTCTCTCTCTCTCTCTCTCTCTCTCTCTCTCTCTCTCCTCTCCTCCAAGACATCTCATGAAATGACTGATAATGCCTACATTTTGTTTTGTGTGTTTCAGCCTCATCAGCTGTCTGCTGATCAGATTGAAGGTATTATCTGTTTGTCTGTATCATCTCTTCTTCGATCTGTTTGTCTGTTCTCCTGACTGTTTGTTCGTCTGTCTGAATGTCTGTCTTCTGACCTACCTATATGGGTTGTTGCTGTTTTTGGCTACTTGTCTGTCTGTCTGTCTGTCTGTCTGTCTGCCTGTCTGTATCTCAGTATGTATTTGTGTGTATGAGTGTGTGTGTGAATGTTTATTTATTTATTAATTCTTATATATCGGGATAATGGAATAAGCACGCATGTGCTTTTTTTACATCCAGTCCCCGTGTGTATGCGGTTTTGTAAATGTTGTCATCTGTGTGTGTGAGTATATGTGTTGTGTCTGTCTCTCTGCCTACCTACCTCTGTGTGTGAGTGTATGTGTGTGTGTGCACGTGCTGTGTGTGCACTTTCTGTGTGTGTGTGTGTGTGCCTACGTGCATATGCTGTGTGTGTGTTTGTGTGTGTGTGCACATGCTGTGCGTGCTTGCTCTGTGTATGTGCGTGCGTGCCTACGAGCATATGCTGTGTGTGTGTTTGTGTGTGTGCACATGCTGTGTGTGCACTTGCTCTGTGTGTGTGCGTGCGTGCCTTCGTGCATATGCTGTGTGTGTGTTTGTGTGAGTGCACATGCTGTGTGGGCACTTTCTCTGTGTGTGTGTGCGTGCCTACGTGTATATGCTGTGTGTGTTTGTGTTAGTGTGTGCTCATGCTGTGTGTGCACTTGCTCTGTGTGTGTGTGTGTGTGCGTGCCTACGAGCATATGCTGTGTGCGTTAGTGTGCGCGTACACACACACACACACACACACATACACACACATACACACACACGCGCGCTTGCTTGTGTCAACACGCATGCATAAATTCGGTGGCGCTAGCAAAACAAACCTT
>CM054137.1:65177748-65182748 GCA_028751875.1 Rapana venosa | reverse complement strand
GTGTGAACTTACGTCTTTTCCCGAAAAGACAGAAAGATACTCTGGCTCTTCTCACTTTTGAAAACTAGCCCTTTTCATGGAAAGATAGCCCAACCTCTCCCGGTGTGAGCTTATCTCTTTTCCGGAAAAGACAGAAAGATATTCCGACTCTTCTCACTTTGAAAACTAACCCTTCTCATGGAAAGACAGTCCAGCCTCTGTGAGTGTGAACTGATCTCTTTTCCTGAAAAGACAGAAAGATACTCTGGCTCTTTTCACTTTGAACTAACCATTTTCATGGAAAGATAGTCTAGCCTCTCCCCGTGTGAACTTACCTCTTTTCCTGAAAAGACAGAAAGATACTCTAGCTCTTCTTTCTTTAAACTGAACTCTTTTTCTTCCTCCGGAAAGACAGAAAGACATTCTGGCCTTTCTCAGTGTGAACTTAAAAGTGTTCGCCTTCTTCGATAAATCTTCTGAAGTACAGAGACTTGCATGCATTACTACAGTCCTAATTCGTCTGCAGAGGTGAGAAATGGAACACTGGTACTCAGGGGGTCTGAATCTGGGTCTCTGTGTATGTGTGTGTGTGTTTGTGTGTGTGTGTGTGTGTGGTGTGTGTGGTGTGTGTGTGTGTGTGTGTGTGTGTGTGTGTGTGTGTGTGTGTGTGTGTGTTGTGTGTGTGTGTGTGGATGGATGGATGAATGGGTGGGTAGGTGTGTGTGTGTGTGTGTGGATGGATGGGTGGGTGGGTAGGTGTGTGTGTGTGTGTGTGTGTGTGTGTGTGTGGATGGATGGGTGGGTGGGTAGGTTGTTGTGTGTGTGTGTTTGTGTGTCTGTGTGTGTAGGTGGGTGGTGGCTGTACTGTGCGAGTACTCTGTGTGTGTGTGTGTGGGATGGGGGGTGTCTGTCTATCTCTCTGTCTCTCTGTCTGTCTGTGTTTGTCTCATTCTGTGTGTCTGCCTGTGCGTCTGTCTCTGCTTCTCCATCCATCCGTCCGTCTGTCTGTCTCTCTGTGTGAGAGCATCCATGCGTGCCTGAACGTGTTTGTGTATGTGTACATATGTGTGTCTTCACGCAATCGGTGCGTACGCACGTGCGTACGTTTTTGTGTGCGTATGTTTGTATGTACTTATGTCTCTCTTTATGCATGTGGATGTGTGTAAGCGAGCACTCGCGTGCGTGCGCACATGCGTGCATGCATGCGTATATGTGTGTGTTCAGATTCATTTAACGTCTTTCCACAAGTTGTGATAGTAGATGTGTGTGTGTGTGCGAGCGCGTGCGTGCTATGTGCATGTGTGTGCGCGTGTGTGTACGTGTGTGTGTTTACGCGTATGCGAGCTTGCATGCGTGGTGCATGGTCTTCTCTTCTCCCTACAATCTGATATTGTCTGGAACCGTTCCACAGACAAGTGGCTTCCACTGTCAGCTCTTTTTCTGAAGGCATCAGTGAGTGTCTGGGTCGCTAGGAGGGTGTAAGCAGGGGTAGCTGGGACGAACAGACTTCTTGCGTGTGTGTGTGTGGGGGGGGGGGGGTGTGTACGTGCGTGCGTGCGTGTGTTTGTGTCTGTGTGGTGTTGTTGTT
This sequence comes from Rapana venosa, assembly GCA_028751875.1. NCBI lineage: Eukaryota > Metazoa > Mollusca > Gastropoda > Neogastropoda > Muricidae > Rapana > Rapana venosa. The sequence goes on along the minus strand of CM054137.1, from coordinate 65,181,181 downwards.
GTCTCTGTTTCTTTAAAAAAAAAATTTTGCTTTTCGTTGTGCTTTGTGTCGTGGTTTTTTGGGTCTGGTTAACGTGTGTGTGTATGTGTGTGTGTGTGTGTTGTGTGTGTTGTGTGTGTGTGTGTGAGTGTGAGAGAGAGGGAGAGAGAGAGATGGAGAGAGAGAGAGAGAGAGAGAGAGAGAGAGAGAGAGAGAGACTGTACCTCTTTGTCAATTTGTCATACCCCTCTGTCTGCCTGTCTGTCTGTCTGTGTCTGTCTGTCTGTCTGTCTGTGTCTCTTCTCTCTCTCTCTCTCTCTCTCTCTCTCTCTCTCTCTCTCTCTCTCTCTCTCTCTCTCTCTCTCTCCCTCCGTGTGTGTGGTGTGTGTGTGTGTGTGTGTGTGTGTGTGTGTGTGTGTGTGTGTGTGTGTGTGAGTGTGTGCTACTCTCTCTTTCTCTCTCACCCATCCCATCGTGTGTGTGCGCGCGCTTCTCTCTCTCTCTCTCTCTCTCTCTCTCTCTCTCTCTCTCTCTCTCTCTCTCTCTCTCTCTCTCTCTCTCTCTCTCTCTCTCTCTCTCTCTCGTGGTTGTGTGTGTGGTTGTGTGTGTGTATGTGGCTGTGTGTGTGTGTGTGTGTGTGTGTGATTGTGTGTGTGGTTGTGTGTATGTGCATTTGAATTTCTTAAAACTGTTACTTATTGTTGGCTGAATGTGTAGGAGTGGATTGAAAGCATGCGCTTTTGATTTTTTTTTTTACAAGATATAGCGCTATATAAATTCTTCTTCTTCTTGTCGTCCTCCTCCTCTTCTTCCTCCTTCTCCTCCTCTGTCCCCTCCACCTTCTCATCCCCATCCTCCTTCTTCATCTTCTTTTAATTCCAGCACTGTGTGTATGCGAGTATTTAATTTATATATATATATATATATATATATATATCTATATATATATATATATATATATATATACATATAATATACACACATACATACATGCACACACATACATACATACGTATCATCATAAATGTGTGTGTAGATTATATATATATATATATATATATATATATTTATTTATTTATTCTTTTATATCGAGGATAACGGAATAAGCACTCCATGTGCTTTTTTTAAAATCCAGTCCCCGTGTGTATGCGGTTTTGTACATTCTGTCATCTGTTTCCACCAGGCACACAATGGCCTACTCTTCTGAAAAGCGGAACAGGATTTAACGTGTGTGTGCAAGATGGTCTGCATGCGTTCGACCACGGAGCCTCGGTTTATAGTCTCATCCGAAGGATATATATATATATGTAATATTTAGTAGGGCCTTCCCCGTGATTGACCGTGTCACATCCTTATTCTGCAAATCTGGAGTGTGGCCCTGGGTCTATTTGCAAAGTTTCCGGCCCAACGGGCGCCGTTTGCGGAGTGATGTCCCTTTGTGCTGATGGGCGGGCGGCCCGCGTTTGTTGACAGTGATGTGGGTTTATTGGCTTCAGCTCCGTGTATTCTGGGCAGGCTCTAGGGTTAGTTAGTTTTTTGTGCTGTGCAGTGCAGTGCGGTCTTCTCTTGCTGTCTGTCTGTCTGTCTGTCTGTCTTGTCTTGCCTGTGCTCGTATCTGTCTGTCTGTTTGTCTGTGTGGTTTGTCTTGTCTTGCCTGTGCGTGGGTGTGGGTGTGGAGTGGAGGGAGGAGGGAGGAAGGGAGGCTGTATATATGTCTGTGTTTGCATGTGTGTGTCTGTCTGCCTGTCTATTGTCTCTGCGTGTTCGTGTCTGTCGGCCGTTTGACTATGTCCTTTTCTGTCTCTCTCTTTCCCCTGTCTGTCTGTCTGTCTCTGTCTGTCTGTCTCTATGCTTCTGGCTCTTTCCCTGTCTCTGTTTGTTTATCTGTCTCTTTGTCTGTATGTCTGCCTGTCTGCTCTCTTTCTCTTCCTCCCTCCCTCCTCTCTCTCTCTCTCTCTCTCTCTCTCTCTCTCTCTTCTCTCTCTCTCTCTCTCTCCTCCCTCTCTCTCTCTCTCCTCTCTCTCTCTCTCTCTGCTTCTGCCTCTTTCCCTGTCTCTGTTTATATGTCTCTTTGTTTGTATGTCTGTCTGCCTGCCTGTCTGCTCTCTCCCTACCTCCCTCCCTCCCTCCTTCTCTCTCCACCCTCTCACTCTCTCGCTCTCTCTCCCTCCGTCCCCTCCCCTCCCTCCGTCCCCTCCCCTCCCTTCCTTTCTTTCTTTCTTTCTTTCCTTCTCTTTCTTCCTGTGCTAGTTTCACTACGAACCCATTCTCTCCATCCTTTATTTTCTTCTTCCAAAACGAACATGCTGACCCACCAGCTGAGAGAGGCAAGTAAGTTCCAAAAAGAAGAGGATGATAAGTGCATGAAGACTGGAGAGAAGAAAAAAAGGAAAACAACCCTGGGTGTTAGATTCTTCTTCTTCTTCTTCTTCTTCTTCTTCTTCTTCTTCTTCTTCTTCTTCTTCTTCTTCTTCTTCTTCTTCTTCTTCTTCTTTCTTCCTCCTTCCTCTTCTCCTCCTCCTCTTCCTCCTTCTCCTCCTCCTCTCCTCTCCTCTTCCTCCTTCTCCTCTCCTCCTCTCCTCCTCCTCCTCCTCCTCCTCCTCTCCTCTTCTCTTCTTCTTTTTCTTTTCTTCAATCTTCTTTTTTCTTCTTCTTCTCTCTCTCTTCTTCTTCTTCTCTTCTTCTCTTCTCTTCTTCTTCCTTCTCCTTCTCTCTTCCTCTACTACTACACTACTACTACCTACTACTACTACTACTACTACTACTATACTACTACTACTACTCTACTACTACTACTACTACACATACTACTACTACTTTTTTTACTACTACTACTCATTACTATACTACTACTATCTACCATCTCTACTTCTTCTCTACTTCTTCTACTTCTACTATCTTCTACTGCTTCTCTCTTGCTCTCGCTTGCTTCTTGCTTCTGTCTGCTTCCAATTCTTCTTACTTTGCAATTCTCTACTTCACAATCCTTCTTACTTTTCTATCTTCTTACTCTTCTTCCTTCTTCTTCTTCTCTTCTTCTTCTTCTCTTCTTCTTCTTCTCTTTTCTTCTTCTTCTTCTTCTCTTCTATTCTTCTTCTTCTTCTTCTCTACCACCTACTACCATCTTCTAACACACACTACTCTACTTCTACTACTACTACTACTCTGCTGCTGCTGCTGCTGCTGTCTGCTGCTGCTGCTGCTCTTGCTGTGCTGCTTATGCTTCGCAATCTCTTCTTCTTTCGCAATTCTTCTTCGAATTCTTCTTCTTCGCAATTCTCTTCGCAATTCTTTTCTTCGCAATTTTCTTCTTGCATTCTTCGCATTCTTCTTTTTCGCAATTCTTCTTCCAATTCTTCTCATCTTCGCAATTCTTCACATTTTCTTCTTCGCAATTCTTCCTCCTCTTCTTTGCAATTCTTCGCAATTCTTCTTCTTCGAAATTCTTCACAAT
>CM054137.1:65160248-65172748 GCA_028751875.1 Rapana venosa | reverse complement strand
GGTTTATCGTCTCTTCTCTGAAAGACTAGCTAGCACCCAGACCACCACCCATGGTCTAATGGATGGAGGGGGGGGGGGGCGTTTTGGGCCCAAACGGGGATCGAACCACCGCACACTTCCGACCAGGACCTTTCGCTTTCTGAGCAGGCGCGTTACCGCTAGACCACTGATTTATTCAATAGATTGGTCTGTTGCTCTGTCTGTCCCGTCTCTCTGTCTGTCTGCCTGTCTGTCTGTCTGTCTGTCTGTCTCTCTCTCTCTCTCTCTCTCTCCTCTCATCTCTCTCTCATCTCTCACTCTCATCTCAAGTCAGTAACTGTTCGAGTTCTCTCGATATTGGGAGTAATTCTGTACGCTTGCAGAATTTGAAAATGTGAAATGGCATATAAACGTTTTTTGCTGTCTTCCTCCCCCCCCCCCCCCCCCCCTTCCCCGAACATGTTTTGTATATGGCCCAAGGCCGAAGTACAATAAAACCTTTTCAGTGTTCAGTCTCTCTCTCCTCTCACTCTCTCTCTCTCTCCTCTCTCTCCTCTCTCTCTCCTCATCTCTCTCTCCATCTCTCTCTCTCTCTCTCTCTCTCCCTCTCTCTCTCTCACTCTCGCTCTCTCTCTCGCTCTCTCCTCTCTCTCCTCTCTCTCTCTCTCTCTTCTCCTCTCTCTCTCTCTCTCACTCTCCTCTCTCTCTCTCTCGACTCTCTCTCTTCTCCTCTCCTCTCAAGTCATAAACTGTTTCGTGTTCGAGTTCGAGTTTCGAGTTCTCTCGATATTGGGAGTAATTCTGTACGCTTGCAGAATTTGAAAATGTGAAATGGATATAAACGTTTTTTGCCCTTTCCCTTTCCCCCTCCCCCCCCCCCCCCCCCCCCCCCCCCCCCCCCCCCCCCTTTTTCCCCCAAAACATGTTTTTATAATCCCCAAAGGCCGAAGTACAAAAAAACCCTTTTTTCTGTTCATTTCCTCTCTCTCTCTCCCCCTCCTCTCTCTCCCTCCTCTCTCTCTCTCTCTCTCTCTCTCTCCTCTCCTCTCTCCCTCTCTCTCCCTTTTGCTGTCGTAACCCCTTCCCTCTACTCCTTCCCAAAGGGGGTTGTTGTAAAAAAAAACATATTTTTAAAAAGCATTTTTGCTTATGCCATAACCCTCTTTAAAATAAAATTCATTCAATTCACTTCAACCCTCTCTGTCCTGCTCTGTTCAACTAACAACATTTTTTTTTGTCGCTTTGTCCCGTCACTGCTATTCTTAAAGGTTTGTTTAATTACCTACAGAGTTTGCACTGACCGTAATGATGAATTATTGTTTTGTTGTGATGAGTATTGACAGCGCTAAGAAGCAAATAAAAATAATGTTCATAATAATAACAAAATAGTTATTAGGTAAGGGGATGCAGAGGTTGTTGGAAAATGATGGGGTGGGAGGAGGGGTTAGGGAGGGGGTGAAGGAGGGAGTGGAAGGAGTCACCGAGTGCTGCATTATGCTCTTTGTATCTGTTAGGTGTATGCATGCATGTGCAAGCGCTTCAAGTGAAAGAGCAGGACAGAGAGAATTGAATTGAGTTAAACTGAATGAATTGTATTTAAAGAGGGTTATGGCATAAGCAAACAGGCTTCTTTCTTTTTTTTTTTACAACCAACCCTCTGGGAGAGTAGAGGGAAGGGGCCACAGAGAGAGAGGAGAGGGAGAGGGAAGAGAGGTAGGGAGAGAGAGGGAGAGAGAGGTAGGGAAGAGAGAGGGAGAGAGGGAGAGAGAGAGAGGGAGAGAGAGAGACAGACAGACAGACAGACAGACAGACAGACAGATAGACAGACAGCGGACGGACGGACGACGGACGGACAGAGATGATGATGGTGATGATGATTGATGATGATGATGATGATGGTGGTGGTGGTGGTGGCGATGATGATGATGATGATGATGATGATGATGATGATGATTTTTATTTCCTAGGGTTACAGATAAGCATTAAGATACTTTATTTTCATCCCGGCCTGGTCCTAAATTGGGCCTACAATAAAATCATTCATTATACAAACGATGGTTAAAGGGGAAGGAGCGAAACAGTACGAGAGAGAGAGGGGGAGAGAGAGAGGAGACAGAGGGAGGGGGGAGACAGAGAGAGGGGAGACAGAGAGAGAGGGGGAGAGAGAGGGGGGACAGACAGAGAGGGGGGAGAGAGGAAGAGAGAGGGGGGGGAGACACAGAGAGAGAGGGGGGGAGAGAGACAGGGAGACAGAGAGAGAGGGGGGTAGAGAGATAGGGAGAGAGAGGGGGGGAGAGAGAGGGGGGAGAGAGAGAGGGGGAGAGAGGGGGGGAGACAGAGAGAGGAGCGGGGAAAGAGAGAAAGACAGACAGAAGAAGAGAGGAGACAGAGAAAGACTATATTGATTTATACTGTTATTTTGAAGACACTGGAGTGTCACTAGTGCGTGTGCTTTTTTTTTCCATCTAGCCCTCATGTGCATGTAGTTGTTGTTTTTATTTTTTCATTTTGTCATCGGTTCCCACCGGCACAAGAGAAAGAGAGAAGAGAGAGAGAGAGAGAGAGAGAGGAGAGAGAGAGAGAGAGAGAGAGAGAGAGACAGACAGACAGACAGACAGACAGACAGACAGACAGACAGACAGATAGACAGATTGACAGACAGACAGACAGACAGATAGACAGATTGACAGACAGACAGACAGACAGACAGACAGACAGACCGCACGCATGCAGCGGAACCAACCAGGGTGGTGTGCAAATAAGCCTCAGGGTTTCACGTGCCCTTGTTGTGTCGCTAATGACCTTCGCCTTCATCCCCTAGGGCCAATGAATGAGTGTGTGTGCCATATCGGACAGCTATGTATGTGTGGTGTGTGTGTGTGGCGTGTTGGTGTTGGGGTGTGTTGTGTGTGTGTGTGTGTTGGTGATGTGTGTGTGTGTGCGTGTGTGTTGTAGTGGTTTGTTTGTGTGTGTGTGTGTTCAATTTACGTCTGTTCACACTTTAAAGTGATATTAGACGAGGTTGTGTGTGTGTGTGTGTGTGTGTGTGTGTGTGTGTTGTGTGTGTGTGTGGGTGTGGTGTGTGTGTGTGTGTGTGTGTGTGGTGTGTGGGTGTGCGCGTGCGTGCGTGCGTGCGTGCGCGCGTGTGTGTGTGTGTGTGTTTGTGTGTGTTTGTGGTGTGTATGTGTGTGTATGTTGTGCGTGCTGCGTGCGTGACTGCGTGCGTGCGTGCGTGTGTGTGCGTGCGTGTGCGCGTGCGTGTGTGCGTGCGTGTGTGTGTGTGTGTGTGTGTGTGGGTGTGTGTGTGTGTGTGTGTGGTGTGTGTGTGTGTGTGTGGTGTGTGTGTGTGTGGTCTTCCTTTCTGGTTTTCGTCTACCGTTGTCCTGAAATGGATTGGAACGTAACACACATATTAATAGCAAATGTTTATGCATTTATTTTGCATATTATGCGTTGCAAGGTAATTTACGGTGGCGAATGCACGTTCAAATGCGTACAGGAATACATGCATGCCCTCACATGGCTTGATAATAGATTTATTCCGATATGAAGACTCATTTTCTCTCTCTCTCTCTCTCTCACTCTCTCTCTCTCTCTTCTCTCTCCTCTCTCTCTCATCTCTCTCTTCTCTGTCGTCTCTCTCTCTCTCTCTCTCTCTCTCTCCCTCTCTCTCTCTGACACACACAACACACACATACACACAACACACACACACAACACACACAAAACAAACATAAACATTAACGACAACCCTTCAAACACCCTGAATACACACACGCGCACACACAACCCCCCCCCCCCCCGCACCTCCACGCGCCCCCAACCTGCACACACACACACACCCACACCCACATCCACACATACACACCACTCAGACATACACAAGCAAACACGCGCAACACCCCCCCCCCCCCCCGACACACAACACACACACACACGCACAAATACACGCACCCCCCACACCACCCCCACACACACACACACTCACAAACACACACGCACCACCACCACCACCACCACCCCTACACACACACATTAACACACACAAACACTTCCCACACACACACACACGCACATACACAAACACATACACACAACCCCTACCCCCCCCCCCCCCACACACACACACACACACAACCCCCCACCCACCCCCACCCCCACACCCCCACCCCACACAAACATATTTTAGTTAGTACCAACTCTACAGACTACTCAACAAAACTAACCAGACACACACACACACACACACACACAGAGAACAAGCAAGCCCACCACTAACAACAAATAGACTAGCTGTCCCTGTCCTCGCCAAACCCACACCAAAACCAAAACCAAACCAAAACCAAAACCAACCAGCCAGCCAGCCAGCCAGCCAGCCAATCAACCAATCGATCGACTGATTGATCCGTCAATCATTCCGTCGGTTCATTTAGTAGTCTCTTGACCTTTTGGGGGTGGGAGGGTGTGTGTGTGTGTGGGCGGGGGGGGAGGGGGGGCTGGGGGTCACTACCAGTGAATGTACTCAACTGTCCTTCATCACCATCCCTGTCTCTACTGCGTGGCTAGCTGAATGGGGGGGGGGGGGGGGGGGGGGAAATAAAAGATCAGTCCGTCCACTGATATATGAAAGAAGAGGGTGGACGGGGGTAAAATGTAAAAGTAAAGGTGTCCCATAACCTATGTATTTATTTATTCTTTTATATCGAGGATAATGGAATAAGCACGCATGTGCTTTTTTACATCCAGTCCCCCGTGTATATGCGGTTTTGTAACTTTTTGTCATCTGTTTCCACCGGCACACAATGGCCTACTCTTCCGAAAAGCGGAACAGGATTTAACGTGTGCGCAATATGTTCTGCATGCCTTTCGAACACGGGGCCTCGGTTTATAGTCTCATCCGAAGGACTTTGACATTCAGTTCGATTTTGGGGGGTCAAACTGGGAAGAAAGGGCGAGGCTGGGAATCGAACCCAGAACCTCACGGTTAACTTGCTGGCAGGCGAACGTCTTAACCATCCTGCCACCTTCCTTCCAACCTATGTGGTTGTAGCGGAGTGAGGCATCAGAGACCTCAACTTCTCAAAGGGCCAGCATTCATTGAGGGCGGCGCCCATCTCCTCTCCTCTTCCTCGCTGCTTTACCTTCCCTGACCCTAAAGAGGGCAGGTACCCATTTACAGCTAGGGAAACTGGGGGAGGACTGTACTGAAGCCAAGGCGCGCAAACGGTCACCCATCCAAGTGGTAACCATGCTCGATGCCGCTTAACCTTGGCTGGGGGAAAAGCGAGTGCTCTGACCACTAAGCTATCCCGTCCCCTACGACTCCTCAAGAAGTTAAGCCAGAAGGGGGTAGAGGGAGGAATAGCCTAGTGGTTAGAGCGTTGCGCTTGTGATCTTCTTTCTTCTTCGTCGTCAACTATTGTTGTCCTGACATATGAAGCGAGAATGCGTCACGCTGCCGACTTTTTAAGCGCCTGACAATTCAGGCAGGCCCAACGCACCCGACTTCGGCATATCAAGAGAGAATTAGTTATCTTCTAAGTCTTTCTTGGGTGAAAACAAAAAAGGCAAGAAAGTGGACCTAAAAGGTAGAAAATAGACAAGAAGGAGGAGGAGGAGGAGACAGGAAGAAAAGGAACAAGGCAGAAACAAAAGAGAGTGATAGAAAAGAGGAAAATGTCTAGCACGGAATTTCCAGAAGGTGGGGGATGCTGTTTTATACTGCTGACAGGACCCCTGGCATCCCCTCACAGGGGAGCTTGTGATCTGAAAGGCCCGAGTTTGAGCATATTTTTTATTTTATTTTTATTTTATTTTATTTTTTTTTCTTGTTGGTATGTCATTTGTATTATGTCCACGCAGTATGGTGGTGGTTTTAGATTTTGAAATTGCCCTCGAAGGTGTACCTGGAGCCTGTTAGTATGAATAACATCCTCACCTTCTGGACATTCTGTGCTTTAAAAGTCATTCTTTTCTATAGGGGATATATTTGTCCCCCCCTCCCCCCCTGGAGTTAACATCAGTACTGACTCCACTTCCCTTGAAAGTCTTTTTGGATGAGACTATGAACTGAGGTCCCGCGTGTGCAATTGCACGCAGGGAAAACAATCTTGCGCACACGTTTTTAAAAAAAACAAACCACAACAACCTGTTTCTCCTTTTGAGAAGAGTAGGCTGGTTCGTGCCGGTTAGAATAAACAGCAAAAATTACCAAAAAAACAAAACCCCGCATGCAGACTAGTGTCGTGTTTAGACATCGTCCCCGAAGTCGGAATGCGGCTACCTTAATGGTGCGTAAAAACGGTTCCCTACGCAAAAGTTTCACCATTGGTAAATCTTGGAGCTCTTGGCCGAAAAACGAAAATCGAAAAGACATGCACCCTGCTACTGAAAGAAGGATAGGCTGTGCCATATTCAACTTCTTCACGATGACTTTTGTTGTTGTTGCAAGTTTCAGTGCAGCGAACCAATGATTCCTTTAGGATTTAAACGAACGCTCAAGGTAACTTCTTAATGATACCAGATTTCCACCCCAAGCTCACCTTCTCTCACCACCTTAAGGGTCTTGTCTTGTTTGGATAGGGGTACAAGATAGCCCAGTGGTCAGAGCACTCGCTAAGGTTAAGCAGCATCGAGCCGGGGTTACCTCTTAGATAGGTGACCGTTCATGTGCCTTGGCTTCAGTACAGTCCCTCCCAGGTTCACCCAGCTGTAAATGGGTACCTGCCCTCTTTAGGGTCAGGGAAGGTAAAAGCAGCGAGGGAGAGGAGATGGACGCCGCCCTCAATACGCTGGCCCCTGGAGAAGCTGAGGTTTCTGGCATGCATCTCGCTCCCCAACGACTGCGTAGGTTATGGAAACACTTTTGCCTTTTAACCTTGATTAGATGGGGGTGTTGTACTGCCTGTGTGCTCAGTGTCTTTGTCAAAAACATGACTTTAGGGGTGTTGTACAGCCTATGTGCTCATAAGGTAAAGGTAAAGGAGTCCCATAACCTATAAGGTCGTAGGGGAGCGAGGCGTCAGAGACCTCAGCTTCTCTAGGGCCAAAATATTGAGGGCGGTGCCCATCTCCTCTCCCTTGCTGCTTTACCTTCCCTGACCCTAAAGAGCGCAGGTACCCATTTACAGCTGGGTGAACTGGGGGAACTGTAGTGAAGCCAAGGCGCGCAAACGGTCACCCATCCAACTGGTAACCACGCTCGACGCTGCTTAACTTGGCTGGGGGAAAGCGAGTGCTCCGACCACTGAGCTATTCCGTCCCGTATGTGCTCATAGTCTTCGTCAAAAACATGACTTCAAGGGTGTTGTGCTGCCTCTGTGCTCTGTCTTCATTAAAAAAACCCACACACGTGACTTTAGGGGTGTTGTACTGCCTTCGTGCTCACAAAATTTCATCAGCAGCATGACTTTAAGGGCGTTGGCTGCCTGTGTGCTCATCAAAACCAAACCCGTGACTTTAGGGGTGTTGTACAGCCTCGTGTGCTCAGTCTTCATCAAAACTATTGCTTTGGGGGTGTTGTACTGCATCTGTGCCCAAAGTCTTCATCAAAGCCATTACTCTAGGGGTGTTGTACAGCCTATGTGCACTCAATTTTCATCAAAACTATGACTTGAGGGGTGTTGTACTTCCTTGGTGGTCAGAGCATTCATCAAAACCATGATTTTAAGGGTTTTGTACTATAATTGTGCTCAGGGTCTTCATCAAAACCATGAATGTTATTGAAGGAAGTTGTACTGCCTGTGTGTTCCCAGTCTTCACCAAAAGCATGATTTAAGGATGTTGTACTGCCCGTGTGATTGAATGACTGGATTACACAGAGAGAGACAGAGAGAGACAGAGAGAGAAAGAGGCAGAGACACAGAGGGAGAAAAAGAGGTTGAGACAAACAGAAAAATAAACATAACAAAGAAATAAACGGACTAACAAACAGACAAACAGACGTCATCTGCTTTATATGCTTCCAAACTAATTTGAATGGATAATTTTTTTCGGTGGTTTTTTTCTTCTTTTTTTAGTTGTTGGCTCTGCTCGGGTTTTTTCCTCCCGAAAGACAATTAATCAAATTGAAAACTGGATACAGCGAAATAAGGAACAAGGTGTCGTTTTTAAAATGAACTTTATTCTAAAGTCACTCGCCACCCCCCCCCCACCCCCCCCACCACTACACACACACACACACAGGCACGCGCTCGCGCACGCACACACACACACACACAACACACACCAAAACACACACACACACACAACCGCGCGCGCGCGCGCGCGCGCACGCACGGGGGCACACACACACACGCGCGCACACACACACACACACACACGTGCACCAAACGCTCACAACACCCATTTTTTTGGCTGAGAAAAAGACAAGTTAAAAACTGGGGCCCTTCATTACGAAATTGTTTTAAAATTCTTTCTTTTTTTCTGTGGGAAGGGGGAAAATAAAAGATCAAAAACATTTTAATCAGAAGATGAGAAAAAAGGAGAGAGAGGGGGAAGAGAGCGAGAGAGAGAGTGAGAGAGAGAGAGAGAGAGAGAGAGAGATAAGCAGAGATAAACAGAGACAGAGAGAGATAGAAAAGAGAGGAAACAGACAACAGAGAGACAGACAGACAGAGAGGCAGAGACCGACAGACTGACAGACAGACAGAAATACAGAGGCAGGCAGGCAGACAAGCCGAAAGGCACACTGACAGATAAAGAGACCATCAAGGTGACAGACAGACAGACGAACATCAAACAGACAGACCGTGAAACAAATACACATAAGAGAAAGACAGACAGACGGACAGACAAAAGATACAGACGTAAGACAGAGACAGAGAAAGAGAGAAAGAGACGCACAGACAAGAGAACGAAACGGAATCGCACTGAACACCCTCACAGTGGTGTCCCTAGTAACACACGACATGACACAGACAACAACTCGCCAATGGAAGCAAAACATCAACGCACAGGACATCGTAGCACAGCTAGCGTCCCTTGTAACGGACCTTAACTTGCGTAACTGACAGGCCGGCCGGCCATTCCCAAAGCCGGAATGGGGCTACCTATTAATGGTGGGCGCAAAATAAAGGTCGCATACGCAAATTTATATATATATATATTTTTTTTTTAGTTTATAATTTATAAACCTTGGAGCTATATGCTAAGGAACGAAAGAAAAAATTCAACAACAAAAATATATAACAGAAATATGGCCACAATCTAACGGACAGAAGAAATGAAAGTTTTGGTGTGTTTTTTAAAAAAGAGAAAAAGAAAATAAGAAAAGAAAATGACAGAAGCAAAAGGAAAGACAAAGAGAAAGGATCTCCCCCCTCTCCAAAAAAAGAAAAGAGGAAAGAAAAGGGAAAGAAAGAAAGAAAAAGATACCCCCACCCCTACTCTCCTACCAACACCCCCTCCCCCCTCCTACCCTCCCAGAAAAGAAAAGAAAAGAAAATGGGAAAAAACGAAAGGAAGAAAAGAACGCCAGATAGGGGACAGAAAAGAAAACAATCAAAAAACAAAGAAAGGAAAAAAAGAGAGACCAGAGAAAGAAAACAGAAAGAGACCACGGAACCCTCTCACCACCCCCCCCCCCCCCCCCCTCCCCCTCCCAAAGAAGACACAAGAAACCAAGAAACCAAAAGAAACCCACACATACAAAGAAAGAAACATTCCCAGAAAAGCATCATGGCAACAAGTTTTAGCAAAACTCAATACTTTCGCCTTTTAGGTTTTTTTGGTTGTTGTTTTGGTTCATATTATCATGTTCCTCTTTTCTTCCCTGACATTTTGAAACAACTTAACATCATTCTGTATATATATATATATATATATATATATATAATTATATATATATATATATATATATATATATATATATATATATATATATATATGTATATATATATGTATATGCATACACATACACACACATATATACATAATTGGTGAATGCATAATATATCCTTGTTTCTTCCCTTGAGGATTTGAATTTGTCTGTCTGTCAAAGTCAAAGTCAAAGTCAAACTTTTATTTTCAGATGGTACATTGAATAAACCGTGCATTTGCTTTTTTTTTCATCAAGCCATCTATATATCTGTCTGTCTGTATGTCTGTCTGTTTGTTTGTTTGTTTGTTTGTTTGTTTGTTTGTTTGCTTGCTTGTTTGTTTGTTTGTATGTTTTTGTTTGTTTGTTTGTGTGGTTGGTGTCTTGTTTTTCTTATCACTTTGGACTTTTGTGTGAGTCATTCGACTTACTTGTTTTGTGCGATAGGAATTAGGGGAGGGTGGAGGGGAACAGCGTGTGTGAAAATCACGAGAGAGAGAGAGAGAGAGAGAGAGAGAGAGAGAGAGAGAGAGAGAGAGAGAGAAGAGAGAGAGAGAGAGAGAGAGGGTGGGGGGGATGTGGAGGGAGGAGGGGGAAAGATGGAGAGAAAGGAATGGGAGAGAGACAGACAGACAGATAAACAGACAGACGGATGAATAGAGAGACGTGGAGAGAGAGAGAGAGAGAGAGAGAGAGAGAGAGAGAGAGAGAGAGAGACAGACAGACAGACAGACAGACAGACAGACAGACAGACAGACACAGAGAGGGGAGAGAGAGGGGGGGAGGGAGGGGGAGAGATGGAGGGGAGGGAAGGAGAGACAGACAGACAGAGGGAGGGAGAGAGAGAGAGAGGTAGAGACAGACAGACAGAAAGACAGACAGAGGAGAGAGAGATAGAAACAGACATACAAAGAAAGGGAGAGACAGGCAAAGAGAGAAAGACAGACAGGCAGACAGAGAAAGAGAGACAGAGATGACAAAAACCAGGGAACTCTGACAGATAGACAGAGGTAGGGAGAGAGAGAGTTGGAGAGAGAGAGAGAGAGAGAGAGAGAGAGAGAGAGAGAGAGAGAGAGAGAGAGAGGGAGGGACAGAATTACAGACAGGAGAGAGAGAGAGACAGGGAAAAAGAGAGGCAGACAGAGAAAGAGAGACAGAGACAGACAGACAGAAAGGACGGACGGACAAAGACAGACAGACAGACAGACAGACAGACAAGCAGACAGAGAGAAAGAGAAGAGAGAGAGAGAGAGAAGAGAGAGAGAGAGAGAGAGAGAGAGAGAGAGAGAGAGAGAGAGAGAGAGAGGACAAAAACCAGAGAACTCTCTTCCACCGAGAGTTGAAAAGAAAATCAGTTCTACATAATCATGTATTTACAACCGGTTGCAAAAACGTCGCTGCTTCGTGCTTCTATAAGCTCTTTCGTAATTTTTCTTTCTTTCTTTCTTTCTTTCTTTCTGCCTTTCTGTATGTCTGTGTTTCTTTCTTTCTCTCTTCTTTCTCTCTGTCTGCGTGTATTTCTTTCTTTCTGTCTGTCTGTCTGTCTGTCTGTGTGTGTGCTTTTTTCTTTCTTTCTTTCTGTCTTTCTGTCTGTATTTCTTTCTTTCTTTCTTCCTCTCTGTCTGTCTGTATTTATTTCTCTCTTCCTTTCTTTCAGTCTGCCTGTCTGTATTTCTTTCTTTCTGTCTGTCTGTGTTTCTTTCCTTTTCTTTTCTTTTGTTTATTTGTTTCTTTCGTTTCTTTCCTTCGTTCTTTCTTTCTTTCCTTCCTTTTTTCTTTCTTTCTTTCTGTCTGTCTGTCTGTCTTTCTTTCTCTCTGTCTGTCTGTATTTCTTTCTTTTTCCCTTTCTGTCTGTCTGTCTTTTTTGTGTTTTTTTCTTTCTTTTCTTTCTATCTTTCTTTCTACTTTTCTGTTTTTCAGTCTGTGTTTGTTTTCTTTCTTTCTTTCTTTTGTTCTTTTTATTTATTTCTCTCTTTCTTTCTTTTTGTGTTTCTCTATGTCTGTCTGCTTTCTGTCTGTCTTTCGTCTTTCTTTCTTTCTTTCTTCTTTCTTTCTTTTTCTGTCTTTCTTTCTTTTGATTTCTTCCTCTCATTTTCATTTCTTTCTTTTTTTCTTTCTGCTTTTCTTTCTGTCTTTTGATCTTTTTTCTTTCTTTTTTTCTGTCTTTTTTTCTTTCTCTCTGTGTTTCTTGTTGTTTATTTGTTTCTTTTTTCTTTCTTTCTTTTTACTCTTTTTCTTTCTTTCTTTTCCCTCTTTCTTTCATTCATTTTTTTTCCTTTTTTTCTTTCTTTCAATCTTTCTTTCTCGCTATCTGTGTTTGTCTTTCCTGTACTGGTTTCTTCTCCTTCTTCCTCTGTCAAATATTTACTTTCGTATCGCAAACCGCCAGTGTGTCGTTTGAAATATTGAAAGAGGAAGATGCAGGAGGAGGAGGAGGAGGAGGAGGAGAAGGAGGAGGAGGAGACGAAAAAGAAGGGGGGAGGAAGAGAGAAGGAGGAAAAGGAGGAGGTGTATTTTTTATATTTTATCTGGTTATATTTCATTTTATTTTATTTTATTCTTTTATTTCAAGCATAAATGGGATTAGCACTCATACGTTCACTCTCTAGCCTCACTTTCTCTTTCAAACATTACTCACACTGTTTGGCTTGACTTTTACATCCAGTCCCCGTGTGTATGCGGGTTTGTCAATTTTGTCATCCGT
>CM054137.1:65145248-65150248 GCA_028751875.1 Rapana venosa | reverse complement strand
AATGGATAGAATGAAATAAAGAATGATGGAAGAACAAAAGAAAAGGGAACGAAGCAAAGGAGAGGAAGAAAGATAGAGACAAACAAAGAAAAGAAGAAAATGAGAGAGAGAAAGAAAGTACAGGCAGAGAGAAAATTCTTGCAAGAAAACTGTACGGGTACATTTTACTGTGGGCGGGTTTCATACAACTTTTTGTCTGTAATTTTCCTCTTTTCTATTTTCTGCAAACAGCAAAACGAGCCTCCATTCTTGTTCATTGGTTAATGCAATATAGATTATACTGTTTCTTCCCCTGAGGGCCTGGATTCATCTGCTTGTTTGCTTGGGTTTGTTTCTTCTTTTGTTTATTTTAAAAACTATTTTGTGTGTTTTTGCTTATTTTTTTCATTTCCTTTTCCATTTCTAAAATTCAACGTGTGTAGGTGATCATTGGGGTTTTTTGCTTCTATTTCCAAACTTCAGTTTACAAACGTCTTTATTTTTTTCTCTCTTTAAACTTTAGTGTATGTACTTCTTTTTTTTCTGTCTTATCTGATTATTTCTTTTTTTCTTATATTTCCAAACCTCAGGTTACAAACGTCTTTTTTTTCTATCTTAAACTTTAGTTTATGTACTTCTTTATTTTTTTCTGTCTTTATTTTCAATCATCAATTTCTAAACCTTTTTATAAAAAAAAGTTTTCTGTCTTTATTTTGAAACTTCAGTTTCTATCCTTTTTTCTGTCTATCTTTAAACTTCAGTTTTTATCCCTCTTCATTTTTTTCTGTCTAGTTTTAAACTTTAGTTGTGGTGTGTGCTGGTGTAAAGGCTTTTTTCCTGCTTCTTTCTGTCTTTACTTTAAACTCCAGTTTGTTTTGCTTGTTTATTTGTTTTTATTTTCTTTTTTCTTGCATTTTTAGAATCTCCAATGCTAAGTTATTTATCATGTTTTACAAGGGATGATGAGGTTGCAAATTCTGAAGGTGGTGATGATGATGATGAAAAACATACAGAATCCAACAAAACAACACACACACACACATTCATCAAGATCGGAAAAGAAAACATCACACACATACGCACACTCGCGCGCGTACACACAGACACACGCGCGCGCGCACACACACACACACACACTGACACACACAGACACACACACACAAACACACACACTGACACACACACACACACTGACACACACAGACACACACATACACACGCACACACACATAGACACACACACACTGACACACACACACACAAACACACACTGACACACACACACACACTGACACACACAGACACACAAACACACACTCACACACACACACACACACACACACACACACGCTCTCTCTCTCTCTCTCTCTCTCTCTCTCTCTCTCTCTCTCTTTCTCTCTCTCTCTCTTTCTCTCTCTCTCTCTCTCTCTCTCCCCTCTCTCTCTCTCTCTCTCTCTCTCTCTCTCACACACACACACCTCTCTCTCTCTCTCTCTCTCTCTCTCTCTCTCTCTCTCTCTCTCTCTCTCTCTCTCTCTCTCTCTCTCTCTTACACACACTCTTTCTCTCATCAAGAGAAAACATGTCTACTTAATCGTGCGTTACCAATTGATATTGAAATCTATCGACAGAGGAGCATGTGCCCCTAGTTGTGAAGACTGGTCCTGTTTCTTGACCTTTACTTCTGCTTCACAGGCTCTTGGTAGTGTTTTCAGCAAGAACAAGGACCGAGGGAGTAGTGAGAGAGAGAGACAAAGAGGGGAGAGAGAGACAGACAGACAAAGAGGGAGGGAGAGACAGACAAACAGACACAGACACAGACACAGACAAGCATACAGAGACATGCATGCAGAGACAGCAAACAAACAAAGAGACAGACACACACACACACAAACAAACACACACACATTTATATATATTATATCATATATATATATATATATATATACATATATAGATAGATAGATAGATAGATAGATAGATAGATAGATAGATAGATAGATAGATAGATAGATGGATGGATGGATGGATGGATGGATGGATGGATGGATGGATGGATGGATGGATAGATAGATAGAAAAGACATAATATTTTTAGCAATACCTTCACCCCAAATTGTCATGTTTATTCACACTATTCCTTTTGTATTTTGGGTTGTTTTTTTCAAGAGAGTGCCTACGACCATTTTATTGTTCAGTTAATGCATTATACTCTCCTTTCTCGTCTCTTCAGGTATTACTTTCGCTTTTGATGGGGCTTATTGTATTGTATTGTATTGTATTGTATTCTTTACCACTTTAAGTCAGAGCAGATTTTTCTACATGAAATTCGGGCTGCTCCCCTTTGGAGTGAGCGCTTCGCCACAAGAGCAGCGCCACGCATTATTATTTTGTTTTCTTTTCCTGTCTGCATATTTATTTGGTTTCCTATGAGAGTGGCTTTTTCCTACAGAATGTTGCCAAGGACAGCTCTCTTGTTGCTGTGGGGTTTTTTGCGTGGGTCAAATGAGTATTGCGCACGGGACCTCAGTTTATCGCCTCATCCGAAAGACTAGCACCCAGACCATCACTCACCGGGCGGGGGGGGGGGGGGGGGGGGAGGGATAGAGGGTGTTAGTTTTTCTTTCGTTTTTGTTTTGCTTTTGTTTTCTTCATGGTTCTTTTCTCCTCCTGGCTTTCAGATTTTTATTCATCCTCTTTTGCAAAGAATTGTGCGGTAAATAAAGGAAGATGATGATGGTCGTGATAAAAAAAAAAGGAAATAAAATCAAAGGGGAAAAAAGAGATGACGTTTTCATGGAGATTTTAAAAAGAAAGGAAGACAGAAAGAAAAGAAAGAAAAAATAAAGTAAGAAAGAAAGAATAGAAAAGAAGGAAGGGAGGGACAAAGGAAGAAAGGAAGGAAGAAAGAAAGAAAGAAAGAGAGAAAGAAAGAAAAGCGAAAGAAGAGAAAAGAAAGGAAGGAAGGAAGAAAAAAGAAATGAAAAAAGAGAGAAAGAAAAGAGAAAGAAGAGAAAAGAAAGGAAGAAAGGGACAAAGGAAGAAAGAAAGAAAAGAAAGGAAGAAAGAAAAGAGAAAGAAGAGAAAAGAAAGAAAGGGACAAAGAAAGGAAGGAGAGAGAAAGAAGAAGAAAGAGAGGAAGGAGGGAAGAAAGAAAGAAAGAAGAGAAAAGAAAGAAAGAAACAGACAAAAAAAAGAAAGAATAAAGAAAGAAAAGAAAGAAAGAAAAGAAAAGAAAGAAAAAGGTGTTTTTTTTAAAGATAAAAGAAAAGAAAGGAAAGAAAAGAAAGAAAGAAAGAAAGGATAGAAAGAAAGAAGAGAAAAGAAAGACAGAAATCCTGCCTAATCGTACGTTATTGATCGATTTTGAAAAATCTAGCATTGGAAAATAGTGTGCCCAGCTGTGAAGACTGTGACTCGTGTGGACGTTGATCTCAGCATCAGAGACCCTAGGGGTGTATTCCATGAAAGAGAAGGAAGGACGAGGAGAATGACAAAAAGAAGACAAAGGAAGAAGAGAGGGGAAGGAAAAGGATATGAGAGAAAGAAGAAGGAAGAGGAAGATAAGAAGAAGAATGAAGAGGAGGAGGAGGAGGAGGTGGAGGAGAGAAGGAGGAGGAGAGGAGGAAGACACCAAGAAGAAAGAGGGAAAAGGAGGAAGACACCAAGAAGAAAGAGGGAAGAGGAGGAGTGGAAGCGAAAGACATGGAAGACAACCAGACAAAGCAAGAGGAGAAGGGAAAGGATGATAGAAAGAAGAAGGAAGATGAGGATAAGAAGAGGAAGGATGAAGAGGAAGAAGTCGCGAAGAAGAAATAGGGTGGGATAGCCTAGTTGGTTAGAGCGTTGCGCATTGCGCTCGTGATCTGCTGACCCCGGTTCGAATCCCGTTCAAGTGGCTATTTTCCCCTTGGAGTTAACATCTGTGCGGACTCCACTCTCCCCAAAAAGTCTTTCAGATGAGACTATAAACCGAGGTCCTGTGTACGTATGCTCGCAGAACCTCTTGCGCACACATTAAAACCTGTTTCACTTTTTTTGGAGGAGTAGGCTATTGTGTGCCGGTGAAAGTGACAAAACTGCATATACACGGGGAGTGGATGTAAAAGAAAAAGAACATGACTGCTTATTCCTTTATCCTCGGAATAAAAGAAAAGAAAATGATAAAGAAGAGGAAGAGTGGAAGAGATAGAGGTGGAAGACAAGACAAAGGAAGAAAAGGGAAAAAAGGGTTTTATTTTATTTCATTTTATTCTTTTATATCGAGGATAATGGAATAAACACTCATGTGGGTTTTTTACATCCAGTCCCCGTGTGTATGCGGTTTTGTAAATTCTGTCATCTATTCCCACCGGCACACAATGGCGTGCTCTTACGAAAAGCGGACCAGGATTTAACGTGTGTGCAAGATGTTCTGCGTGCGTTCGCACACGGGGCCTCGGTTTATAGTCTCATCCGAAGGTGAGAGAAAGAAGAAGGAAGAGGAGGATAAGGAGAAGGAGGAAGAGGAGGAGGAGGAGGAGGAAGAAGACACGAAGAAGGAATGGGAAGAGAAGGAACAGCAGGGAGAGAAAGAAAAGCAGGTGCATGATGAAAAAAAATAGGAAAGAAGGAGAAATAAGAGAAACACAAAGAGAGAAAGGCAAGGGGTTAACAATTTAATGACAAAGGGGGAGGGGAAAGGGAAAAAAGAAAGGGAAAAAATAAAGAATAAGGACAAAGAGAAAGAACGAAAGGATGGAAGAGAAAGGAAGGAAGAGAAAGGAAGGAAGAGAACGAGAGTAAGAAAGAAACAAAGAGAACGAAAGAAGAAATATTGAAAGAGAAAAGGGACAGGAAGGAAGGAAGAAAGACAGGATGAAAGAAAAAGAAAGGACGAGAACGAGAATTAAAAAAACAAAACGAAAGAAAGAAAAGGATCGAAAGAGAAATAGAAAGAAAGAAAGAAAGAAAGAAAGAAAGAAAGAAAGAAAGAAAGAAAGAAAGAAAGAAAGAAAGAGGTGTAGAAAGAAAGAAAGAATG
>CM054137.1:65122748-65137748 GCA_028751875.1 Rapana venosa | reverse complement strand
GTGTGTGTGTGTGTGTGTGTGTGTGTGTGTGTGTGTGTGTGTGTGTGTGTGTGTGTGTGTGTGTGTGTGTGACGTGTGTGTGTGAGTAGGGGGGGGAAGGGTTGTCTTGATGCTCTGTGGTTGTTGTTTTTTTTTCTTCTTTTTTTTTTTCTTTTTTTTTTTTCTCGTGCTTCAAATAATGTTCATTGTTTGGTTTTGACGGTGTAATGTGTGGTTATGGTATTTTGATGATTATGACATAAGGTTGTTATAATATGTGAGGTAATGTACATGTGTATGGATTTGTATCCTGGACGATTCGGATGATTTGTGCAAACTCGCACGTGTAGTTGTGTGTCCGTGCATATGTACGCGTAGTGTGTGTGTGTGCGTGCGTGCGTGCGTGCGTCGTGCGTGCTGCCGTGCGTGCGTGTGTGTGTTGTGTGTGGTGAGTGTGTTGATTTTGGGGGAGGGTTGTCTGTTATAGTGGAGAGGTATGTGTTCAAGGAGTGGATGTTTGTCAGTGTTAATTGTTTTGTCTATATTCGATTGGTTTACTTGTGTGGTCTTTCATTGATTTCATGACTTCAGTCATAATTGAAGGGTATTTGAATGAATTCATTTCTTTGCTTTTTGACATTATCTGTTTATTGATCAATTGGTTTATTCATGTTATGTGTTTCACTTTTTCCCCTTGAGGCCTGTGTAAGAAGCCTCTGGCTTATCAATTACCCTCATTAAATATTCGAGTTCGAGTTCGAGTTCGAGTTCGAGTTCTACTCTCTCTCTTCTCTAGTCTATTTCCTACTCTCTCCTCTCCTCTCTCCCTCCTCTCTCCTCTCTCATCATCTCACCTCTTCTCCTCTCTCTCTCTCTCTCCCACTTCCACTCCACTACCACTCCTACTCCACTTCCACTCCACTCCTCCCTCTGCTCCTACTACCACTCCACTAGCACTCCACTCCTACCTTACCCTACTCCTCTCCACTCCACTCCACTCCACTCCACCCTTACCCTACCCTACCCTACTCCACTCCACTTCCACTCCCATTCCATTCCACTCTCCTACCTCTCCTCTGCTCCTACTCTCACTCCACTCCACCCTACCCTACCCTACCCTACTCCACTCCACTTCACTCTCACTCCACCCTACCCTACCCTACCCTACCCTACTCCACTCCACTCACCACTACCTACCCTACCCTACTCCACTACTCCACTCCACCCTACCCTACCCTACCCTACTCCACTCACTACTCCACTCCACCCTACCCTACCCTACCCTACTCCTACTCCACTCCACTCCACCTCCTACCACCCTACCCTACCCACTCCACTCCACTCCACCCACCCTACCCTACCCACTCCACTCCACTCCACTCCACTATCCACCCTACCCTACCCTACCCTACCCTACTCCACTCCACTCCCACCCTACCCTACCCTACTCCACTCCACTCCACCCACTCCACTCCACTCCACCTACCACCCTACCCTACCTACTCCACTCCACTCCACCCTACCCTACCCTACCCTACCCTACTCCACTCCACTCCACCCTACCCCTACTCCACTCCACTCCACCCTACCCTACCCTACCCTACCCTACTCCACTCCACACTCACCCTACCCAACCCTACCCTACCCACACACTACCCCTACCCTACCCTCCACTCCACTCCACTCCAACCCTACCCTACCCTACCCTACCCTACTCCAACTCCAACCACTCCACCCTACCCTACCCTCCCTACTCCACTCCACTCCACTCCACCCTACCCTACACCTACCCACTACCACTCCACTCCACTCCACTCCACTCCACCCTACCCTACCCTACCCTACCCTACTCCACACACCAACACCCTCCCTACCCTACCCTACCCACCACCTACTCCACTCCACCCTAACCCTACATACCACTCCACTCCACCTACCCAAACCCTAACCCTACTCCACTCCACTCCACTCCAACCCTACCCCTACCCTTTCCCTACTCCACCTCCACTCCACTCCACCCTACCCTACTCCACTCCACTCCACTCCACTCCACCCTACCCTCTACCCTACCCTACCCTACTCCACTCCACTCCACCCTACCCTACCCTACCCTACCCCACTCTACTCCACTCCACCCTACCCTACTCCACTCCACTCCACCCTACCCTACCCTACCCTACTCCACTCCACTCCACTCCACCCTACCCTACCCTTCCCTACTCCACTCCACTCCACTCCACCCTACCCTACCCTACCCTACCCTACTCCACTCCACTCCACTCCACTCCACTCCACTCCACTCCACCCTACCCTACCCTACCCCACTCCACTCCACTCCACCCTACCCTACTCCACTCCACTCCACTCCACCCTACCCTACCCTACCCTACTCCACTCCACTCCACTCTACCCTACCCTACCCTACCCTACTCCACCCTAACCCTACCCTAACCCTATTCCACTCCACTCCACTCTACCCTACCTACCCTACCCTACTCCACCCTACCCTACCCTACCCTACTCCACTCCACTCCACTCTACCCTACCCTACCCTACCCTACTCCACTCTACCCTACTCTACCCTACTCTACCCTACCCTACCCTAACCCTACTCCACTCTACTACTCCACTCCACTCTACCCTACCCTACTCTACCCTACTCCACTCCACTTCTCTCCTCTCCTTTCCTCTCCTTCTCCTCAACTCCACTCAACTCTACCCTACTCTGCTCTACTCTACTCTCAGCACCACCGCAAACAAAGTCACTGACGCCACACACAACCAACCTCAGACACTGCTGCTAGGACCACTATGATCTCTGAACAGCCATCCATCTGCAATGGGCTCTGAACAAGTCACAGAGGTACGTACGTATGTGGACACCAGCAATGGGGATTTCATTCCCCTCCTCTTCCCTTCAGTGTGGCAGCAGCAGCAGCAGCAGTCACAGCAGGAGGGTAGAGTAGGGTGGGACGGGGATTCCCCTTTTTTGGGTCTCAATCCAGCCAAGTCAAGGCCACAGAGCACGAACTGCACGTGCGAGACGACCAGGAATGCAGACATGGTGAAATTGACAACACCTTGCCAGACGGTTAAGGCCACAGAAGCACGAACTGCACGTGCAAGGCAGCGAGGAATACAGACAGACATAGTGAAATTGACAACCCTCCTACGGTCAAGGCCACCGAGCCGCACGTGCAAGACACTGAGGAATGCAGGCATGGTGAAACTGACAACCCCTGCCAGACGGTCAAGGTCACAGAGCACGAACCGCACGTGCAAAGACACTGAGGAATGCAGGCATGGTGAAACTGACTACTCTTGTCCTGGCCTTAACCCAGACAAGTCAAGGTCACAAAGCACAGATTGCACATGCAGACACCCAGGAATGCTGAAATGGTTGTTGTTATTGTTGTTGTTGTTGTGTGTTCCTCGGCTTTACACCCAGGGGGTCACCCAGAACGTGCCACACTCTGAATCACTTCATCCCCACCCTGGGAATCACTGTGAGATAGGAAGTACACTCGATGAGAAGTTTTGCGTGTATGACTCTTTTCAAGTACCTCGCAATAAATATAGGCAGCCATACTCTGAATTCAGAGGATATTTTTTCCTCCTTTAAAGCAGAGTGCAGGTTGTTCATGTTAAGAGCTTGTCATGGCTGAAGGCAATCTCAACACAACATTGTACAACGTAATAACATGTTAATGTAGGCCTTAGCATTTAGCTGACATCAGTAACTGGCCTGGTAAAAGCTGACATGGTGAAACTGACCTTGTAGGGGAGTGCATGTGCTGTGTTTAACGTGGGTAAGAGGGAATTCCCTATGTCTGGGTAGGTGTTTTTTTGAGAGGGGGGTGGGGGTGGGATTGAGGGGGAATTATTTGACTTCTAGTCCTTTCATTTTCTCTGTGTGTGTGTGTGTGTGTGTGTGTCTATCTATCTACCTATCTCTCTATCTATCTACCTATCTCTCTATCTATCAACCTATCTCTCTATCTATCTACCTATCTCTCTATCTATCTACCTATCTCTCTACCTATCTCTCTATCTATCTCTCTATCTATCTATCTATCTCTCTATCTATCTATCTATCTATCTCTCTATCTATCTCTCAAACTGATTAAAGTAGATAATCTTGTCTCCTTCTTTGGATAGTTCTATGTTCATATTAGTTACGTTTTGGCAAGTTGCCATATAATTATATGTCATAATTATTTGTTTTGGCTTCGTTTTGATGTGTTTAGTTTGATCCAATTCTAGGGGCTTGGAGCCTGAAGAATAAACTTTGTTCATTGTTCATTGATCTCTCTCTGTCTCTCTGTCTCTGTCTGTCTGTCTGTCTGTCTGTCTGTCTGTCTGTCTCTCTCTCTCTCTCTCCTCTCTCTCTCTCTCTCCCTCTCTCCCTCTCTCCCTCTCTTTATCTATCTATCTATCTATCTTATCTCTGGCTGCCTTCCTTTACCAGGCAGAATGCATAGTACCTGGTCTTCTCCTGTACTTGTCATTTTGCAGGAGGTCTGCCTGCTGGCCTCAGCCGACACATTCCCAACTTCACAGCAGCTCATTTCATTGTACAAGGTTGCTGCATGCTGGGTATGTTCGTGTTTCCGCAAACCTGCCAAACGCTGACACGACTTCCGGGATCTTTAACGCGCATAATTATTTGATCTTCTGCATGTGGATACACACACGAAGGGAATAAAGTCTTTAGCAGGTCTGCACTTAAAGTTGAGCTGGAAGATCGTAAAAAAAATAATTTAACCCTCACCCTGAATTAACCAGACGCCGCCGAGATTCGAACCCACGACTTCATGGCCCCGTGGGATTGAAGTCGAACGGTCTTATAAAACCACTCGGTTATGGCGTTCGTCAGATCTCGTCAGTTGTTCATCGCCTCTACTGAAAGATTTAGCACCAAGATTCAAACTCCGGACTTCCTCTTTCCTAGACGTGCGTGCCTACATGCTATAAACCTCTCGGCTACTTAGCCACAGGCCTCGATCGTTTGCTTAGATATAAACGATGGGTGATCGATGGATCGATGGATCGATGGATCGGTGGTCTAGAGGTAACGCGCCTGCCTAGAAAGCGAAAAGTCCGGGTCGGAAGTGTGCGGTGTGGTTTAATCCCCGTTTGGGCCCCGAAACTTTCCCCCCATCTATTTTATATTAGACCATGAGTGGTGATCTGGGTGATAGCCTTTAGGATGAGATCATAAACCGAGGTCCCGTGTGTTACACATAAGTGTTTAGCGCACGTAAAAGAGAACCCACGGCAACAAGAGAGTTATCCTGCTGGCAAAAATTCTGTTGAAAAAAAAGCCCACTCTGATAGGGAAACGAATACAGTTGCAGACAGGAAGAGATGGAAAAAAAAGAAGGGTGGCGCTGCTTTTGTGGCGACGCGCTCTCCTCGGTTTGGGAGAGCAGCCCGATTTCCACGCAAGAGAAATCTGCCGTGACTTAAAGACATCATCATCATCATCATTAACCATTACACCCAGCGGTGTGTAGGGCAGCAACAAAGCGCTTCCACTCCTGCCTATCCTGGGCCAACCTAGTCACTGATCCCCAAGAGTGCTGCATGGCCTTCATCTCACTTTCTACAGTCCTCCTCCTCCACGTTGCTTTTGGTCTTCCTTTCTTTCTCCTTCCTTCTGGGGTCCAGTGCAATGCTGTTCTTGCGATTGACTGTGGGTCTCTTCGGAGGATGTGCCCAATCCACTTCCACCGTCGTCTGGTGAGACTTAGAGTGGTATAGAGAAAAAAAAGAAATTGAAAGTGATTACTATCACTGGGAGGAGTGCAGGTGTTTGTGAGGTGGTTCATTGTTCATTACTGGGTCATTAGATATGAGAGAGGATTTCTAGACTGAGAAAGTGGTGGTGTGGTGGTGGTGGTGTGGTGTGGTTTTGATGTGTGTGTGTGTGTGTGTGTGTGTGTGTGTGTATGTTTTGTTTGGGCTGTGTTGTGTTGTTTTGTGTGGATGCTGTGTTTGTGTTGTTTTGTGTGTGGTGTATATATGTGTGTGTGTGTGTGTGTGTGGTATGGTGGGATTGTGTGTGTATAGGTGTGTGTGTGTGTGTGTTGGGAGGGATGTGTGTTTTGTGTGTGTGTGTGTGTGTGGTATGGGAGTGGGGTGGGGATGGGTGTTGAGCGGATAGAGGGTGAAAGATATAATACAGGTGTGTGAGGTTCCCCCACCACCCCCACCCCCCCACCCCCCACCCCCACGCTCACGCATCCACCCCCCGCTCCCAATTTTTTTTTTCTTTTATTTCCTTTTCTCGCTGCCGTGATATATCGATTTCTCGTTATCTCCTGTTGTCAAGTTGTTGTCAGCTAGCTATTAGATATCGGCTAAAGGTTAAGGATTTTTTTTCTTGTTTCGTTGTCTTTTTTCTTTCTTTTTTCTTTCTTTTTTCTTCTTTTTCTGTCTGTCTGTCTGTCCTTTCTTTTTTCTTCTTTTTTTTTTTTTTCTTTCTTTTTCTTTTCTGTCTGTCTTTGCTTTTTTCTTTCATTTTTTTTTAAATTTTATTTTCTTTCTTTTTTCTTTCTCTTTTTCTTTCCTTTAATTTTCTTTCTTTCTTTCTTTTTTTCTTTCTTTTTTCTTTCTTTCTTTTCTGTCCCTCTGTCTGTCTTTCCTTGCCTGTCTGTCTTCCTTTTTTTAAAACTTTCTGTCTTTTCTTTTCTATTTTCTGTTTTTCTTTCTTTTTTCTTTTCTCCCCCTTCTTTCTCTCTTGCTTTTCTTTCTTTCCTTTTAGTTGTACAAGTTTTCTCGACAGACAGATGCGGGACGAATGAAAGAGCATGAAAATAATAGTTAATGAAAATTCTAAAAGTTGTAACGCAAACAGCTATTTTTTAAAGAAAAAAACGAGAAATGATAGTTGATGTAACTTCAGAGAGTTGAAACACAAACAAAAGTTTTAACCTGATCGTTGAATATGCCAGTTCCCCCCCCCCCCCCACCTCCACCACCACCACTACCACCACACCACCCTACCCCCTTTCGAATATAATCAAGAAAGAGACCCCCCACAAGCAGCGACATTTCCGAATCCGCATTGTAGAAGATTTAAAGTAGAAAGGAAAAAGGTGACATTCCACCACGAAATGAGTCGCTTCGCACCTGACCTACTTTTTTACGCTAGGAGCCACTTTAGGCGGGTGGAGGAGGGGGTGGGGGGGTCAAGTTGTTAATTTTGAGATTTTGATTGATGATTAAACTAGAATCATTCTTCTACCTTGTACTGAAGTATCAAGGCGTAATTTTGCTTTCTTTTGCTTTAAAAAAAAACGCAGTTTAAAAAACACCCAAGCCCTCATTCTGACCACCTTGGTGGATCGGTGGTCTAGAGGTATCGCGCCTGTCTAGAAAGTGAAAATTCCGGGTCGGAAGTGTGCGGTGGTTCGAATCCTGTTTGGGCCCGAAACGTTTCCCCCACCCCATCCATTAGATCATGAGTGGTGGTCTGGGCGCTAGTCTTTCGGATAAGACGATAAACTGGAGTCCCGTGTGTTACACAAAATTTTCAGCACACGTAAAAGAACCCCGGCAACAAGAGAGTTGTCCCTGGCAAAATTCTTAGAAAAAAGCCACTCTGATAGGGAAACAAATTCAGTTGCAGACAAAAGGGGTGGCGCTGCTCTTGTGGCGACGCGCTCTCCCCGGGGAGAGCAGCCCGAATTTTACGCAGAGAAATCTCGTGACTTTAAGAGGTATAAAAAAATGAAATAACATAAATAAAATATTACGGTGCAAAACTTGTCCATTTGTTTTATTTTTGTCACTCTCTGCGCTCTATCATTTCAACTTGTACTAGCTTTTCATACATTTGTCCTACTTTCAACCTGTTTTCTGTGTTGAACAGCTTTTTTTTAAATTGCAGGTTAACAACATTTTTACAACTAAAATTTACCTCTGGCGCAATCCAACTTATTATGGTGGTGGAGCTTCACAAACGTGACAGTAGATTCAGAATTTTGTGATTTAAAAAGAAAATAGATACGCTTTTCGATGAAAATGAATAACGGTGGTAATCTTTTTATTTTTTCTTACCAGTGATTACAATACTTTTTCTTTTAGAAAACCATATTTAAAGCCGAATGTTGAGATTATGATAATTTTATAACAACATTTGATCACAATGAATAAAAGCTTTTGCACCTTTCTCATTGTTACTTTGCTTGGTTTTACGTCTGTCTTTGTTCACTTGTTCTTCAGGCTTAGAACTCTGACGTTTACTAATGGTGAGATTTTTGCGAATGTGGCCGGTTCCCCCCCCCCCCCCCCCCCCCCCTTCACCATATTCTAGGTAACCACATTCCGTTCACCTGCCAATCAAGTAGATCGTGAGGTTCTGAGTTCGATTCCCAGCCTTGCCCTTTCTTCCCAGTTAGACGAGAAAATTTCTCCAAATGAATGTCAAAAATCCGTCGGGTGAAACTATAAACCGAAGCCTAATGTGTGTAAACAACATCTTGCGCATACATTCAAAAAAACAAAACCCGTTCCGCCTTTCTGAAGAGTAGGCCATTTTTGTGCCGTTAAGAACGAGTGACCATTTTAATATTAAAAAAACGCATGCACGCAGGTGTCGTGTTTAGACACTATCCCTGAAGTCGGAATACGGCGACCTAAAAAATAATGATGGGGGGGGGGGGGGGGGGGGGGCCAGTTGCATAGGCAAGAGTTTCACATTGGTAAACCTCTGACTCTAGCCGATGAACTAAAAAAAAAACCAACAAAAAGAATAAAAGAAAAACAACAAATGCACTAACACACACACACACACACATATATCTACTCTCTCTCCTCTTTTCTCTCTCTCTATATATATAATATAAAATATATATAATATATATAATATATATATATATATATATATATATACCAATCTTAAAATATAGAATATCAAAGAGAAAATCATGACAAACATTGTGAAAAGACATGCGGCAAAAGGTCGTTTTTTTATATAAAAGTTTGAAAATGAACCTACAGGATTGCTCCCCCTACCTCTTTGCCCCCCCCTCCCCCATCCCCCATCCCCCTCACCCCTGCTACACACACACAACACACACACACACACACAAACACAAAATTACCGCATGTAATCTGGCGTTGTTGATTGACCCCGAGCTACCCTGAGGCCAGACATCGTGGATGATTCCCATGAAAAGGGAAATGAAGAATGGTGGACCCTCCACCCCCCCACCCCATCCCACCCCTTTACACACCCCACTCACACACACACACACACACTCTCTCTCTCTCTCCTCTCGACCCTCCCTCTCCTCTCTCACTCTCTCTTCTCTTCTCCTTCTCTTCCTCTCTCTCTTTCTCTTCTCTTCTTTTCCCCTCTCTCTCCTCTCACTTTTCTCTCTTTTCCTCACTTTTCCTTTTTCTCTCTCTCTCTCTCTCTCTCTCGGCTCTCTCTCTCTTTACTCTCTCTCTCATCTCCCCTCTCTCTCTCTCTCTATTTCTCTCTTTTGTTTCTTTTTATTACGATAAATGCATCATTCATTTTATTGTATTTATTTTATTTACAAAAGAAAGTCGTGTATAACCCCCCCTTGTCAATAAGGCCACATTGGGCAAGACAATAAATTGGTCAAAGCGTCAAAACGTCCCTCCCCCTCTCTCTCTCTCTCTCACTCATCTCTCTTCCATCTCTCTCTCTCTCTCTCTCTCTCTTCCTCCCCCTCTCTCCCTCTCTCTCTCTCTTTCTCTCTGTCGCTCTCTCTCTCTCCTCTCTCTCTTTCCTCCCTCTCTCTCTTTCTCCCTCTCCCCTCTCCCTCTCCCTCCTCTCTCCCTCTCTCCTTTTATCCCTCCCTCTCCCCTCACTCTCCCTTTGTCTCTCCATCCCTCCCTCTCTCACTCTCTCTCCCTCTGTCTCTCCATTCCCTTCCTCCCTCCCTCTCTCTCTCTCTCTCTCTCTCTCTCTCTCTCTCTCTCTCACCTCTCTCTCTCTCTCTCTCTCTCTCTCTCTCTCTCTCTCTCTCTATGTGGTCGTAGGGGAGCGAAGCATCACATACCTCAACTTCTCTAGGGGGCCAGCATATTGAGGGCGTCGCCCATCTCCTCTCTCCCTCGCTGCTTTACCTTTCCCTGACCCTAAAGAGGGCAGGTACCCATTTACAGTTGGGTGAACTGGGGGACTGTACTGAAGCCAAGGTGTGCAAACGGTCACCCATCCAAGTGGTAAACCACGCTCGACTGCGCTTGCGGGGGAAACAATTCGCCTGGGGGGAAATGCAAATTTTCTCCGGACCACCTTTTGAGCTATCCTGTCCAGTGGAGGGGGGGGGGGGGGGTGGGGGAGGGGTTGGGGGGGGGTAGTTCGGGGGGGGGTGGGGGGGGGGGGGGGGGGGTGGGGGGGGGGGGGGGGGGGGGGGTACGCGTGCGTGCGTATGCGCGCACCTGAGTTTGTGTGTGTGTGTGATAATTTTGTTAAAGCTATCTTGGAATGTTTATAACAATCTGAAATGTATTTTTCTTGTGTCTTGTGAGATAATCATAGGTATCAATGTGCCCTGTCGGTATTGTAATTGCCCTTCATGGGTGATTAAAGTGTTTTTGACTTGACTTGACTTGACTTGACTTGACTTGCCCTTAGTCAGCCCTGTGTGTCTGTCTCCCATCAGTCTTGTCACTACCACCACCACTACCACCACCACCACCACCACCACCACCACTAGAATCCCGTATCTAACCGCTGCCTCACTGCCTTCCTTCTCCATCTTCTGCTTTTATTCTCCCACACACTTCGCTTGCTCTCCTTCTGGCTTTCTTCCCACAACACATCCTTTCTTTATTTCTTCCTTATGAAAAGGCAGACGTTCGGAGAGGGACCGAGAAGAGGGGAGAGAGATGTGGGTAGGGAGAGGGGGGGAAGGAGAGGCACAGAGAGAGAGAGGGAGAGAGGCACACAGAGAGAGTGGGGAGAGAGGCACAGAGAGAGAAGGGGGGAGGGCAGAGAGAGGGGGAAGGAGAGGCACAGAGAGAGAATGGAGGGAGAGGCACAGAGAGAGAGGGGGAGAGAGAGGGAGGGAGAGGACGGGAGAGGACAGACATACAGGGGGGAGACAGAGAGAAAGGGAGACGAGGGAGGGAGAGGAAGAGAGAGAGGGAGGGAGAAAAGAGGGGGAGAGAAAGAGGGGAGAAGAGACACAGGAGAGAGAGGGGGGGGAGAGAGGAGGGAGAGGAAGAGAGAGGACAGCAGAAGAGGGAGAGACAGAGAGAGGGGAGACAGAGGGAGAGGCACAGAGAGAGAGGGAGGGAGAAAGAGAGGGGAAGAGAAAGAGGGAGGATAGGCACAGAGAGAGAGGGAGGGAGAAAGAGAGGGGAGAGAAGAGAGAGGAGAAGGCACAGAGAGAGAGGGAGGGAGAAAGAGAGGGGGAGAGAGAGGAAGGATAGGCACAGAGAGAGGGGGGGAGAGAGGAGAGGGAGGAGGGAGGAAGAGGACCAGGGGAGAGAGGGAGGTAGAGGCAGAAGAGGAGGGAGAGCAGAGAGAGAGTGAGGGAGGGAGAGGCACACAGAGAGAGGGAGAAGCACAGAGAGAGAGGAGAGGCACAGAGAGAGAAGGGAGAGTGGGGAAGAGTAGAAGCACAAAGAGAGGGGGAATGGCCGGGGAGAGGGAGGGAGAGTGGGGGAGAGAAGAGAGGAGAGAGAGGAGAGAGAGAGAGAGAGAGAGAGAGAGGAGAGAGAGAGACAGACAGAGACAGAGAGAGAGAGGAGAGTATGAAATAGCATCCCCACTTTCTGGAAATTCTATGCTAGATAGTTCCCCTTTTCTATCACGCCTTTTGTTAGTGCATTCTCTCTCTCTCCCTCCCTCCCCTCCCTCTCTCTCTCCCTCTCCCCCTCTCCCTCTCCCTCTCTCTCTATCCCTCTCCCTCTCCCTCCTCTCTCTCTCTCCCTCTCCCTCCCCCTCTCCCACTCCCTCTCTCTCTCTTTCTGGTTTATTTTTCCCTACCCAGCCCATCGTTTTGTCTTTTTTTTCAAGAAAATCTGACGATATTTTTTCTAATGAATATTTTTAATGAGCTGCCCTCAGGTCGAAATGTATCGGCTGAGGCCAGTGGCCTGACTTTCCTGCAGATTTACAAGTGCAAGAGAAGACACTTATTTTCTTTCTTCTTCTTCGTCGTCGAACGCTCAGCCAGCAACTATCGTTGCCTGTTATATGAGCGAAAAATACGCTGGGCTGCCGTTAAGCGCCTGACAAGTCAGGCCCAGCGCATCGGACTTTTGCACACGAGAGAATGGTTATGTTTTGAGTGTTTCTGGGTTTAAAAAAAGCTGGAAAATGGACCATGAAGGCCCTTTGATTTGTTGCTTTACAAGATTCAGCGCTATATAAATTCCATTCATTATTATTATTATTATAAAATAGACAAGAATGAGGTTACAGGAAGAAAAGGAGCAAGGCAAAAAAAAAAAACAAAGAGAGGGATAGAAAAGAGGAGATTTCTAGCATAATTTTATTAGATATTGTCTGTCCTAACACTATTCCCTTTCTGTCCCTGTCTGTCATACATGAAGAAAAAACAAAACAAAGAAAGCTGTCCAAAGGTCAAGGTTTGCTGTAAAAACCAGTGGCGGACATGCGATGGCTATCTGGCTGGCAGTGTAGGAACAATGAGAAATCTATAACTCCGGACAGAGGGAAGAGGCATGGGGGGGGGGGGGGGGGGGGGGTTGAGAGGATTGCTTCGTAAGGAAAGGGATATTGCGTCTGAGAAAAACAGTTTTATGGGTCTGAAGGTTGGGTCGTAAATGGTTTGCAATATTGTTTGTGTGTGTGTTTCTGTTGATCAAATTGTGTGTTTCTGTTGATCAAATTGTATGTCAGTATGTGTGTGTGTGGGGGGGGGGGGGGGGGGGGGGGGGTGATTGGTTGTGGGATTGGTTGTATGTGTGTGTTTTTATGTGTGTGTGTGGGTGTGTGTGGTGTGTGTGTGTGTGTGTGTGTGCGTGTGTGTGTGTGTGTGTGTGTGTGTGTGTGTGTGTGTGTGTGTGTGTGTGTGTGTGTGAGGATGGGGGTGGTTGTGGATGTGTGTGTGTGTCTTTATGTTTTATGTTATGTTTATTTATTTATTTATTCTTTTATATCCAGGATAATGGAATAAGCACTCATGTGCCTTGTTACATCCAGTCCCCGGTGTGTATGCGGTTTTGTAAATTTTGTCATCTGTTCCCACCGGCACACAATGGCCTACTCTTTCGAAGAGCGGAACAGGATTTAACGTGTGCGCAATATGTTCTGCACGCGTTCGCATACGGGGCCTCAGTTTATAGTCTCATCCGATGGACTTGTAGTGTGTGTGTGTGTGCGTGCGTGTGTGTTGTGTGTGCGTGCGTGTGTGGTGTGCGTTGCGTGCGTGCGCGTGCGTGCGTTCGTGTGTGTGTGTGTGTTTGTATGTGTGTGTGTGTGTATGTATGTGTGTGTGTGTGCGCGCGCGATGGCAAAATGCTTAGCAAGAAAAGGATATTGCGTCTGAAAAAAAACAGTTTTATGATCGAAGGTTGGGGAAAAATGGCTTGCATATTGTGTGTGCGTGTGTGGTGTGTGTGTGTGTGTGTGTGTGTGTGTGTGTGTGTTGTGTGTGTGTGTTTGTTTCTCTTGATCAGATCATGTGTGGGAGAGAGAGAGGGCTGTGCATGTGTGTGTCCGCGCGTGCGCGTGTGCGTGTGTATTTATTTATTTATTTTTTATTCTTTTATTTTCGAGGATAATAGAATAAGCACTCATGTGCTTTTTTCCATCCTGTCCCCGTGTGTATGCAGTTCTGTAAATTTTGTCATCCGTTCTCACCGGCACACAATGGCCTACTCTTCCGCAAAACCGGAACGGGTTTTAACGTGTGCGCAAGATGTTCTGCGTGCGTTCGCACACGGGACCTCGGTTTATAGTCTCATCCGAAGGACTTTGTGTGTGTGTGGGGAAGGATGGGGGGGGTGTTATGTTGTGTGTGTTTGTTTTTGTGTGTGTGTCTGTCTGTGTGTGTGTCTGTCTATCTGTGTGTGTGTCTGTCTGTGTGTGTGTCTGTCTATCTGCGTGTGTGTCTCTCTCTATCTCTGTGTGTGTGTGTGTGCGTGTGCGTGTGTGTGTGTCTATCTGTGTGTGAGTCTGTCTATCTGTGTGTGTGTGTCTGTGTCTGTCTGTCTCTGATTCGCACGTGTAGGCACACACGTGTATAAAGACGTTTTACTTTCTCACCAACCAATTTCAAACACCAGAAACCGAAATTACTACGTAACGGAATTGGGAATCCATGAAACAAACCATCACTTCAAGATTGCTCGCAGCGGGAGTAATTTAACAGAATTCAGCTTTCAAGACAACCAAGAATGTTGTTTATTTTTTATTATTCGTTCCTTGGCTAGAGCTCCGAGGTTCACCAACGGTGAGATTTTGCGTACGCGACTATTTACCCCCACCATTTTTACCCACCATTGACAAAGCCGCATTCCGACTTCTTTTCATAGTTGGATTGGTGGTCTAGAGGTAACTAACTAACGCGCCTACCTAGAAAGCGACAAGTGCGGGTCGGAAGTGTGCGGTGGTTCGATCCCCCGTTCGGGCCCCAAACTTGTTGCTCCGTCCATTAGATCGACCATGAATTAGTGGTCTGGGTGCTAGGCTTTGGGATGAGACGATAAACCGAGGTCCCGTGTGTTTAAAAAAAAAGCACATGAGGGCTTATTCCATTATCCTCGATATTTATTATAAAAAAAGTCATCTGAGCGCTTTGATTTGTTTGTTTACAAGATTCAGCGCTATATAAATTCCATACATTATTTATTACTATTATTATTAAGTAAAATTACTTAGCGCACGTAAAAGAACACGTAAAAGAGTTGTCCCCTGGTAAAATGCTGTAGAAAAAAGCCACTTTTTGATAGGGAAACAACTACAGTTGCATGTAGAACAAAATAATAATGGGTGGCGCTGCTCTTGTGGCGACGAGCTCTCGCCGGGCCGGGAGAGCATCGTCCGAATTTGGTGCAGAG
>CM054137.1:65075248-65105248 GCA_028751875.1 Rapana venosa | reverse complement strand
AATTCTATTACGTCACTGCAATCACCTCGTAG
Organism: Rapana venosa; assembly: GCA_028751875.1. Lineage (NCBI taxonomy): Eukaryota > Metazoa > Mollusca > Gastropoda > Neogastropoda > Muricidae > Rapana > Rapana venosa. The sequence goes on along the minus strand of CM054137.1, from coordinate 65,105,216 downwards.
ACTTCTTGCAAATTTGGTCTCAGCGTGTGTGTGTGTGTGGGGGGGGGGGGGGATGGGGATTGCGTGTGTGTGTGCCTGTGTGCGTGCGTGTGTGTGTCTGTGTGTGTGTAGAGAGGAGTGTGTTGCATTTTTATTGTATATATGGTCTTGTATGGTGGCTCATACGTGTGCTTGTTGTTGTTTTTGCCTTTCCCTGCCATGCCTTGCCTTGCCCAACCTTACCTTTCCATGCACTTCTCTGCCCTGTTTTGCCTTGCCCTGTCCTGCCTTGCCCTGCCCTGCCTTGCCTTGCCTTGCCTTGCCCAACCTTCCTTTCCATGCCCTCCTCTGCCCTGTCCTGCCTTGCCCTGTCCTGCCTTGCCCTGTCCTGCCTTGCCCTGTCCTGCCTTACAATACCTTACTCTGGCTTACCTTGCCTTGCCCTACCACGCCCTGCCCTACCCTGCCCAACCTTACCCTACCCTACCCTGCCCTACCCAACCCTCCCCTCCCCTACCCTACCCATCCCTCCCCACCCCTACCCTACCCTACCCTTGCCTTGCTAACGCCGGTCGTCTGCTGGGCGTTCTTTCAGAGTACAAGGAGGCCTTCTACATGTTCGACAAGGATCAGGATGGCAGGATCACGGAGCAGGAGCTGGGTACCGTCCTTCGGTCTCTGGGCCAGGACCCCACGCCTACCGAGCTGCGGGACATGATCAACGATGTGGATAGAGATGGTCAGTGGGTTTTGTATTGGGATGTGTGTGTGGGGGGGGTGGAGGGGGGTTGTAATAATAATAATAATAATAATAATAATAATAATGTATGGAATTTATATAGCGCTGAATCTTGCAAAGTGAACAAATCAAAGCGCTTGCATTCAAATCATTCACACGCATGCAACCATCCATAAATATCAAGATAAACAAATATCAAATTTATACACACAACACACTTAGGTGGGGGGGGGGGGGGTGGGTGTGGAGGTGAAGGTAGCTATTGACAAGTAGGAACAGATAACACAGGGGAAGATCTCAAGTAGAGTATAAGTGCGTTTTATGGCTAGATGTGAAAGAATCAAATGAAGGCTTTTGGCAAAGTGGAAGAGGGAGGTCGTTCCATGTGGAGGGACCGGAAACAAGGAAAGAGCGACGGCCAACCGTGGTTTGTTTAAATCTGAGTGTTTGAAAGCACAACGGTTGTGTGGGTGGGCGGTGGGGGGGGTTGGTGTGTGTAGGGGGGTGGGGGGGGTCCTCTATTCTCTGGGTCAAGACCCACGCCTACAGGGCTGCGGGACATGATCAACGCTGTGGATAAGATGATCAGTGGGTTTTGTATTGTGTAGGGGGGGGGGGGGGGTGGAGGGGGTGGAGGGTATGGTTGGGGTGGTGAGTGTGTATGTGGGGGGCGGGGTAGGGTTGTGGGGGGAGGTAGGGGTGTTGTGTATGTGGGGGGGGGGGGGGGGGGCGAGGAGGAGGGGGTGGTCTTCATGTCAGGACCTCACCCCTACAGAGCTGCGGGACATGATCAACGATGAGGATAAAGATGGTCAGTGGGTTTTGTATTGTGATTGTGTGTGTGGTGGGGGGGGGGGGTGGGTTGTGGGGGGAGGTTGGGGGGTTGTGGGGGGAGGGGTTGTTGTGTGGTGGGCGGTGGGTGTGTAGTGTATGTGTGTGTGTGGAGGGGGGAGGGGGTGGTCTTCAGATCAGGACCTCACGCTACAGAGCTGCGAGACTGATCAACGATGTGGATAAAAATGGTCGGTGGGTTTTGAATTGTGATATGTGTGTGGGGGTGGAGAGGTGGGGTGGGTTGTTGGGGGGGGGGGGGAGGTAGGGGTGTTGTGTATGTGTGTGGGGGGGGGGGCGGGGGGAAGGGGTGGTCTTCATGTCAGGACCTCACCCCTACAGAGCTGCGGGACATGATCAACGATGAGGATAAAGATGGTCGGTGGTTTTTGTATGTGTGGGGGGGGGGTGGGGGGGGGGGGTGTAGGGGGAGGAGAGGTGTTGTGTGGGGGAGGGGTCCTCCGTTCTCTGGGTCAAGATCCCACACCAATAGAGCTGCGGGACATAATCAACAATGTAGATAAAGATGGTCAGTGGTTTTGTATTGTAGGGGGGGGGGTGTGGGTGTGGGGGGGGGGGGGGGGGGGGGATGTTGTGGTGTTGTAGTTGGAGGTAGGGTGGGTGTTGTGGGTGGGAGGTTGAGGTGTGGTGTGTGTAGAGGGGTAGGGGATGTTCCTCAGTTTCCTGGGTCAAGACCCCACGCCTACAGAGCTGTGGGATATGATCAACGATGTGGATAAAGATGGTCAGTGGTTTTTGCATTGTGATATGTGTGTGGGGTTTTGGGGAGGGGGGGGTTTTTGGGGGTGGGAGGGGTTGTGGGGGTGGGCGGTGGGGTGTTGTGTGTGTAGATGTGTATGTGTGTGTGTGGGAGGGGGGGGGGGGTCTCCTTTCTCTGGGCTAAGACCCACGCCTACAGAGCTGCGGGACATGATCAACGATGTGGATAGAGATGGTCGGTGGGTTTTGTATTGGGATGTGTGTGTGTGTGGGGGGGGGTGTGTGGAGGGGGGGGGGAGGGGATGGTTGGGGTGGGGTGTGTGTGTGTGTGTGTGTGTGAGAGGGGGGTTGTAGAGGGTATTTTTGGGGGGTGGTGGGGGGGTGTGAGGGGTTGTCCTCCTTTCTCTGGGCAAGATCCCACTCCTACCGAGCTACGGGACATGATTAACGATGGTGGATAATATGGTCAGTGGGTTTTGAATTGTGTGTGTGTGGGGGGTTGGAGGGAGGTAGGGGGGGTGTTGTGGGGGGATTGGGAAGGTGGGGGTGTTGTGTGTATAGGGGAGGGGGGGAGGTGGGTCTCCGTTCTGGGCAAGACTTCGAGCTGCGGGGAATTGATCAACGATGGTGGATAAGTGGTCAGTGGGTTTTGTATTGTGTGGTGTGTGTGGGGGGGGGGGGGTTGTTGTGGGGGGAGGTGGGGGGTTGTGGGTGGGGGGAGGTGGGGGTGTAGTGTATGTGTGTGTGGGAGGGGGGGAGGGGGGGGTGTTCAGGTCTGGAGCCACCCTCAGAGCTGCGGGAATGATCAACGATGTGGATAAAGATGGTCGGTGGGTTTTGTATTGTGAGTATGTGTGTGGGGGGGGAGGGTGGGGTGGGGGGTGGGGGGTGTTGGGGGAGGTGGGTTGTGTAGTGTTGGGTGTGTGGGGGGGAGGGGGTGGTTTCAGGTCAGACCCCCCCTACAGGGCGCGGGAATGATCAACGATGTGGATAAGATGGTCGTGGGTTTTGTATTGTTTGGGGGGGGGGGAGGTGGGGGTTGTGGGGTAGGGGGTGTGGAGGGTGGTGGGGGGGAGGAAGGGGTTGGTCTTCTGGTCAAGATCCCACCTAAAGGGCTGCGGGACATGATCAACGATGTGGATAGAGATGGTCAGTGGGTTTTGTATTGTAGGGGGGGGGGGGGGGGGGGGGGGGTTGGGGGAGGAGGAGGTGTTGTGGTGGGGGAGGGGGTCCTGTTTCTGGGTCAAGATCCCACCAAGAAGCTGCGGGACATAATCAACATGTAGGGTAAAGATGGTCAGTGGTTTTGTATTGTAGGGGTGTGTGTGTGGGTGTGGGGGGGGGGGGTTGTTGTTGTGTGGGGTGGGGGGGTGTTGTGGGTGGGAGGTGGAGGTGTGGTTTGTATGTGTGTTGAGGGGGGGGGGTCCTCAGTTTCCTGGGTCAAGACCCCACGCCTACAGAGCTGTGGGACATGATCAACGATGTGGATAAAGATGGTCAGTGGGTTTTGCATTGTGATGTGTGTGGGGTTGTGGGGAGGGGGGGGGTTGTTTGGGGGTGGGAGGGGTTGTGTGGGTGGGCGGTGGGGGTGTTGTGTGTGTAGATGTGTATGTGTGTGTGAGGGGGGGGGGGTCCTCCTTTCTCTGGGCTAAGACCCCACGCCTACAGAGCTGTGGGACATGATCAACGATGTGGATAAAGATGATCAGTGGGTTTTGTATTGTGATGTGTGGGGGATGGAGGGGTGGGGTGGGTTGTGGGAGGTGGGAGGTGGGGGTGTTGTGTATGTGTGTGTGGGAGGGAGGGGGATGGTCTTCAGTTCCCTGGGTCAAGACCCCACGCCTACAAAGCTGCGGGACATGAGTACCGATGTGGATAGAGATGGTCAGTGGTTTTGAATGTGTGTTTATTTCAAACCTAAGATTTTCCTCTCCTGCCTCATCTCATAGTTTTTTTTCCCTGCCTTCAGCAACCAAGATTCTATTGCCCTGCCAGGGTGTGTGACCTGTGTGTGTGTGTGTGTGTGTGTGTGTGTGTGTGTGCGTGTGTGCACATTTGGACTTGATGGAACTATTGCTTGTCATGGTTGTATGACTGTGTAAGAATGAGTTGAGTGCAAGCGCTTTGATTTGTCTCTGCAAGATATAGCGCTATATAAATTCCATTTATTATTATTATTATTATTATTATTTACTTATTTATTTATTTTATTTATTCTTTTATATCGAGGATAATGGAATAAGCACTCGTGTGCTTTTTTTTTAACATCCAGACCCCAGGTGTATGAAGTTTTGTCAATGTTGTCATCTGTTTTCACTGGCATACAATGTGTGTGGCGTGGAGGGAGGGGGGAGAGAGAGTAAGGGTTGTGTGGGTAGGTGGGTGTGTGGTGTTTGTTGGGGGGAGGGGTGGGGGGAATGTGGTGTGGGGAAAGTGGTAGTGTGTGTGTGGTGGGGGTGGGGTGTTGTGATGTAGTGTGGCGTGGTGTGTGTGTGTGTGTGTTTAAAATTTTATTTTATTTGTTATTTTATTTCGAGGATAATGGAATAAGCATCCATGCACTTTTTAACACCAGTCCCCGTGTGTTTTGTTAGTTTCATGTTTTGTTAGTTTTATGTTTTGTTAGTTTTACAGTTTTGTAAACGTTGTGTTTGTAAATGAGTGAGTGAATGAGTCAGTCAGTGAGAGAGAGAGAGACGGACAGAAAAGAGAGAGAGAGGGAGAGACGGACAGAAGAGAGAGAGAGAGAGAGAGAGAGAGAGGAGAGAGAGAGAGAGAGAGAGGAGAGAGAGAGAGAGAGGAGAGAGAGAGAGAGAGAGAGAGAGAGAGAGAGAGAGAGAGGCGGACAGAAGATAGTGAGAGACGGACATCGGGCCTTAGGCCACAACACATCAAAAGGAATGAGGGAGATAGGGAGCACAGTGGGTTAAAGTATTGATTTCACATAAATGCAATATTGCATTAGCTGAAAAATGTGTAGTCGTTATGTACGTACACATCTTTCCCCTCTGTCGGCAACTGAAGGCTTTCACTTGGTATCTTCTGTATACTTACTTGCCCATTCCATTTCGATCACCAAGCACCAGCATAGAAAATCAGGGAAGAAAGACAAAGAAACATCATGAGAATATTGAGAGAGGGAGTCAGAGAGATAGAGAGAGAGAGAGATAGAGACAGAGAGAGACAGATTGACAGACAAGACAGACAGATAGACACAGAGAGAGACAGACAGACAAGACAGACAGTACAGACAGAGTCAAGTCAAGTCAAGTCAAGTCAAAAACACTTTAATCATCCCATGAAGGGCAATTACAATACTGACAGGCACATTGATACGTATAATTATCTCAAAAGACACAAGAGAAATATATTTCAAATTGTTAGGAACATTCTAAGATAGCCTAAAAAAATTATATATATATATCACCCACACACAAACCCACACGCGCACACACACACGCACGCACACACACACACACACACACACACACACACACACACACACACACACACACACATACCACACACACCAATGTAGGAATACAGTGTTGTAAAAAAAAAACTTAAAAAAAAACAAAAAAAACATTGATTGGAAAAGACATTAACGTATCATTTACGCGTGCACGCACGCGCGCGCGCACTCACATACGCACGCACGCAAACATGTGCACACCCATACACACGCATCAATAATATATGAACACAATTTTGATGGTAATCTCTGTGTTGTCTGATTAAGACTGAGAAACGGGGAAAACTTGTATAGAGAGAATGCAGGGAGGGATATTATTTGCTGATTGGTACTGGGTGTGTGTGTGTGGGGGGGGGGGGGGGGGTGGAGCTATAAAAGAATGGAAGGAAAATGAATGGAACTGGTGATTGAATGAGTCAGTCAGTACACCACACACTAGAGCAGGCAAAACCGCAGACTCCATGAATTCTGGAGAATGCTTTTATTGTCCATTACCTGGAGAAATAGCTCAGGGTCGGAGCAGTCGCTTTCTCCCCAGCCAAAGTTAAGCGGCGTCGAGCGTGGTTACCAGTTGGATGGGTGACCGACCGTTTGCGCGCCTTGGTTTCAGTACAGTTCCCCCAGTTCACCCAGCTGTCAATGGGTACCTGCCCTCTTTAGGGTCATGGAAGGTAAAAGCAGCGAGGGAGAGGAGATGGGGGCCTGCCCTCAATATGTTGGCCCCTAGAGAAGCTGAAGTCTCTGATGCCTCGCTCCCCTACGATCACATAGGTTATGGAAAACACCTTTACCTTTACATCTACCTCCTCTCCCCTCTCCATTAACTGGGGAATACACACATACAATTTTATGCATTTCTTGTCCAGTAAGTACAGAATACAATTACACATACATCCTTGATGGATTATTGGAAGGACTGGGAAGAAAAATACAAAAACCTCAGTAGAGAAGAGAAATAATGGTAATTCAGAATAATGCTCATTTCTCTATCTTCATTTTGGTGTATTTTTAAACTTGTTGATTATTAGTGTCAATTAATAAAGGGAGGGATCCGTTTAAAACGCTGTTGGCTGTTTTACGTATTGTCCTCCTTTCCTTGAGGACACAATCAAAACAGGATGGGGGGGGACTCAGAAACAGACAGCCAGAGGTACGGACAGAGATAGAGACGGAGACAGACCGGCAGACACAAGGGTCGATAATGATCTCTGTCTGCCCGATTGAGACTGAGAAACAGACAAGACAAACACAGACACAGACAGAGAAAGACAGACACACACAAAAACACCCAAACATCTCAAACCCCCTACTCTCAACAACACCATACCCACAACACACCACTCTAAACCACACACTTACACAAAACGAACTCCCCCCACCCCTTCTCTGTCCCTCACACACACACACACACACACACACACACACACACACACACACACACACACATTGGTTTTGCCTTAGTCAAGTCAAAAACGCTTTAATCATCCCATGAAGGGCAATTACAATACTGACAGGCACATTGATAACGTATACGAAAGACACAAGAAAGCTACATTTCAAATTGGTATGAACATTCCAAGGTAACTTTAAAACAAAAGTATCACACACACACACACACACACACACACACACACACACACACACACACACACACACACACTGCACACACACACACACACCCCAACACCCCTCACACACAACACACACTGAAGTTTCTCCCTTAAAACCCATTTAGTCTTCCAACAAAAACACACACAAAACCTCCCACTCACCTCACCCCATCCTTCTCTACACACACATAGATAACTACAACTGATATTTTGTTTCGTCGTTGGATCAAATAAGTCTACATGCTTACTGAGGAGTTTGAAACATTTAGTCTTGGCAGCCATGTTGGATAATTTCCATGGCAACAGGAGCATAAAAAACAAGTCATTTATATAGATTTAAAAAAAAAACATTTACAAGCGATGCCCTTTCAAATGCATGGTACAACTTTTAACACGAGCTTGTCAACACCAAAATTTCATCAGTTTCGACTCCTCCCACCCCCACCCCCTACGGGTAGATCGGTGGTCTAGAGGTAACGCGCCTGTCTAGAAAGCGCGAAAAAGTCCGGGTCGGAAGTGTGCGGTGGTTCGAATCCCGTTTGGGCCCGAAACTTTCCCCCCCATCCATTGGACCATGAGTGGTGGTCTGGGCGCTAGTCTTTCGGATGAGACGATAAACCGAGGTCCCGTGTGTTACACCAAATTATTCAGCGCACGTAAAAGAACCCACGGCAACAAGGGAGTTGTCCCTGGCAAAATTCTTAGAAAAAAAGCCACTGTTATAGGGAAACAAATGCAGTTGCAGACAACCCCCCCCCCAAAAAAAAAAGGGGGGTGGCGCTGCTCTTGTGGCGACGCGCTCTCCCCCGGGGGAGAGCAGCCCGAATTTCACGCAGAGAAATCTGCCGTGACTTAAAAGTGGTATAAATGAAAATGAAAACAAAAAAAACCACCACGATGTCCCCGCCTTCAACGGCAACAAAAAACAAAAAACTATTCTGAACCCGAATCCCTTTCAAATGCATGGTACAACTTTTAACACGAGCTTGTCAACACCAACATTCCATCAGCTCCGACCCCCAACCCCCCACCCTCCCACCCCCCATACCGATGTCCCCGCCTTCAACGGCAAAATAATATTAAAAAAACTATTCTGAACCCAAAACCCCAATCTGCCTGCCAGTATCGTAATTATTACCCTTCATGGGATGAGTAAAGCGTTCTCGACTTGACTCGACTCGACTTGACTTGACTTGACTCGACTTGGCTTGACTTGACTTGGCTTGACTTGACTCGGCTTGACTTGGCTCGCCAATCTGTCCCCTCCCCTACCCAAGGCAACGGCACCATCGAGTTCGAAGAGTTCCTGGAGATGATGGCGCACAAGAGCGAGGCCGCGGAGGTGGCGGAGATCGAGAACGCCTTCAAGATCTTCGACAAGAACCGCGACGGGTTCATCAACTCGCAGGAGCTGCGGCAAGTGATGGCCAGCCTCGGGGAGCGCCTGACGGACAAGGACGTGGAGGAGATGATCCGCGAGGCCGACATCAACGGCGACGGCCTCATCAACTACGAAGGTGAGCTAGAGAGTGAAAGTGTGTGTAAGAGTGTGTGTGAGAGTGTTGAGTTGAGAGTGTGAGAGTGGTGAGAGAGTGTTGAGAGTGTTGAGTTGAGAGTGTGTGAGTTGGAGAGAGAGTGTGTTGAGAGAGTGTTGAGAGAGAGAGAGAGTGTGAGTTTGAGAGAGTGTGTGAGTTGAGAGTGTGTTGAGAGTGTTGAGAGAGTGTGAGTTGAGAGTGTGAGTTAAGAGTGTGAGGTGTGAGTTGAGAGTGTGAGTTGAGAGTGTGAGTTGAGAGAGTTTGAGTTGAGAGTGTGTTGAGAGTGTTGAGAGAGTGTGAGAGTGTTGAGAGAGTGAGTTGAGAGAGAGTGAGTTGACAGTGTGTGAGTTGAGAGTGGGCGAGTGTGAGTTGAGAGTGGTGAGTTGAGAGAGTGTGAGTTGAAAGAGTGTGTGAGTGTTGAGAGTGTTGAGAGTGTTGAGAGAGTGTGAGTTGAGAGAGTGTTGAGAGTGTGAGTTGAGAGAGAGAGTTGAGAGAGTGTGTTGAGAGTGTGTGAGTTGTGAGAGTGTTGAGAGTGTGAGTTGAGAGTGTGAGTTGAGAGTGTTGAGAGAGTGTTGAGAGAGTGAGTTGAGAGTGTTGTGAGTGTTGAGAGAGTGTGAGTTGAGAGAGTGAGCTGAGAGTGTGAGAGTGTTGAGAGTGTGAGTTGAGAGTGTGAGTTGAGAGTGTGAGTTGAGAGTGTTGAGTTGAGAGTGTGAGTTGAGAGTGAGAGAGTGAGAGTTGAGAGTGTTGAGAGAGAGAGTGAGGTGAGAGAGTGTGAGTTGAGAGAGTGAGTTGAGAGTGTGAGAGTGTGAGTTGGAGAGTGAGTTGAGAGTGTGAGAGTGTTGAGAGAGTGAGGTGAGAGAGTGAGTTGAGAGTGTGAGAGTGTTGAGAGAGTGTGAGAGTGTTGAGAGAGTGGGGAATTGAGAGTGTGAGAGTGTTGAGAGTGTGTGTTGAGAGTGTGTGAGTGTTAAGAGAGTGTGAGTTGAGAGAGTGTGAGTTGAGAGAGTGTGAGTTGAGAGAGTGTGAGTTGAGAGAGTGTTGAGAGTGTTGAGAGAGTGAGAGAGTGTGAGTTGAGAGAGTGAGGTGAGAGTGTGAGTTGAGAGAGTGAGTTTAGACAGTGTGAGGTGAGAATGTGAGAGTGTTGAGAGTTAGAGAGTGTTGAGAGAGTGAGAGAGTGTGAGTTGAGAGAGTGTGAGTTGAGAGAGTGAGTTGAGAGAGTGAGTTGAGAGTGTGAGTTGAGAGTGTGAGTTGAGAGTGTGAGTGAGGTGAGAGTGGGGTGGGTTGCTGGGGGGTGGGGGGAGTGGGGTGGGTGGCTGGGGAGTGGGGGATGAGAAAGTGGGATGTGGAGTGTGAGAAAGTGTGGAGGATTAGAAAGCGGATGGGTGAGAAAATGGGGGTTGGGTGAAATTGGGGTTGAGGGGATGAAAAGTGGGAGGGAGGGGGGAATGAGAAAGTGTGGGTGGGATGAGAAAGTAGAGGAGGGGTGGGGTGAGAAAGTGGGGGTGGGGTAGAATGTGTGTGTGTGTGTGTGTGTGTGTGTGTGTGTGCGTGCGTGCGTGTGTGTGTGTGGTGTGTGTGTGTTTGTGGTGTTGTGTGTGTGTGTGTGGTGTGTGTGTGTGTGTGTGTGTGTGTGTGTGTGTGCGTGTGTGTGTGTGTGAGTGTAACATCAAATGCTGAAACTTTAAACTGCATACAATCTTGTTTAATGCATGTTGTGTAATTTTAAGGTACCACTCATAATTTCTCTATTGAGATATCACTGTAGTCTTTTGAGTCATAATTTCTCTATTGAGATATCACAGTACTCTTTGCGTCATAACTTCTATATTGAGATATCACAGTATAGTCTGAGTCATAATTTCTCTATTGAGATATCACAGTAATCTTTTGAGTCATGATTTCTCTATTGAGATATCACAGTATAGTCTTTGAGTCATAATTTCTCTATTGAGATATTACAGTAGTCTTTTGAGTCATAATTTCTCTATTGAGATATCACAGTAATCTTTTGAGTCATAATTTCTCTATTGAGATATCACAGTATAGTCTTTGAGTCAAATTTTCTCTATTGAGATATTACAGTAGTCTTTGAGTCATAATTGCTCTATTGAGATATCACAGTAGTCTTTGAGTCATAATTTCTCTATTGAGATATCACAGTAGTTTTTGAGTCATAATTTCTCAATATCACAGTAGTCTTTTGAGTCATAATTTTTCTATTTAGATATTACAGTAGTCTTTGAGTCAATTTCTCTATTGAGATATCATAGTAGTCATAATTTCTCTATTGAGATATCACAGTAGTCTTTTGAGTCATAATTTCTCTATTGAGATATCACAGTGTGGTATTTGAGTCATAATTTCTCTATTGAGATATCACAGTATAGTCTTCGAGTCATAATTTCTCTATTGAGATATCACAGTATAGTCTTCGAGTCATAATTTCTCTATTGAGATGATTATTACAGTAGTCTTTGAGTCATAATTTCTCTATTGAAATATCACAGTAGTCTTTGAGTAATATTTTCTCAATATCACAGTAGTCTTTTGAGTCATAATTTCTCTATTGAGATATCACAGTATAGTCTTTGAGTCATAATTTCTCTATTGAGATATCACAATATAGTCTTTGAGTCATAATTTCTCTATTGAGATATCACAGTATAGTCTTTTGAGTCATAATTTATCTATTGAGATATCACAGTATAGTCTTTTGAGTCAAATTTTCTCTTTTCAGATATCACAGTAGTCTTTGGAGTCAAAATTTCTCTATTGAGATATCACAGTAGTCTTTGGAGTCATAATTTCTCTATTGAGATATCACAGTAGTCTTTTGAGTCATAATTATTTCTCTATTGAGATATCACAGTAGTCTTTGAGTCAAAATGTCTTTATTGAGATATTACAGTAGTCTTTGAGTCAACATTTCTCTATTGAGATATCACAGTAGTCTTTTGAGCATAATTTATCTATTGAGATATCACAGTAGTCTGAGTCATAATTTCTCTATTGAGATATATATAATTTGGGGGTATTTGAAAGGATTAAATGTTAGTTTTGAACTTAAGGTTAATGTCATTAGAGCTACTGAAACTGAATGGGGTGACGGTCCTAATGTGGCTTTCGTTGTGGGTAGGGCTATAGACAATGTAAAACGTAAAATAAAGTTAAATGATCTTGCTCTTTGATATTCCACCACACGGTATTCTCAAACTACAAACAAGAATTGCCATTTTTCATCTGACTGGGCTCTCCCATTGTAGTCTGTATAATGACACGTTATTTTCGGTGCTTATTTACTGGGTTCGGGTTTTTTCTCTTAAATTGTCATTGTTTGTTCCATGTTATATCTGCCTTTGTATAACACATGTGGTAGGTGAGGATTTTGAGACGTTGAATGAATGAGTATCTTGGTTTTAACTAATGAGATTTATTGAAATATGTCATACTTTTAACCTGGGAGTTCATGTTTATTCCATTATCCTCGATATAACAAAAAAAAGTCACCTGAGCGCTTTGAATTGTTGCTTTACAAGATTCAGCGCTATATAAATTCCATACATTATTATTATTATTATTATGATTGAGATATCACAGTAGTCTTTTGAGTCATAATTTCTCTATTGAGATATTACAGTAGTCTTTTGAGTCATAATTTCTCTATTGAGATATTACAGTAGTCTTTGAGTCATAATTTCTCAATATCAGAGTGGTCTTTTGTGTCATAGTTTCTCTATTGAGATATCACAGTAATCTTTTGAGTCATAATTTCTCTATTGAGATAATTATTACAGTAATCTTTGATTGATAATTATTACAGTAGTCTTTGAGTCATAATTTCTGTCTAGAGATATTAAAAGTAAGTCTTGAGACACAATTTCCCTCTTGAGATATTATTACAGCAACTACTCTTGAGTCTTTAATGTGTACTTGTCTGGTGTTGTGTGTGTGTGTTTGTCTGTGTGTGTGCGTGCGTGCGTGCGTGCGTGTGTGTGTGTGTGTTGTGTGTGTGTGTTGTGTGCGCGTGTTTGTTGTTGTGGTGGTGGTGGTTGTGTGTGTGTGTGGTGTGCGTGTGTGTATGTGTGTGTGTGTCTGTGTGTGGTGTGTGGTGTGTGTGTGTGTGTGTGTGTGTGTGTGTGTGTGTGTGTGTGTGTGGTTTTGTTGTGTGTGTGTGTGTGGTTGTGTGTGTCTGTTTTGTGTGCGTGTGTGTGTTGTGTGTGTTTGTGCGTGTGTGTGTATGTTGTGTGCGCGTGTTTGTTGTGGTGGTGGTGGTGGTTGTGTGTCTGTGTGTGGTTGTGTGTGTCTCTGTGTGTCTTTTGTATGTGTGTTGTGTGTGTGTGTGTATGTGTGCGTGCGTGCGTGTGTGCGCGTGTGTGTTGTGTGCGCGTGTTTGCTGTTGTTGTGGTGGTGGTGGTGGTGGTTGTGTGTGTGTTTTGCGTGTGTGTCGCGTGTGTGTGTGTGCGTGTGTGCGCGTTTGTGTGTGTGTGTGTGTGTGTGTGCGGTTGTGTGTGTGTGTGTCTTTTCCAGAATTTTTACAGATGATGCGGCCCCAGACGACCAGCTCGGACAAAAAGGCTTCGGGAGGAGACCGCTGATGATCAACAAGGGAGCCTACTCCTCCACCTCCACCAACCCTCTCCTCCCCCACCCCACTCTTCCCCCAAGATCATTCTGCCGTGGTAGGACAGACGGATGGGACAAATGGAACTGCCAGACTGTACACTCACACACACATATATATACACACACATAAATATACACACACACATATATATAACCCCACTTTTTACATTTCACACACTTTTAAAACCTTTCACACACATATATATATTTTACATACCCCACACTTTCACACACCACACTTTATTTAAAATTATTTTTCATACAAGGGGGTACTACAAAACACGCTCGCTAACGCACTTGAACATCTGATGCAAGGTTTCCCTGCGCTCGTGTGTGTGGGTTTTCTACTTCTCTTCTTTTTTTGGGGAGGCGGGTTTTAAAAAAAAAAGAAAAAGGAAGTTTTTAAAATTTTTATTTTCCCTGATTTCCTTTTTTTTATCTGGTTTTTTTTTTTTTTTTTGGGTTTTTTTGTTTGTTTGTTCTTTGGGTTGATTTTTTTTTCCAAATGCTTGAAACTTTTAAAGTTTTTTGGGTTTATCGGGAAAAGGGATATTTTTTTCTCTTCCCCGCTTCTCTCTCTCCTCTCTCTCCTCCTTTTCTTTTCTCTCCCCTCCTCTTTTTTCTCTCTCTTCCCTTTTTCTCTCTTTCTCTCTCTCCCCTTTCTTTTCCCCTCCTCCTTTTTTCTCTCCCCCTCCCCCTTTCTTCTCTCTCTCACTCCTTTTCTCTCTCCGGAGGTAAAAGTTTAGGAATTTTTTGATTTAAATGGGGGGGGCCCAGAGGGGGGGGGGGGGGGGGGGGGGGTGAGGGAGGGGGGGAGAGGGGGGGGGAGGGGGGGGGGGGGGGGGGGGGGGTGGGGGGGGGGGGGGGGGTTGGTGGGAAAAAGGTTTTTAATTTTTTTTTTATTTTTTTTAAACCCCCCCATTTCCCCCCCCCATGTTCCCCAACCCCCCAATCCAAAACCCCCCCCCCCCCCCCCCGGAAACCCCCAGAAGCCCCCCCCCACACCCCTTTGCCCCCCCAGCCCCCCAAAAAAGAGAAGGGGGGAAAAAGGAAGAAAGGGGGAAAAAAGGAGTGGGGAGGGGGGAAAGGAGAGGAAAAGGGGGAAAGAAGAAAAGGGGGAGGAAGGGGAGGAACACCCCCCCCCCCCTCTCTCCCCCCCCCTCCCCCCCCCCTCCCCCTTTCCCCCCTTTCCCCCCCCTCCCCCCCCTTCCCCCCCTCCCCCTCTCTCCCCCCCTCTTCCCCCCCCTCCCCCTCCTTTCCCCTCCCCCACCCCTCCCCTCCCCCCCCCCCTTTCTCTCCCCCCTCCCTCCCCCTCTCCCCCCCCCCCCCTCTCCTTTATTTTTTTTTGGGGTTTTGAGGGGGGGGGGGGGGAGAAAAAGAGGGGGGAGAGAGGGAGGGAGAATTAGAGGAGGAGGGAGAGGAAGAGGGGGGGGGAGGGGAAGAATTGGGGGGGAGAGAAGGGGGGAAGAGCTCTCCTCTTTTTCCCCCCCCATTTCTCTTTCCTCTTCCCTCCCCCCCCTCCTCTCTCCCTCCCCTCCCTCCCTTTTTTCCCCTCTCTTCCTCCTCTCACTCTCCTCTCCCCCCCCCCCTCTCCCCCCCCCCTCCCCCCCCTCTCCCCTCCCCCCCTCCCTCCCCTCCCCCTTTTTCCCCCTCCCCTCCCTCCCCCTCCCTTTCCCCCCCCTTTCCCATCCCTCCCCCTCCCTCCTCCCCCCCTTTCCCCCCCCCTCCTCCCTCCCTCCCTCCCACTCTCTCCCCCTCCTCTCCCCTTCCCCTCCCTCCCCCCTTCCTCTCCCCCTTCCTCACTCCCTCCCCTCCTCCCCCTCCCTCTCTCTTTCCCTCTCCCCCCTCTATTCCCTCCCCCTCTCCCTCTTTCCCTCCCCCTCCCCCTCTGTTGGTGGGACCACGTTTGTGCTATGAGGATTTATTGAATGAAAGTTTTGAAATGATGTTCTGTAAAATCGTTGGGTTTTTTTTTTGTTTTTGTTAGGGATTTATATTTTTGTTTTGTTTTTGTCGTTGGGGAGGGGGGGGGAATGGATTTTGTTCTTCCTCTATTGCGATTTTGTGAGTTCGTGTTATAAATTCGCGTATGCTGGGATTTTTTCAGAAATATATTTTGTTTGTTTGTACAGTTGTTTTTCTCTTCAGAACTTTCGCTTGGGTTCGATGGCATAATAACTATTGTGTGGAATTTGAAATTAAATCATTTCTGTTCGATGTGAAAGCTTTGTGATCCATCGGTGTTTGTATTGATCCGATTTTCTTTCTTTCTTAGTTGGGTTAAGGTTTTATGGGGTTTTTTGTTTTTAAACTGGCCTATCAAAGCCAAAACTAAAGTGTTTGTGGGCCGGCTTAAAACTTTAATGAATCATTCTGAACTCTGTGTGTGTGTGTGTGTGTGTGTGTGTGTGTACGCACGCACGCACGCATATACGCATATGTGTGATGAGAATGCATGGTTGTCAGTTTTCGAGTATTCGCGATATTTCTCGCAGGAGTTTGCATTTGTGGCAAGGGCAAGAACCAGATCTGTATCATTATTGTCGGAAATCCGTACGCGAGCTCTGCCACAAAATCAAAGGTTTAACGGGAGGGATTCAGATGATTTTTTTTTTCATGTTTAGGCTACCGCCCTTCATGAAGGGGTCCGGGAAAGAACATAAAATACACTTAACACTCGATGAAAAAGCACAATCAATGCATCAGTCACAGTTAACAACATATAGAACATAAAATGTACTAACACTCAATGACAAAGCAAAATCAATGCATCAGTCACAGGTATACATACTGGAAAAACAACCATCTATGACGTTGTGGCATCTCTAAGCTTATGCTTTAAACGTCCTTCAGACCTGTCCAACACACCCAAACCTGACCTGCCTACTGACCTGCCGATGAGGGACAAGCTCTTCGGACCCCTGGAGGGAGGGCCTTCAGGGTACGGCAGCCTCCGGAGTTGATGTCTGAGCGTTCGATGACGAAGAAGAAGAAAATGCTTCCAGAAGAAAAAGAGAACATTTCCAAACATCAGTTATGCCTTTGCAGATGCCATCAACAAACTTAGCTTAAACATGAATAGTTGTTGATAATATTTCACTGGAATGAATCGCTAAGTCTATTTAAGGCAGGGCAACATAAAAAAATTAATGTACTTCATCGTCTTTCTCCCATCCACATAAAGGACAAATTAACAGTGTGATCATATGGCTTATACCTATTGTGATGGGTTGCCAGATTCGACACACCCTTTCTAAATCTTGTGACTATAATTTTCATATATCTCGCTCTCCATGCTAGGCGTTAAACACGGGTTCATTTCACAATTACTACAAAAAGTTCTATACAAATTAAACATTTCGCTGTTCTGAATATGATCATTCCTTTTCTGCCATCTACAATCGACTGAGCGTTGGCGGAATAAAGTGGGGCTTTTTATATAAACACACCTATATATTTCCAACACCCTGATTTGACCATACATCACCAAAGCCATATTCACATAGACAGATGCCTACATCAATTACCCAATTAACGGGAAGAGAGAGGGGGAGAGAGAGAGAGAGAGAGAGGAGGGAGGGGGAGAGAGGAGAGAGGAGGGGGAGAGAGAGAGAGAGAGGGAGGGGGAGAGAGAGAGAGGAGGGAGGGGAGAGAGAGAGAGAGAGGAGAGAGAGAGAGAGAGAGAGAGAGAGAGAGACAGCTGCCTACATCAATTACCCAATTAACGGAGAGAGGAGAGAGAGAGAGAGAGAGAGAGAGAGAGAGAGAGAGAGAGAGAGAGAGAGAGAGAGAGAGAGAGAGAGGAGCGTTGCAAATTTTACACGATAAGCAAAGATAATCAGAATTCAGAGAAACAAATTGAACAACAACAAAAACATGGTATTAGTCCTAGTAAAGGAGAGAAGAAGAAAAAAATCCTAGCTCTAATCAGAATGCAAATAAGCCGCTCGGCACATATGTGTGTGTGTGTGAGTGTGTGTGTGTGTGTTTGTTGTGTGTGTGCGGCGTTGTGGTGTGTGTGTGTGTGTGTGCGTGTGTGTGGTGTGTGTGTGGTCGTGCTGCGTGCGTGGTGCGTGCGTGCGTGCGCGCCCTTTCTGCTTGTTTATTGTCAATTTGTTGCATCTGCCGAAACATGACTCTTTTAACACTTTGATAGTGTAGTTTCGTTTCGAGAGAAAAGAAATTATACCGGTTTGTTTCTTACAAAGACAAAAAGATTACTTCTTTTAAAGGCCTTACTCTTTGCGTGTAGCTCAAAACGAAAACTGAATTTCCGTGCGGCGCGTGGTTGTGTGTGTGTGTGTGTGTGCGCGCGCGCGCGTTCGTGTGCGTGTTTATTAAACTGCGTTAATTTGTGACAACTTTTTTCAGTGATAAATCAACTTTGCTGGGGGCGGGCGGGGGGGGGGGGGGGGGGAGGTCTTTATTTAATGGTTTGGTTTTTTGTTGGGTTTTTTTATATGATGATGATGTGAAAGATGTGCCAGCCTTTATAAGCCCTCAAAAAGGAATCTTCAAAATAGTACATAAGTTTCATATCATCTTTCAGTCACTTCTCATTTTTTTTGTGGTTGGTTTTGGGTTTGGCTTTTTTAGTTTCTAGTCAGTCACACACAATTATGTGTTTCCAGATGGGAGGTTTTTTGATCGAATAATGAGTTAGAATTCCTTTCTTTTTTAATATTCCTTTTCACTTACTGCCCTAGTTTGTTGCTGATAGTTTGTTGGTGACATTTTTTTAAAATCGTGAATTCCAAGTTTCGGGTTGTTTGGGTTTGGTATTTCTGTTTTGGCTTTCTATTCATTTTAATTAGTTTGTTTGTTAAGGTTTTGACACTTCTGTTTTGTTTGGGGGTTTGAGGGATTGTTTTTTGTTGGGTTTTTTTTGGTTTGTTTTGGCTGTGGGGTTGGGTTGGGGTTTTTTGTTGTTGTTGGTTTTTTTTGGGGGGGGAGTTAGGGGTGTACTTTTGCTTATTTTGTCGATTGGTTGGTGGGCTGGTTGAATGGGTTTTATGAAGGGAGGGGGGTGATTTGATGTCTAACATTTATGAATTACCGTCTCAGCCCTGAGAGTTTTGTTATTTGTTTGCAGGGTTGGGTGCTAACTTCGGTGTTGTTGTTTTTTAATATCTGCTTCTCTAGAATTTCAATAAACATGGCTGCCAGCTTCTATGTAAACTTTTAATTTTTTATTTAATAAAGTACACGTCGAAATTTTTTTTCTTCGGGGAGTGGGGTTGCTTTGTTGGCGTGTTTTTGTGCTTTTAAAAAAAAGTTTTTGTGATTCTTTTTATACTGTTAATAGTTTTTGTTGTTGACTTACAACGTCATGTTTCCGTGCTTTATTTTGTTATTTTCTTTGTTTGACTTTCAGCTTTATGTAATTTTGTTACTGTAGTAATATAGTTTTCTCCTTTATCAGGAACATTTGTTCAATCTACTGCTTTGTGTTGGATTTAGTTTTTGGTGGTGTATGAAATTGTGTGATTGCTCAAGTCATGCGCTCAGTTAATTACTGAAAGAGTGTATGCACTTTTTTTGGTGTGATTTTTCTTATTGTGTGTGTGTGCGCGCGCGCACACACCACGTGTGCTTTCAAATAAAAAGTTTCCAGATTTTTAAAATCAAATGGGATTGTTCGTTCATTTTTCTTTACATATAATTGTGAACGAGTAAACGCTTTGAGATTGTTAACATTTCAATAATAGTGTGAACATTTGATATAACTTTTTGCGTAATTTATTTTTTATGTGTGTCATGTGGTTTATTCGTACCTTATGTGTGATTGTATGTTTTTGCCGAAATATACTTTTTTGTGTGTTTTATTGTGAAAAACCTTGGGTGTTGTTCTATATAAAAAGAAATGAATCTCTATCATGCTTGCAGTTATCTTTCTTACTTTGAATTAAGTGATCTGAATTTTGTCCCTTGTGTGTGCCTTTTTCTTTTCTTTTTCTTTTTTTTTCTTTCTTGAAACCTTGCTCAGCTTTAGCCTCTTAAAAAAAAAAGTCAGCTTCTTTTACAACTTTGGCAACTGTGTTAACTTTACACTCTCAGCTTTTTACATGTCTGGGTTGGTTGGTTTATTTGTTTGTTTTACACATCAGCCTACATCTGACATTTTGTCCCCCTTTGTGTGATCCTTTTGTGTATTTTCTTTTACTTTTTTTTTCTTTCTGAAACCTTCTCAGCTTTCCTCTTCAATCTCTCTCTCTTTTCCTTCTGCACTTTTAACTACCACCTCAACCCTTTAGTACTTTGTCTTTGGTTGCATTTTATCTTTTTTCTCTCTACTCCTTCTAAGTGTACATTACTTGGGTAGTTTTTGCTGTACCCCTTTGATGGTGAATACTTTTGAGTGTATTATGTCTTTGTGAACTTTTTTTCGAAGGAATCTCTCTCTCTCTCTCTCTCTCTCTCTCTCTCTCTCTCTCTCTCTTCTCCCCCTCAACATTTGAGTATCATTATTTTGGTTATGTACTTTCTTACCCTTTCAAATCTCTCCTCTCTTTCTTTCTGTAAGTGTGTATCAATACTTTGGGTATGTATTCTCTTACTTCTTTCAAGGACTCTCTCTCTCTTTTGTTTTTTTGCTTTTGGGTTTGTTTTGTTTTTCTGTTTAACTTCGCGAGATCCATTCCAACAGTAACTGGTTTTAAACCATTTCTGATTCCCACGCATGTTTCCTGAGATCTGAATTTTATGATGTTTTTGTCAATTAAAAAATGTTTGCCTTTTAATTAATTTGGTTGGTTATTTTTTGTTCTGTCTTTGTTGTTTGCTTTTAAGTATGGCTTATTGTTGATCACATGTTTTGTGGATTATTTTTTATTTGTTTGAGAAGTTGAAGTTGAAAATGTCTGTTAGCAAGAAAAGTAACTTTGCTTGTGCATGCGAACTTTTCGTGTTGGGTTGTCTCCCATCCTCCATTCACTTTTGACACTAGTTAATTCGTTTTCTATGTATAGATATATTGAGGGTCTTTGTTTTGTTTTATTTTGTTTTGTTTTGTTCCGAGTTTTGTTTTTCTGTTGTGTTTAATTAATACCATACTTGGAGTTTTACAGAGAAGTACTGAACACTGTAAAAAAACAAAAGTGTCTATCATTAAGTTCATTGTGACTAATGAATCGGTAAATATATTAAAGACAAATATATGAATATTAATGGCACACAACCAGTCAAAGTACAGAACTACCTAACTAATCCAGCAAAATGAACTATCTTAATTAACGAATTGACCCCCAAAATATTTGGGGGGGGTTTAATGAAGAGCTGATCACGATTTTATGAACTTTTGGGGGGTTGTTTTTGTGTACGTTTTTTATTTTATTTGTTCGTTGTCATTGTTGCTATTGTTTCCAGTTGCGTTAAGTGGAAATCGCAGCTTCTGCAGAAGCCTGTTTACAAACAAATATTGAGCTTTTTGCTTGTTTGGCGTGGGGTAAAAAACACCCCCAAAAAGCTGAACCCTTAAGGGTGACAGAGGGGGAAAGGCCCACTTGGAAAGCGTGAAACAGATGGCACTAGTGGGTAATGGTGACACATGGGAAAGGCTTACCTGGAAATGATGAAACAAATGGCGCAGTGGGAAATGGTGAAAAGGCCTAACTAGAAAGATGGCACAGTGGGAAAAGGGCGAAATAATGGTAAAGAGTCTAACAGGAAACGGTGAAACAGATGGCACAGTGGGAAATGTTGACACAGGGGAGAAAAGGGCTAACTGGAAAGGGTGAAACATATGGCACAGTGGGAAACGATGACACAGGAAAAAAAAGGCTTACCTGGAAAGGGCGAAACAGATTACGGTTTAGTGAAAAATGGTGACGATGCCTAACTAGAAAGATGGCACAGTGGGAAAAGGGAACAATGGCAAAAAGACCTAACAGGAAAGGGTGACAGAAACGGCACAGTGCGAAATGGTGACACAGGGAAAAGGCCCTAAAAGAATGGAGGAAATAGTTGGCACTGTGGGAAATAATGACACGAAAAAAGAGTCTTATGGGAAAGGGTGAAACAACAGTGGGAAATGGTGATACAAGGGGGAAGAGCTACCTGGATGCGGGGCAAAATCAGAAAAGGGGCTGCCAATTTTTTTTTAAGTGCCAAACACGAATGGCATAACAGGAAAAGGGTGAAACGAGAGGTGGCTTTTGAGGGATAAGTAAAACTGGGAACAAAGTTCTAGCAGGAAAAGACTTAACATTAAGAGCTGAACAGGAAAAGGCAAAGTAGTAATAGGCTTCAGAGGGGGTAAAAAACAGAACAAGAAAAAGACAAAGTGGTTTTTCTTTTAAAAACAATAGTCCTAGCAGGAAAGGGTTTTACAGGAACAGGCCTGACAGGAAAAGCAAGGGAAACAAGTCAAGGGAAAAAACAGGAAACAAGGAGAGTTTGCTTACTTACCGTTTTTTGTCTTTACTTTTTTTTTATTTCGAGGGTAATGAATTACACACTCGTGTGCTGGGTTTTTTCACATCCAGTCCCCGTGTGTGTGCAGTTTTTTTGTAGAGGGTTGCCCTCCTATCTTCAGTCCCGGGAAAGCGTTAGGTCCTTGATGATATTGTTGGGTTTTTTTCCCATTTTGCGGTATAGTCCTCAAGTCTCCTGCTAGTTGTAGCCATCTCCTTTGTTTAGCTGTGCGTTGGTATTCCTCCCCCACACACACACTGGAGGAAGACTGCTGCCCTGAAAGTTTTAGACACAGAAACGTGTGATGCTTGTTATGGTATAAGGACGATAATGTTGTGCGTGGTAACATGGCTATGTTTATATCATAATTATTAGACAGAAGAATTCTATATATCAGTTGAATTGTGGTTTTGTGTGTGTGTGTGTGTGTGTGTGTGTGTTGTGTGTGTGTGTGTGTGTGTGTGTGTGTGTGTGTGTGTGTGTGTGTGTGTGGTGTGTGTCATTTTGCGCTTTTTTCCTGGCGTATTTTCTCTTTGAAGGTTTGATTTTTTTTCTCTCTCTCGCTAAATTTGCTTGATTTTAGCTTTTATATTAATAATATTTTTTTAAAATGAATGATAAATGACGAGTGTTATAATAACATACGGTTAACACACAGGGAGTGTCTGTATCACAGGTTGAATCTGCCACCCTCCCCCCGTTTCCCTTTACTCTATACCCTTCAGTTTATCATTTTAAGGGGGAAAAAAGGTGTGGCTGTGTTGTGTTTGTGTTGACGGCAGACTTGACCGTTTAACTCCGATTTACCGTTATCTTACCCGATTACGCAAAAACTGTGTGCATAAGTTCAACCCCCCCCCCCCCCCTAAAGTCAGGTTAAGTTTTTGACGTCATCAAGCTATCTCCATATTATTCTTCCCTGTTTATGAAAAAAATAGCTGTCCACAACTCAGGTAAAGATGAAAAGTTTATGAAAGTAAGGTTTTTTTGGATGGAATAGAAAAACTTATTGATTTTCCCTGTTAAAAAAGTGGATGGGTTGGTTTTTTCGATGACATCATACCTGACACGATTTTAGAAGGGTTGAACCTATGCCTCAAGAATGTGACCAATGTCTATTCGGTAGTCTGGAAATGTTTTGAATTCAGCAGCAGGGTGATGTTGAAGGGGGGAAATAACTTTGGTTTGTTTGGGGTTGTTGTTGGTTGTTGTTGTTTTTCTACATCAAGCTACCAATTTCCCAAGCTGTCACCTTGACGGTTTTATCCCATGTCAGCAAAAGGGGTGATTTGAGTCTTGAAGACTATCCCGATATGCCAAAACACTGGATGACCACTAGCAACCACTTCGTTTTTAAAAATCACCAGCAAATGCTAGCCAGTTGTTTAAAGTCACCAGCAGATGCTCAAGACAGTTGGGTTTTTGTTGTTGTTGTTTTTGTGGTGATTTTTTTTTTGGGGGGGGACCATTGTGCAGACTAAACAGAGCGAGTCTCCAATGAAGCTTCAAAACATCTTGACCATCTCACTCACTTACTCACTCACTCAGTCCCATGTCCCAAAGGACGTAGGGGGTGGGGGTGAGGGGGGGGGGGTATCATAAGAGAAGACGCAAGAGAGATCCTTTTCCATGCTTCACGATCCTGTGTGGCTAGTAGAAGGTGTTGCAGGGGTTGGGCTGTCCAGTCTTTTGATGTTGTCAACCCATGATTTCTTTTGGCGGCCTCTTCTTCTCTTGCCATCTAGACTTTATTTTGTTACACTGCTACCAGAAGAAAGATAACGAGAGGCTGCGAAGAGTGGTGAAGGAAGAAAATAACATTTTGAACAGAGAAACGAGATACAGAGCCTTCACTAGGCTAGCAGTCCAGCAGACAGCTGGCATTACACAGTGATGTCGTTCAGGCAAAAGGATACACAACAAAGGTGTGTGTTTTTTGCCCCTTTCTTTTTTTATGAAGGATACACGAGTTGACAAAATAGCTGAGCAGCAAGCCACCGCTGCCATCAATGCCATTGGTGAAAAGGGCAAGATACCAACAGTATCATTCGAATGAGACTATAAACCGAGGCCCCGTGTGCGAATGCATGCAGAACATCTTGCGCACACGTTCAATCCTGTTCCGCTTTTCGAAAGAGTAGGCCATTGCGTGTCGGTGGAAACAGATGACAAAATTTACACAAAACCGCATACACACGGGGACTGGATGTAAAAAAGAGCACATGGGTGCTTATTCCATTATACTCGAAATAAAAGAAATAAAGAAATAAATATCATTTACTGGCGATTATAATCGTTAAGTGGAAATGTCAAAAAACACTTTTTTCTTTTGAAATAAACATCATTTTTTTAAATTTTCAAAAAAAAGTTTAACTTTTTTGCATGGAGAGCAAGGACTGAACCATTAAAATGAAGTGACTGCAGGGTTGTTGTTTTTTTCTCTCCTTGGTTTTAATGTCTATGCGCCGCCCTCCATATGCTGGCCCCTGAGAGAAGTTGAGGCCTCTGACGTCTCACTCCCCTACGACCACGCACGTTATGGAACACCTTTACCTTTAATGTCTGTTCACTACTAGGTGGTTTAGACAAAGGGTCCTGCTTTAACCAATCTGGACGGGAAAGGAAGTTGTTGAACATCCCAGAAGTTAAAACATTGACCAGCCAACCTGTATTCCTCCTGTGTGTGATTCATGCGAGTATTTCTCCTTTGTATGTCCATTTGATGATCACTGCAGAAAACGTGCGCTTCTTCTTGAAGGAAGGAAAAGGATGGGAAAGGGAGGGGGAGAGGAGAAGAGTGATCCCTACTTTTGGGAGAGAGGGGGGGTACAAGTGGGACTCGAACCCAAGCCCTTACCTTGCGTGGCATGGTTGCAGAATGAACTCTTTCCATTCCAAAGTTGTTGTTTTGGGGTTGTTGGTTTTTTTTCCTTATAACCAAAAAAAAATGTGTGTTTTTTTAAAAATAAATCTTACTTTTTGAGATAATGTGATTTTTTTTGGTTTTGGTTTCTATTTTTTTCTTCTGTGTCTATGGGTGTCTTGTTTTCCGGTATGTTTTTTCTTGGCGTAAATATGTATATCTATATATTTATCTTTGCTCATTGCTTACGTACGTACACTTTTTGGTATTTTTTCCCCACTAGTCATTTGACTATTAATTGGTTTGTTTTTGGGGGTTTTGTTTTTGTTTTTTTCTGGTGTGTGGTTCTGTTGCCAAAAAATAAATTTTCTACTTCTAAGCGAAGGATTTCTTTGCGTTGTGCGTGCGGCTAAGAAAGAATGATGATGATGATGATGATGATGATGATGATGATGATGATGGTGATGGTGATGATGATGGTGGTGGTGGTGGTGGTGGTGAGGATAATAAGAATGATGGTGATGAGGAGGAGAAGGAGGAGGATGACGATGATGATGTTGATCGAGATGGTGGTCATGATAATGGTGATGGTGGTGGTATCTAGATGATGATGATAATGATGATGATGATGATGGTGGTGGTTGTACTGGAGGGTAGTAAATCATTATGATGATGATGATGATTCCGATGACAACGATGATGATGATGATGATGATGATGATGATGATGATGATGATGATGATGATGATGATGAAACGTACATAGACAGACAAGGAGAGAAACAGGCAAGTAACAACCGAAACAGATAGACTTACGTCCCGTCTGCGACATACAATTAGCGCACGTAATAGAACCCACGGCAATGACTGTTATTCTGGGCAAAATTCTGCAGCCAAAAGCGCCTCTCATTCTGAAACAAGAAAACGGGAATCATTCTTTTAAAACACTGCACTACACTTCACTGCACTGCACTGTACTGCACTACACTACACTACACTACACTGCACTGCACTGCACTACACTACACTACACTATACACTCACACATACACTACACTACACTACACTCACTCACTACACTACACTACACTACACTACACTACACTGCACTGCACTGCACTACACTACACTACACTACACTATACTACACTGCATTGCACTGCACTACACTACACTACACTACACTACACTGCACTGCACTGCACTGCACTGCACTACACTACACTACACTATACTACACTGCATTGCACTGCACTACACACTACACTACACTACTACTCACTACACTATCACTACCTGCATTGCACTGCACTCACTACATTACACTGCACTGCACTCACTCACAGCATGCACTGCACTAACTACCTGCACTGCACTGCACTGCACTACACTACACTACACTCATACACCACTGCATCTGCACTACACTACACTAACACTATACTACATTCATACACTGCACTACATACATACACTGCATCTACACTGCACTGCTACTACACTACACTGCACTAAACCACTATCTACACTACACGCACTACACTACACTACACTGCACTACACTGCACTACACTACACTACACTGCACTAAACTGCACTATTCTACACTACACTGCACTACACTACACTACACTGCACTACACTACACTACACTACACTGCACTGCACTGCACTACACTACACTACACTGCACTACACTACACTACACTGCACTGCACTGCACTACACCGCTACACTACACTGCACTACACTACACTACACTACACTACACTGCACTACACTACACTGCTACACTAGACTACACTACACTACATTGCACTGCACTACACTGCACTGCTACACTACACTAAACTACACTACACTTCACTACACTGCACTACACTACACTACACTGCACTGCACTACACTGCACTACACTACACTACACTGCACTGCACTGCACTGCACTACACTGCTACACTACACTGCACTACACTACACTACACTACACTACACTGCACTACACTGCTACACTAGACTACACTACACTGCACTACACAGCTACAATACACTACACTGCACTACACTACACTACATTACACTACACTGCACTGCACTTCACTACACTACGTTACACTACACTGCACTAGACTACACTGCACTAGACTACACTGCACTACACTACACTGTACTACACTGCACTACACTACACTACACTGCACTACGCTACACTGCACTACACTGCTATACTACACTACACTACATTACACTGCACTACACTGCACTACACTACACTACACTACACTGCACTACACCGCACTACACTGCACTACACTGCTATACTACACTGCACTGCACTGCACTGCACTACACTGCACTGCACTGCACTGCATTGCACTGCACTGCACTGCACTACACTGCACTGCACTGCACTGCACTGCACTGCACTGCACTGCACTGCACTGCTCTGCACTACACTGCACTACACTGCACTGCACTACACTACATCGCACTACACTGCACTACACTGCACTACACTGCACTACACTGCACTACAACTGCACTGCACTACACTGCACTGCACTACACTACACTACACTACACTGCACACTGCACTGCATTACACTACACTACACACATTACACTTCACTACTTGCACTACACTACACTACAACTACACTGCACTACTCTACACTACACTACATTCACGCACTGCAACTGCACTACACTACACTACACTCACTACTCTGCACTATACTACACTACGTACACTACACTACAACGCTATACATACTGACACTGCGACTGCACTACACTACACTACACTACACTACACTACTACACTATCACTGCACTACACTACATTACATTCACTGCACTGACTCACTACACTGCACTACAGCACGCACTGCACTGCACTCACACTACACTACACACACTAATCCTGCTTGCGCACTACACTACACTAGTCTACATTGCTGCACTGCATTACAACTTTACACTGCACTACACTGGCACTGCTCTGCACTACACTACACTAACTACACACACCACACTCATACTCACACACCGCACCACAATACACTACACTGCACTACACTGCACTCACTACACTACACTGCACTAAACTGCACTATCTACACTACACCCACACATACACTACACTGCACTCACTGCACTACACTACACTACATTACACTACATGCACTACACTACACACACTACACTACACTGCACTACACTACACTACATCTGCACTGACACACTACACGCTACACTTGCACACACTAACCACACACTACACTGCACCACACTGCTACACTAGACTAATACACTACACTGCACTGCACTAACTGACGCACTGCACTGCACTACACTGCACTACACTGCACTACACTGCACTGCACTGCAATACACTACACTACACTGCTACACTACACTAAACTACACTACACTACACTGCACTACACTACACTACACTACACTACACTGCACTACACTACACTACACTGCACTACACTACACTACACTACACTGCACTGCACTGCACTACACTGCTACACTACACTGTACTACACTGCTACACTAGACTACACTACACTACACTACACAGCTACAATACACTACACTGCACTACACTACACTACACTGCACTACACAGCTACAATACACTACACTGCACTACATTACACTACATTACACTACACTGCACTGCACTTCACTACACTACGTTACACTACACTGCACTAGACTACACTGCACTACACTACACTGTACTACACTGCACTACACTACACTACACTACACTACACTACACTACACTGCACTACACTGCTACACTACACTACACTACACTACACTACACTACACTACACTACATTACACTGCACTACACTGCACTACACTACACTACACTACACTACACCGCACTACACCGCACTACACTGCACTACACTGCACTACACTGCTATACTACCCTGCACTGCACTGCACTACACTACACTGCACTGCACTACACTGCACTGCACTGCACTACACTGCACTACACTGCACTGCTCTGCACTACACTGCACTACACTGCACTGCACTACACTACATCGCACTACACTGCACTACACTGCACTACACTGCACTGCTCTGCACTACACTGCACTACACTGCACTGCACTACACTACATCGCACTACACTGCACTACACTGCACTATACTGCACTACACTGCACTACACTGCACTGCACTACACTACACTACACTACACTGCACAGCACTGCACTGCATTACACTACACTACACTACACTACATTACACTTCACTACTCTGCACTACACTACACTAAACTACACTGCACTACTCTACACTACACTACATTGCACAGCACTGCAATGCATTACACTACACTACACATCACTACTCTGCACTATACTACACTACGCTACACTACACTACACTACGCTATACTACACTACGCTACGCTACACTACACCACACTACACTACATTACACTACGCTACGCTACACTACACTACACTACACTACGCTACACTACACTACACTACACCTCACTACACTACACTACACTACACCACACCACACCACACCACAGTACACCTCTGCACTGCACTAAATCCTGTTCTGCTTTTCGTAAGAGTAGGCCATTGTGTGCCGGTGGGAACAGATGACAGAATTTACAAATCCGCATACACACGGGGACTGGATGTAAGAAAACACATAAGTGCTTATTCCATCATCTTCGATATAAAAGAATAAAATAAATTTAAAAAATTAAAAAATACACTGCACTTCACTACACTACACTACGCCGCACTGCACCACACCACAGTACACCACTCAACGGGACGGGAT
Organism: Rapana venosa; assembly: GCA_028751875.1. Classification (NCBI taxonomy): domain Eukaryota; kingdom Metazoa; phylum Mollusca; class Gastropoda; order Neogastropoda; family Muricidae; genus Rapana; species Rapana venosa. The sequence goes on along the minus strand of CM054137.1, from coordinate 65,075,594 downwards.
AGCCTAGTGGTTACAGGGATGTGTTTGTGATCTGCTGACCCGGGTTCGATTCTCGTTCAAGAGGAATTTTTCCTCTGGAGTTAACATCAGTGTAGACTCCACACTCTCCCCAAAAGTCTTTCGGATGAGACTATAAACCGAGGCCCCCTGTGCGAACGCAGGCAGAACATCTTGCGCACACGTTAAAACCCGTTCCGCTTTTCGGAAGAGTAGGCCATTGTGTGCCGGTGGGAACGGGTGACAAATTGGACAAAACTGCATACACACGGGGACTGGATGGGAAAAAAAGCACATGAGTGCGCATTCCATTATCCTCGAAATAAAAGATTTAAAAAAGGGGAAAAAC
>CM054137.1:65052748-65070248 GCA_028751875.1 Rapana venosa | reverse complement strand
TGACTCCTCCGGGAGTCTTTGAAGCACTCACTGCATTGTGTTGTGGGCAAGTCAAACCGGGCAGGGCCAACCTGACTTAAGCAAGGGACACTACTCGCTCTATTCTTAGGAAAACTTGTTAGATGGGTTGTCGCCATTTAACAGTGGACCTACAGGTTACACGCTGGTATTAGCTTGCGGGCCATGTTTTTTAAAAATGTATTTATTTATTTATTCTTTCATATCGAGGATAATGGAATAAGCACTTGTGTGCTTTTTTTTACATCCAGTCCCCGTGTGTATGCGGTTTTGTAAATTCTGTCATCTGTTTCCACTGTAGTATCTTGTGTAGAGTGCCAATCAGAAAATTTGTTTTGCTGGTTTTCACAGTATGGGGGGGAAAATGCTCTGTGTGTGTTGGGGATTGAGGCCATAGATGAACACCAGGTAGTGATGAGAAAATGGGAAACGGTCATCAAATGAGGATTGCTTGGGTTCCTACAGTGTTGACCCTGCGCATGCATACTGGGGTAAGGAAATTCCATATATTAAGGAAGCTAGCAGACAACAAAGGACTGAGGGGGTACAGTGTTTGCTAAAAAAAAAATTTAAAAAGTACAAGCATACCAAATTTGTTCGCATCATCCTAAGTTTTGAGTCAAGGTCTAGACTAGTCTTTCACAAAAAGTGGCTTTTACTTCTGTGTATGCTTTAGTACGTGCAGTACGAAAGAAAGAGTGATATAGGAAAATAGAAGGAAAAGTGCCAGAATCTAACCATAGTTTGTAACCTTTAACAGTGCATCTAACGAAGGGACACTACTCGCTCTAGTTTTCTTTTAAGAAGAGATTTTCGATCAGTTGTCGCCAGTTAACAGTAAAAACAACGAAACGCAACAACCCTGAAAGGCAACCTGTCAACATTCAAGTTATATTTATTTATTGATTTATTTTTCTTTTATTTATTTATTCTTTTATATCGAGGGTAATGGAATAAGCACCCTTGTGCTTTTTTACATCCAGTCCCCGCGTGTATACGGTTTTGTAAATTTTGTCATCTGTTTCCACCGGCACACAATGGCCTACTCTTCCGAAAAACGGAACAGGATTTAACGTGTGCGCAAGATGTTCTGCATGCGTTCAAACACGGGGCCTCGGTTTATAGTCTCATCGATAATCGACAGGATAAATTTTAAGAACTCCCTGCTAGTTACCATTCATTAATTTTATTTCCAAGTATACCCGAAGTCGGAATGCGGCTACCATAACAGTCGACCAAAAAAACCCCAACCTGTCGCATACGCAAAAAAAAATTTACCGTTTGGTGAACATCGGAGCTCTAAGCGAGGAACCCCCAAGAAATGAAGAAAAAAGAAAAGTCTTTGTAACAATTGTTACAGCTATAGCTCTAGATGACTAATGGGAGCGTCCACTATGAATTAACTTGTATAATCTTTATTCACCTTGTAACAACAACACATTCCGAGTCTTAGGTCAACCAACAGTAGGTGGGCCTAGTCATAATTCAATGCTTCTGAACTACAACATAACAAAAGCATCACAAACGTGTGCATGTGCGGACATGCGCGTACGTACACACACGCACGCACGCGCACACACACGAACACACACACTACTTAACGCTAACGCGGTACGCCGCTCGCACGCAACATAATTATACACACTCACAAAGGGGATGGGGGAGAAGAGAGAGAGAGAGAGAGAGAGAGAGAGAGAGAGAGAGAGAGAGAGAGAGAGAGAGAGAGAGAGAGAGAGAGAGAGAGCAGTCCTAGTTTCAAATGTTGGTCATTCTGCTGGATTGCAGAGGAAAAAAATCACTCACTCACTCACACACACACACACACACACACACACAACACACACACACAGAGCAGAACATGAAGTTAAGATAGATCAATTGAAAATGTCTAATCACAATGATGATGATAATACCTTTGAAGATGATGATAATCACAATCACAATGACGATGATGATGACGACGACGACGACGACGAGGACGACGACGACGACGACGACGACGATGATGATGATGATGATGATGATGATGATGATGATGATGTGATGATGATGATGATGATGATGATGAAAATAGCAACAACAAGAAAGCTTCAAAATTATTGCAAAGAAAAGGAAAGGAACGCATGAAAATGTAGGACGTAAAAAAATAAATAATTGAAAGACCTTTCTGTTTTTTGCTGTATCATTCTTTAAGCTGGTTGTGTAAATCTTCATCTTTGATTAATTGCCATAGCAGTAGTAGTAGTAGTAGTAGTAGTAGTAGTAGTAGTAGAAGTAGCAGTAGCAGTAGCAGTAGTAGTAGTAGTAGTAGTTGTCGTAGTAGTAGTAGTAGTAGTTTGTCGTAGTCGTAGTAGTAGTAGTAGCAGTAGATGTGGTGGTGGTGGTGGTAGTGGTAGTAGTGGTAGTAGTAGTAGTGGTGGTGGTGGTGGTGGTGGTGGTGGTGGTGGTGGTGGTGGTGGTGGTAGTGGTAGTGGTAGTAGTAGTAGTAGTAGTAGTAGTTAGTAGTAGTAGTAGTAGTAGTAGTAGTAGTAGTAGTTTCATGAAACTGTAAATCCCCTGACTGACCCAGTTTTTGTACCATCTTCCATTCCTGACTCGCCATCCAAACCCTTGTCTACTCTTCCACTGCACACATATCTACCATCACCCTCAGCCTCTTCCTCTGATAGTCATAGTCAATCACCACTGTCTTCTTCAACATCTTTGCCTCCCTCAAACCTTCTCCACATGTGTCTTCTCAACGCCCAATCTGTCTGTCCTGATGGCAAAGCAGACTTAATTTCTGACTTCATTTCTGAAAACAACATAGATCTAACCTTTATTACAGAAACTTGGCTAAAACCACTTGGTCACGAACCAAAGATAAAACAACTGACGCCACCGGGCTACAAAACTCTTTCTTTCCCCCGACTCTCCCGTGGAGGTGGCATTGCCATCGTCTACAAAGACACTCTGCATCCAACTCTTTCTGTCTGTAACTCCCTTCCGTTTTCACCTGAATCTTTCGAAGTCTGTGAACTCAACCTCACCTTACCTGGCCACTCTGTTACTTTCTGTTGCCTTTACCGTCCACCTCCCAACCGTAGAAACAATTTGAGGTCTTCAGTTTTCCACCAAGAGTTTCAATCACTCCTTGACCATTTCAGCCTCTCTCCCAAGAAACTTATCATTCTTGGTGACTTCAACTTCCACTTCGACAACCAGTCCTCTCCTGATGTTAAGCGTCTTTCTCTTCTTTGTCTAACCACTCTCTTTCCCAGCTGGTAAACGAACCAACACACAGATCTGGTCACATTTTAGACTGGCTTATCACCGATGTTTCACAAGGTCTAGTCACATCTCAGTCTGTATCTGTCACTGACGAACTGCTCTCCGATCATTCTACCATTCTTTTCTCCCTAAACATTGCAAAACCTATCAGAAAGAAGAAGTTCATTACCCGTCGCAACCTCAAGGCCATAGATATTCAAACTTTTATTTCCCAAGCTGCTGAACGTCTATCACAAATCCCTGACCATACTGACCCTTCTAAACACTACAATACCGTCCTCAGCCAACTCCTTGATGAGCATGCACCTCCTACTGACCATCTCCTGCCTGATAGGCCCTGTGCACCATGGTACACCCATGACATCCTGGTCGCAAAACGCAAACGCCGACAACTAGAACGGCAATGGCGAAAAACAAAAACTGAAATAAACAAACAGCTTCTTCGTAAACAAATCAACAAAGTCAAAACCTTAATCCATTCAGCAAAAACAAAGTATTGCTCTTCTCAAGTTCTTGATGCCACATCTATGAAATCTCTCTTTTCCCTCACATCCACTCTGCTTGGATCTGCGAAGGCTAGCCCTCTGCCTTCTATCTACAACCACTCTGAACTTCCTTCTATATTTTCTGCATTCTTTTCTGACAAAATCCGCAACATTCGCTCTAGCTTGGATCAGACTCCTTTCCAGCCTGTAATTTGTGATCCTCAATTTTCTGGCACTCCTCTCCTGTCCTTTCATCCAGCAAGCGAGAAAGAAATCGAGACAATTCTGAAAGGAATGACCATAAAATCCTGCGATCTCGACCCCATACCTGCTTCTCTTTACGCACAGTGCCTGCCACAGCTTATACCTACTATCACAAAGATAGTAAACTCATCTCTTGTTTCTGGAAATGTTCCTTCAGCTCTCAAAACTGCTTTAGTCACACCATTACTCAAAAAGCATGCCCTTTGACCCTAACATTCTGAAGAATTACAGACCTGTTTTCAACCTTCCCTTATCTCTAAAGTCCTTGAAAGAGTAGTTCTGAAACAGCTCAACAACCACCTTCTCTCCAACAGTCTTCTTCCTGCGTTTCAGTCTGCCTATCGCGCCAACCACAGCACTGAAACCCCCCTAGTTCACACCTTAAACATGCTTCTACTTGCTTCTGACTCAGGGAAAATCTCCCTCCTCACTCTACTCGACTTATCTGCAGCCTTCGACACTATTGACCACTCTATCCTTCTCTCCCGTCTTCAAGAAACGTTTGGTGTTACTGGTACGGCCCTCACCTGGTTTAGCTCATACCTGACTGACCGATTCCAGACAGTCACAGTAAATAAGATTCAGTCAGTACCTGCCAGACTGGAATGTGGAGTCCCGCAGGGATCAGTTCTGGGCCCTGTTCTTTTCACTCTCTACACCGCTCCACTGTCACATATAATTAACCGTCATCAGATCAACCATCACTTTTATGCAGATGACTCTCAGATTCTAAGCAGTGACACACCTGAAAATCTGCCTTCTCTCTTGATAAATATGGCCTACTGCTTTCAAGATATCCAAAACTGGATGATAGAGAACAAGTTTCAACTAAACGCTGATAAAACTGAAGCCATGCTTGTAGGGACCAAAAACAAACTCTCTTCCCTTACAACAGCTTCAATAGAATTCGGCAATGCATCAGTCCCTCTATCCACTGCTGTAAAGTATCTAGGGGTCATTATTGACAACACACTCTCTATGCAAAAATTCATCACCCAGACCTGCCAGTCGTGCTTCTATCAATTACGGCGTATTAGTGCAATTCGAAAGTACCTGTCCACAGACGCAACATCAAAACTCGTGGCATCTCTCATTTTTTCACGTCTGGACTATTGCAATTCTCTTTTGGCTGGTCTGCCAGCATCATCTATCCACTCCCTTCAACGTATTCAAAACTCTGCAGCTCGACTAGTCCTCAGAAAGAAAAAATCTGAGCACATTACCCCTCTCTTGCGATCTCTCCACTGGCTGCCTGTGCCACAGAGAATAAACTATAAGATCAGTACCCTCTGTTACAAATGTCTCCACAAAACAGCACCCTCCTACCTCTGTGAATGTCTCCACCTGTACACCCCTTCTCGTTCCCTTCGCTCTGCTGCAGATTCCTTGTGCTTACAAATACCTAGATTCAACCAGTCCACTGTTGGCCGTCGCTCTTTCTCTGTTTCTGGTCCATCGATTTGGAATGGCCTCCCTATCTCTCTTCGCCAAAGACCTTCTTGTGACACTTTTAAATCTGGCCTCAATACATATTTGTTTCAAACCTAAGAATTTCCTCTCCTGTTTCATTCCATAGCTATCCCTGCTTTTCAACAGCAAAAGATTCCATCACCTTGCCAAAGTGTATAACCTGTTGTGTGTGTGTGTGTTGTGTGTGTGTGTGCGTGTGTGTGTGTGTGTGTGTTGTGTGTTGTGTGTTGAGTGTGTGTGTGTGTGTGTGTGTGTGCATTGGACTTGTTAGAACTATTATTGCTATTGGTTGCATGACTGTGTAAGAAAGAGTTGAGTGCAAGCGCTTTGATTTGTCTGTGCAAGATACAGCGCTATATAAGTCATTTATTATTATTATTATTATTATTATAGTGGTAGTGGTAGTAGTAGTAGTAGTAGTAGTAGTAGTAGTAGTAGTAGTAGTAGTAGTAGTAGTAGTAGTAGTGTAGTAGTAGCGGTGGTGGTGGTGGTTGGTGGTGGTGGTGGGGGTGGTGGTGTGGTGGTGGTGGTTGTAGTTGTAGTAGTTGTGGTTGGTTGTAGTTGTGTTGTGGTGGTGGTGGTTGTTGTTGTTGTTGTTGTTGCTGTTGCTGCTGCTGCTGCTGCTGCTGCTGCTAGTATTATCGTAAGTGAGTCATGCCATTGTATCTTGACAGACAGTAGTACACCTCATCATATAAATTCTGCAGTACCCATCTTCAACCATACTCATACGAAAACGAGGACAGACACCACCCCCACCCCCCCACCCCCCCACCCCCACCCCACCACCCACCCAACCCATCCCCGTCCCCTAATCCCCCAAAATCCCCCGAAACTGAAGAAGAGATGGGAAGGAGTGGGAGAGGGGGGGAGAGAGATAGAGAGAAAAGAGAGAGCGCAAAAACTGACACACACACCACACACACACACGCACGCACGCACGCACGCACGCACGCACGCAACACCACACACACACACACACACACACACACACACACACACACACACACACACACAGAGTTAAAAGACATAACAGAAAAGCAGACAGGCGGGAAAAATTATATTAGGAGGAAGTTGCTGCTACATGAAAGAGACACTCACAGAGAGAGGGGGGGGGGAGAGAAACAGGGAGAGAAAGAGGGAGAGAGAGAGAGAGGGAGAGAGAGAGGGGGGGGAAGAGAAAGGGAGAGAGAGAGAGAGGGGGGGGGAGAGAGAGGGGGAGAGAGAGGGAAAGAGAGAGGAAGAGAGAGAGAGAAAGAGAGAGGGAGAGAGAGAGGGGGGGGGGTCGTTTGATGCTGTACGGCAGACGGATGCGACAAATCGATGGACGAATGGCGTGAGGACTGCGGCAGCAGCAGCAGCAGCAGCAGCATCGTAACTCTCTTGTCGCACTGCGGCAAAGGCGTTAACCGGTGCCCTATCTTCAAAAAAGCCCCTCCCTCACGTGTAAAAGACCCCCTGCCGGGTAAATATACCGGGCAATATTTTAAAAAACAACAACGACAGCAAAAGCAGTTATGAGATTGGTGATTTAGTAATAAATAAATAACTAATAAATAAGCAAATAAATAAATAAATAAAGGTGTCCCATAACCTATGTGGTCGTAGGGGATTGAGGCATCAGAGACCTCAACTTCTTTCACGGGCGCCCCACCCCTGCGCTTTAATTAAAAGAGGGCGGTGCCCATTTCGCTGGGTGGACTGGGGAACTGTATAAATCCAGCGCGCAAACGAAGCAAGTGTAACCACGCTCGATGCTGGTTAACTTAGCGGGGAAGGCGAGTGCTCTTGACCAGTGCGCAACGCCCCCATCCGGTAATTTGATGCTGCTAAATAACTTATTGGGAAGGAGTCCTCCTTTACATAGTCTATCCCACCCGGTAATTTTATGCATGTATTAAGTATTATTGTGTGAAGTGACTTTTAATAGTCTGTCCACCCAGTGAGACGTTATTGAGTTGTGTTGTGCTGTGTTGTGTTGTGTAGTGTTGTGTTGTGTTACCTTGTGTTGTGTTTGGCATACAAAGCGCTTTGACAACACTCCTAAAAACACGCAACCGTCAATCTTAATCCCATTTCAGTCTTTCGATGATAAATTATAATTATATATTTCGGCATCGGTTCATTTTAAAATGACAGACGACTTTTTCTACCGGTTAGATCATTAAATGATGAATTGTATGTATTTCCACATCCGTTCATTTTAAGATGACAAACTGCTTTTGTCTGCGGATAAAATCTTCAAATGATGAATTATGTATAATTATGTCCACATCGGTTCATTCATAGATGACAAACTACTTTTTTCTGCGAACGAAATCTTTAAATGATTAATTGTATATATTTCCATACCCGTTCATTTTAAGATGACAAACGGCTTTTTCTACAGATTAAATTTTTAAATGATAAATTATATATATTTCCAGATTAGTCCATTCAAAGAGGACAAACTACGCTTTTTCCCCCTACGGATTAAATCGCACAAAAGTTAAACAAAACTCGCAACTACAAATTCGAGCCAAACAAAAGAGTTTAACAAAATAGTTATCAGTTAATTGTTTCAACGACACAGTGGGAACATAAAAGTTAGGGGGTGTTGGTTTTTTTTCATTCTGGTCTAACGCTTGTTCATTTGTTTGGCTCTTTTTGTTTTGTTCTGGTTTTTGTTTTGGTTGTTGTTGGGTTTTTTTGTTTTTTTCATGCAGTTTCCAATTGGTTTTAGTTGTCATCGTTTGTGATCGCATTATTGTGTTGGGGTTTCTTTTGCGTGTATGTGTGTGTGTGCGTGCGCGGCGTGTTGTGTGTGTGTGTGTGTGTGTGTGTGTGTGTGTGTGTGTGTGTGTTGTGTGTGTGTGTGTGTGTGTTGTGTGTGTTGTGTGTGTGTGTGTGTGTGGTGCGTGCATGCGTGTGTGTGTAGGGGGGAAGGGAGGTATTTTGGTTGGTTGGTTGGTTGATTGATTTTAGCTGGGGTGTCTTTTATTGTTGTTGTCTTTGAGTTTGGTCTTCACATCATCAATTATTTATTATTGTCGAGGGTTTGTTTTTCAGTGGTTATAATTACACGGTCAGTTTCTGGAGTTTAGCGTCATTTGTGGTGTGGTTGTTGCTAAGGACTGTTTGTGTTGTGTGTGTTTGGGTTTTGTTGTGCCGTTTGTGTTGTGTTGTGCTGCGCTGGGCTGTGTTGTGTTGTGTTGTGCTGCGCTGTGTTGTGCTGCGCTGTGCTTTGTGCTGTGTTGTGTTGTGTTGTGTTGTTGTGTTGTGTTGTGTTGTGTGTGTTGTGTTGTGCTGTGTTGTGTTGTGTTGTGCTGGGCTGGGTTGGGTTAGGTTGAGTTGAGTTGGGTTGGGTTGGGCTCCATTCCTTTCCATTCTATTCCATTCTATCCTATTCCATTCCATTCTACTCTATTTTCTTTTATTCCATTCCATTCTTTTCCATTCCATTCTCTTTTATTCCATTCTATTCCATTCCATTCTATTCCATTCCATTCTATTCCATTCCATTCTACTCTATTCTCTTTTATTCCATTCTATTGTATTCCATTCTACTCTATTCTCTTTTATTCCATTATATTCCATTCCATTCAATTCTATTCAACTCTATTCCATTCTATTCCATTCTGTTCCATTCCATTCTATTCCATGCCATTCCATTTTTATTTCATTCCATTCCATTCTATTCTATTCTATTGTGTGATGTCGTATTCCATTTATTATGTGTAATTGTATTCTATTGTGCTGTTGTATTCTATCGTGCTGTTGTGTTGCGTTGTTGTATTCCATTGTGTTGTTGTATTCTATTGTATTCTATTGTTTGTGTTGTATTATATTGTATTCTATTGTGTTGCGTATTGTACTGTTGTATTCTATTGTTTGATATTGTATTATACTGTATTGAGATGTGGTGTGCAAGTGGTGTGGTGTACTGTGCGTAGTATGTGTGCTGTACTGTGCGTGGTATGGTGTGGTTCTGTGCGTGGTATGTGTGGTGTACTGTGCGTGGATGGTGTGGTGTACTGTGGTGTGTATGGTGTGGTTTCCTGTGCGTGGTATGGTGTGGTGTACTGTGCGTGGTATGGTGTGGTTTCCTGTGCGTGGTATGGTGTGGTGTACTGTGCGTGGTATGGTGTGGTTTCCTGTGCGTGGTATGGTGTGGTGTAATGTGCGTGGTATGGTGTGGTGTACTGTGCGTGGTATGGTGTGGTTACTGTGCGTGGTATGGTGTGGTGTAATGTGCGTGGTATTGTGGTGTAATGTGCGTGGGGTGGGTGTGGTGTGTGTGGTGTGATGTGGTAGTGTAGTGACTGTGGTGTGGTTTCGATGTGGAGTACTGTGGTCACTGTAGTGTGATGTGGTGTGTGATGTGTGGTGTGTTGTGGTGTGTTGTGCTTTGCTTGCTGTTCTATGCCCATATGTGTTGTATTGTAGTGTGGTTCGTGTGGTAGTGTGTGTGATATGGTGTTGTGCACTGTATGAGTGTGTGCATTGCATTCTGGTGCATTTGCCGTATGGCCCTAATGCATCAGTTAGTTTTTGCGTTGCACAGGTCTAACGCTATACACTACTCATTACAACACTACCCACACTACTACTACACTACACTAACAAACCACACTAACTCCAACCATTTACTTACACTTACCCACACTTCACTAGTCAAGTCAAGTCAAGTCATAAAACACTTTTTTTTCCCATTGAAGGGCAATAAATATGACAGGCAGTTGTATACTCATCAAATATATCAAAGACACAAAAGCTATATTTCATATTGTTTTCAAATAAAATGTCCACACACACACCACCCCCAACACACGGCGCGCTAGCGCACAAACATCATTGTTGAGACATTTACCATTGACTAGAAGACATAAAAACTTATTTTACGCACGCATTAGTCAGCACGTACACACGCACGTACGTGTGTGTGGAATACTGCCTGCTACCCACCATACACCAATATATGAATTCATGTTTAAGAAGTTGACTAGAACACAGACTATTCACAACCACGGCACCCTCAAATCCCACTACACACACACACACTTCACACACACCACACAACCAATTATGTATGACTTCACTCGTATCAATGACAATCAGGCAGATAATTAAAGAAATGAAAACTAGTAGTCAACATCATTGAATTCAGAAGTCGAATCTACTATACTACACTACACTAACTACACTACAACACAACCACACTACACTACACTCACCACACACACATACACACACACTACACTACACCACACTTCACACACACTACACTACACACACTTCCACGCAGTCACTTTCTAATGTTACTATAGTGGCGATGTAGTGTAGTACTAGTACCATACACAGCTATTCTGCGTTGGTGTTGGAAACACGATAAGCAAATTTCACTGCTTTAAATAAATCTGCTGATCTCCAAACATACACGCCACATCCATTTTCTGACCCTATCATTGTGTACTTTGTCATGATAAGAGATAGAAAAAAACCAAAACGGCCAAATGTTCCCAGTAACAACATATTTCAAATGATTCTTTACCGATATTGTACACAACGTGTTTTATGTGCTCATGGCCTTGCGATTATTTCGCCTGAAAGACTGGCACCCAGACCATCTCTGACGTCTAGTGGAAAGTGCACAAAAAACAACCCAAAGTCTGACTTTATGTAGTATTCGAAGAATAAATTCTTGCTTTATTACGTGGATGCGTCGCATTCTAAGTCACCATTTAGTGGTGGTGGGTAGTAGTAGTAGTAGTAGTAGTAGTAGTAGTAGTAGTAGTAGTAGTAGTAGTAGTAGTAAGTAGCAGTAGTACAGCAGCCAGCAGCAGCAGCAGCAGCAGCAGAGCAGTAGTAGTAGTATAGAGTATGTAGTAGTAGTAGTAAAGCAGCAGTCGCAGCGCAATAGTAGTAGTAGTAGTAAGTAGTAGAAGTAGTAGTAAGTAGTATAGTAGTAGTAGTAGTATATAGTAGTAGTAGTATAGTAGTAGTAAGTAGTAGTAGTAGTAGTAGTATAAGTATTAGTAGTAGCACAGCAGCAGCAGCAGCAGCAGCAGAACAGCAACAAAGAAGAAGAAGAAGAAGAAGAAAAGAAAGAGGAAGAAGGAGGAGAGAAGGAGGAGGAGGAGAGGTAGGAGAGAGGAGGGAGGAAGGAGGAGGAGAGGAAAGAAGAAAAGAAGAAAAGAAGAAAAGAAGAATCAAGAAGAACAGAAGCAAGAAGCAGAAAAGCAGAACCACAACCAAAACCAGAACTAGAACCAAAAGCAGAACAACAACAACAACAACAATGACAACAACAACTAGAAGAAAAAAACTAGAACAAAAAAAACAAGAAGAAGCAGAAGAAACAAGAACCAGGAAAAAAAGAAGGAAAACAAGAACAAGAACAACACACAAATAAGAAGAAGGAAAAACCCGTTTCTATTTCTGATCGCTAGAGTGCAGCAAAGCAGTAACAGACGAAGAAAAAGAAAAAGAGGAGAAGAAGAAAGAGAAATAAAGAACACAAGACATAAGGAGCAGTTTAATCATTATCATTGTTATGTTATCATCATCATCATCATCATCATCAATCTCATCATTATCATCATCATCATTATCATTATTATCATCATCGTCTTCATTGTCGTCGTTATCGTTATCCTCATCCTCCACATCATTATCATCATTAACATCATCGTCATCGTCGTCATAGTCGTCGTTGTTGTTGTTGTTGTTGATGATGTTGTTGTTGTTGTTGTTGTTGTTTCTGTTTTTCTTACTGCTATCATTATTATCATTATTGTTATTTTTATCATCATTATCATTGTTTTTTTTTTTATTATTGTTGTTGTCATCATCATCATCATAATCGTTGTAATCATCATAATTATCATCATCATCATCATCATCATCATCATCATCATCATCATCATCATCATCATCTTCGTTGTTGTTGTTATTATTATTAATATCATTATTGTTATCATCATCAAAATCATCATCATCATCATTATTTTGTTGTTGTTGTTGTTGTCATTGTCATCATCATCATCATCATCACACCATTCTCTTCCTCCTCCTCATTATTGTTGTTATTAACCTTGTTAATGTTGTTATCGTCATCTTCGTCATCATCATCACCACCATCACCACCACCATTACCATAATCCTCATCCTCATCACCACCACCACCACCACCATCACAATCATCATATCATCATTATCATCGCCACCACCATCACAATCATCATCATTATCACCACCATCATCATCATCATCATCCTCACCATCATCACCATTATCATCCTCACCCTCATCATCATCATCATTATTATGAAAGAGAAAACGGTACTCAGCGACCGAAACAGCAAAAAATTCTCACAATGCCGTACAGCTGACGCATGCGCCAAATCGATGGACGAATGGCCAGAGCACTGCGGCAGCGGCAGCGGCAGCAGCAGCAGCAGCGGCGTCGTAACTCTCTTGTCGCACTGCGGCATAGGCGTCAACCGGTCTCCACCATTACAAAGTACCCCCTACCTGTAAAAAAATTGCCCAGGCGGACAAATATAATGTGAGCCATAGAATAACACGCACAGCTGCCAAGAAAGAAAAAAATAAAGCCATAATCAAAACAAAACATAAAAAATAACCCCAAAAATATTGATAATAAGAAGGCAATGGGTAAAGAGCTAATATTTTTGTTGTTGTTGTGTCTATAAACCAAAAACCATATTGATAATAAGTAAGCGATGGGTGAAGTGTTAACATTTTTTTGTGTGTGCATTTTTTCTTTCTGTCTTTTTTTCTTTTTTTCTTTCTATTTTTCTTTCGAAAGTGGAAGTGTTAACATTTCTTTTGCATTTCTAAAGTTATTAGATGCAACGAAAGAAATGGGTGAAAGGAGTACAGGAGAAGAAGAACAAGAAAAATGAAAGAAAGAAAGAAAGAAAGAAAGAAAGAAAGAAAGAAAGAAAGAAAGAAAGAAAGACAGACAGACAGAACAGACAGACAGACAGACCGACAGACCAGACAGACCAGACAGACCAGACAGACAGACAGGCCAGACCAGACCAGACCAGACCAGACAAGAATGATGATGATGATGATGATGATGATGATGATGATGATGATGATGATGATGAATGATGATGATGGTGGTGGTGGTGACGGTGGTGGTGGTGGTGGTGGTGATGATGATGATGATGATCATCATCATCATCATCATCATCATGACGATGATGACGACGACGATGAAGATGACGGTGGGTGGTAGTGGTGGTGGTGGTGGTGGTGGTGGTGGTGGTGGTGGTGGTGGTGGTGGTGGCGGCGGCGGCGGTGGTGGTGGTGCTTTAGTATAGTCTTACCAGTTTTGGCAACGTTCATAAATCGCTCAATCCCCCCCTCCTTCCTCTCCAAGTCCAAAACAACTATCTATAACACCACCCACCACACACACACACATACCACACCCAAACACACACACATACCACACACACGCACACACACACACACCACCACACATACCCACACACACACACACACCACACACACACACACACACACACAACCACACACACACACACACGGATGGCTTGATGAAAAAAAAGCAAATGCATTGCTTATTCAATGTACCATCTGGAAATAAAATTTTGACTTGACTTGACTTGACACACACACAACACACACTCACACACACCCCCCCCCCCCCACACCCCACACACACGCACGCACACACGATACACACACACTACCACCACCCCCCACCCCCACCTACCTACCCACCCACCACCCACACCACCCACTACCATCATCACTACCCAATTCATTTATCATTTTATTCAATCTGACAGGAGTCAGATATAACCTCTCGCTTCACTTGGTCTCCCTTTACTGGCCAACCATTGTCCTTTATGCGCCTGAGTGAGATTCAGGGTTTTAGAGGAGGGAGAGAGAGAAGGAGGGAGAGAGAGAGGGAAGAGAGGGAGAGGAGAGAGGGAGGGAGGGAGAGAGAGGAAAGGGAGGGGAGGGAGGAGGGAGAGGGGGAGGGAGGGAGTGAGGGGGAAGGAGGGAGGGAGAGAGGAAGGAGAGAGGAGGGAGGGCGAGAGGAGGGATGGAGGAGGGAGGAAGAGAGGGAGGGTGGAGGGAGGGAGGGGAGGGATGGGGGAGGGAAGAGAGAGGGAAGAGAGGAGGACAAGGTTATTGCAAAAAGGAGCTGGCCATCAGAGTGGGTTGCAAACTGTTAGATTTGTGAGAGAGAAGTCACAAAAAACAAATGTTAGTGTATAGGGACGGACATGCTAGCGAAGATAGAAAAGTCATGCCCAGGAAGAAAATGACTAGAGAAGACCAAGATATCTCTTATGTCTGGAAGGTTACACAAGTAAAAGCAAGGTGGCACAAGAGAGAGGGAGGAGGGAGGATGAGAGAGAGAGAGAGAGAGAGAGAGAGAGAGAACATGGACATGAACCATGAACAAATTTTATTTATAGAGGGTTACAGTATAAGCATAACGATAGATTTGATTTTATTTACACCCAACCCTCTGGGAAGAAAAAAAACAAACGAGAGAGAGAGGATGGGGAGAGGGATGAGAGAGAGAGAGGGAGAGGGAGAGGAAGAGACAGAGACAGAAGACAGACAGAGACAGAGAGAGGCAGACAATCAGACAGACAGACAAGACAGGCAGGCAGACAGACAGACAGACAGACAGACTGACAATCAGACAGACTTGAGAAAAAACAGGCAAACAGACACAATAGACAAAAGGCAGGGGCAGAATAGCATTAGTGTTTTTTATGTACAGTTTGAGGAGAGAGAAGACAGAATAGCGAGAGTAAGAGAAGAGAGACAGACAGAATAGACAGACAGAAGGCGCAACGGCAGACAGGCAGGCAGATAGGCAGAGAGACAGAAAAGAGACCGAGACAGAGAGACAGACAGAACAGACAGCAGACAGACAGAACAGTCAGGCAGGCAGACTGACAGGCAGACAGACAGACATACAGAAAGACAGACAGATAGGCAGATAGGCAGACAGGCACACTGATAATCAGACAGGACAAGGCAGAGGACAGACAGACAAGCAGACACAAACACCTACTATCACTAGAAGTGAACAGACGTAAAACTGAATTGAGACATAAACAGACAAAGACAGGGGCAGAAATAAAATAAGTTGGGGTTGGTTTGGGTGTGTTGTTTTTACAGTTTGGGGGAAAAGAGAGAGAGACAGATACAGACGGACAGAGACAGAGAGACAGACAGACAGACAGAGACACACAGAGGGAGACAGACGGAGACAGAGAAAGCGTAGTGGTTAGAGCGTTGCGCTCGTTATCTAACGGCCTGGGTTTGAGCCACCATCGAGATGTCCTTTCAAGGGGAATTTTTTCCCCCCTGGAGTTAACATCAGTGCCGACTCCACTCTCCCCGAAAGCCCCTCGGATGATGAGACTAGAAACCCAGCTGAGGCCCCGTGTCCGAACGCACGTAGACCATCTCGCTCAATTGTCAGAAACCTGTTCTGCCTTTCCGGATGGGTGGGACATTCGTGTTGGTAAGAACGGATGACAAAAGTAGTTATACGAAAAACACACACACACATGCATGCACATTGGTGGCCTGTTTAGACAACGGAATGCGGGTACCTAAATGGTGGGTAAAATAAAATAAAAAAACAACGGTCCGCATATGCAAAGATGACACTATTGGTGAACATTTATTTATTTATTTATTCTTTTATATCGAGGATAATGGAAGAAGCACTCGTGTGCTTTTTTCACATCCAGTCCCCCCCCGTTTGTATGCGGATTTTTTGTAAATTCTGTCATCTGTTCCCACCGGCACACAATGGCCTACTCTTACGAAAAGCGGAACATGATTTTTTAACGTGTGCGGCGCAAGATGTTCTGCGTGCGTTCGCACACGGGGCCTCGGTTTATATAGTCTCACCCGAAGGACTTTTGGGGAGAGTGGAGTCTGCACTGATGTTAACGCCAGGGGAAAAAAATCCCCTTGAACGGGAATCGAACCCGGGTCGGGTCGTCAGATTGCGAGCGCAATGTTCTGACCACTAGGCCATTCGTGCTGGTAAGAACGGACGACAAAAATAGTTATACGAAAAACACACATGCATGCACATTGGTGGCCTGTTTAGACCACGGAATGCAGGTACCTAAATGGTGGGTTAAAAAAACCAAAAAAAACGATCCGCATACGCAAGATCACACTATTGGTGAACATTGGAAGGTCTAGCGGAGGGGAAGAAAAACAACAACAACAACAACATCAGCAACATCAGCAACAGCAAACAACAGCAACAGCGAAATAGGAGATAGATGGATAGATACAATCATCACATCTTCCTTCTCTTCATCATCAAGTTACTAGACTATTAAGTATTGCAGTGTCTCTACAACGCGCTCTGTATTCACGTTATTCCGTTCTTTACAAATCTCTGTCTGTCTGCCTGTCTGTCTGTCTCGTCCGTCTGTCTGTCTCGTCTGTCTGTCTCTCTCTCAGAGTTCAGAGTTCATCTCTGCTCTCGCTCTCTCTCAGAGTTCAGAGAGTTCAGCTCTCTCTCTCTCTCTCTCTCTTCTCTCTCCTCCCCCTCTCATCTCTCCTCTCTCTCTCTCTCTCTCTCTCAAGTTCAGAGAGTTCACTCTCTCTCTCTCAGAGTTCAGAGAGTCACTCTCTCTCTCTCAGAGTTCAGAATTTCAGCTCTCTTTTCTCTCTCTCCCCTCTCTCTCTCTCTCTCTCTCTGAATTCAGAGAGTTCATCTCTCCCTCTCTCTCTCTCTCTCTCCCTCTCTCTCTCTCTCTCATCTCTCTTCTCTCCTCTCGCTCTCTCTCTCTAGTTCAGAGAATTCAGCTCTCGCTCTCTCTCCCCTCTCCTCTCTTCTCTCTCCTCTCTCTCTCTTCTCTCATCCTCCCCTTTTCCCCTCTTCTCTCCCCTCTCTCTCTCTCTCACCACACAACACACACTTTCTCACACACAAGTTTCAGAGAGTTAAGCTCGCT
>CM054137.1:65042748-65047748 GCA_028751875.1 Rapana venosa | reverse complement strand
GAACAGATGACAGAATTTACAAAACCGCATACACACAGAGGGACTGGATGTATAAAAGAACATGAGTGCTTAATCCATTATCCTCGATATAAAAGAATAAAATATAAAAAAAATTTAAATGTCTGTCATTATGCATATTTTATCCATTATATATTTTTTCGAGGGCTGGATGTAAAAAAGCATGTAATGCTTAATCTATTACCCTCTGAAAAATGAAAATTGTTCAAAATTGTTCAATTGTTCTCTCTCTCTCTCTCTCTCTCTCTCTCTCTCCTCTCTCTCTCTCTCTCTCTCTCTCTCTCTCTCTCTCTCTCTCTCTCTCAATGTATGTAGATTTTACCTCTTTTCTGTGCTGGTTATTTGCTTTTGTAAATTTGTCTTGTTATAAAAGACTGATGTAAAAGAAAATATATGGCTAAAGTCATGCTCATTCTATCATCTGAAAATAAAATTGATTGAATTCAATTCGACTCTCTCTCTCTCTCTGTCTCTCTCTCTCTCTCTGGAAGAAAGTATGTCAACACTTATCTGTAACCCTTGGGAATAAAGATTATCAATCTTTCTGTCTGTCTGTCTGTCTGTCTCGTCTGTCTGTCTCTGTCTCTGTCTCTGTCTCTGTCTCTCTCTCTCTCTCTCTCTCTCTCTCTCTCTGGAATAAAGTATGTCAACACTTATGTGTAACCCTTGGGAATAAAGATTATCAATCTGTCTGTCTGTCTGTCTCTGTCTCCGTCTGTGTGTGTGTCTGTGTCTCTCTCCTCTCTCTCTCTCTCTCTCTCTCTCTCTCTCCTCTCTCTCTCTCTCTCTCTTTCTCTCTCTGTGGAATAAGAATGTCAACACTTATCTGTAACCCTTGGGAATAAAGATTATCAATCTGTCTGTCTGTCTGTCTCTGTCTCTGTCTCTCTCTCTCTGGAATAAAGTATGTCAACACTTATCTGTAACCCTTGGGAATAAAGATTATCAATCTGTCTGTCTGTCTGTCTGTCTGTCTGTCTTCCTCTCTCTCTCTCTCTCTCTCCTCTCTCTCCTCTCTCTTCTCTCTCTCTCTCTTCTGGAATAAAGTATGTCAACACTTATGGGTAACCCTTGGAAATAAAGATTATCAATCTGTCTGTCTGTCTGTCTCTGTCTCTGTCTGTCTGTCTGTCTGTCTTCTCCTCTCCTCTCTCCTCTCTCTCTCTCTCTGTAGAATAAAGTATGTCAACACTTATCTGTAACCCTTGGGAATAAAGATTATCAATCTGTCTGTCTGTCTGTCTGTCTGTCTGTCTCTCTCTCTCTCTTCTCTCTCTCTCTCTCTCTCTCTCTCCTCTCTCTCTCTCTCTTGGAATAAAGTATGTCAACACTTATGTGTAACCCTTGGGAATAAAGATTATCAATCTGTCTGTCGTGTCTGTCTGTCTCTCTCTCTCTCTCTCTCTCTCTCTCTCTCTCCTCTCTCTCTCTCTCTCTCTCTCTCTCTCTGTAGAATAAAGTATGTCAACACTTATCTGTAACCCTTGGGAATAAAGATTATCAATCTGTCTGTCTTTCTCTGTCTGTCTGTCTGTCTCTGTCTTCTTCTCTCTCTCCTCTCCTCTCTCTCTCTCTCTCTCTCTCTCTCTTCTCTCTCCTCTCCTCTCTCTCTCTCTCTCTCTCTGGTCAGGTTCACAGCAACAATAGTAGCTAATCTTTCCTCTCTCTCTCTCTCTCTCTCTCTCTCTCTCCTCTCTCTCTCTTCCTCTCTCTCCTCCTCTCTCTCTCTCTCTCTTGTGTCCAACTCTAAAATGGTCAATCAAGCAGGGTCACTCCTGCCCGCCTCACCTCCCCCCCCCCCCCCTTCTCAACAGCCACCACAACCACCACCACCATCATCACGGTCACTACCCGACTACCACCACCCCGCCCCGACCTCTCCTCCCAGCCTCCCCTTACCCTCCCCCCCCCCCCACTCACTCTCTCTCTCTCTCTCTCTCTCTCTCTCTCTCTCTCTCTCTCTCTCTCTCTCTCTCTCTCTCTCTCCTCCCTCTCTCTCTCTCTCTCTCTCTCTACCTCAGAACGGGATAGCCTAGTGGTTAGAACATGGCGCTCGCAATCTGACGACCCGGGTTCGATTCCCGTTCAAGGGGATATTTTCCCCTGGAATTAACATCAGTGCAGACTCCACTCTGCCCTAAAAGTCCTTCGGATGAGACTATAAACCGAGGCCCTCGTGTGCGAGCGCACGCAGAACATCTTGCGCCGCACACACGTTAAATCCTGTTCTGCTTTTCTCGTAAGAGTAGGCCATTGTGTGCCGGTGGGAACAGATGACAGAATTCACAAATCCGCATACACACGGGGACTAGATTTTTAAAAAATACCACACAAGTGCTTATTCCATTATCCTCGATATAAAAGAATAAAATTAAATAAAAGATTTTACAATCTCTCTCTCTCTCTCTCTCTCTCTCTCTCTCTCTCTCTCTCTCTCTCTCTCTCTCTCTCTCTCTCTGTATACTTATGTCATCTACTAACGAACGCATTGATAAGCGACTAGCAATTTATTTGTATAAAGCTTTTAAAATTAGAAATACTATCTGTACTTGAGGTACTATTTTTCTGTTCATAAATGTTTCTTATGCAACATGTTTTGGAATGTTGATTATATACACACACCCCCTTCATGAGGGGCCAAGGCCTATAATGAATAAAACTTTCGCATTCGCATTCGCATTCTCTCTCTCTCTCTGTGGTCAGGTTCACAGCTACAGTAGTAGCTAATCTCTCCCTTTCTTGTGTCCAACTCTCAAATGGTCAATCAAAGCAGGGTCAGTTCTCTCTTCTCACCCTTTTTTTTTTTTACATTACCCGCCACCACCACCACCACCACCACCCACCCCCATCCCACCCACCCAGCCACCCTCTTCCATCCATACTCCTCACCACACCACCATTCCCCTTCACACTCATCCTTCTTTTCTCACGTCTCTCTCTACTGAAACTTCTAGCAATTTCTTTCATTTCCACCATCTCCTCACCCCCACCCCCACCCCCCATCCCCCCACACTTTCTCTCCTTCCACCCCTACCCCCACCCATCTACCCCCCCCCCTACCCCCCCCCCCCCCACTTAACCACCACTTATTGCCGAACTATACCCCACCCCCACCCCCTCTCCAGCTCCCCCTTCCCTCCCCTACCCTCACCATCACCATCGCCACCACCGTTACTAACCACCCCCCCCCACCACCATAATCGCTAACCCTCGTTACCACTAACCCCCCACCCCACCCCCCAACCACCATTATTACCACCACCACCACCATCCCCACCCTCACCTTTACCACCACCACCATCCATCACCACCACATCGTCATCGCGACCATCCTCACCACTACTACCACCACCACCATCACCACCACCACCACCACCACCACCAGCCATCTTTTCATCTAACCCCCACCTCCTACCCCACCCCACCCTCCCCCTCTTGGCGAAGTGTACAATCAACAAAGGCAGGCAGGCAGGCAGACAGACATACAGGCAGGCAGGCAGACAGACAGACATACAGTCAGACAGGCAGGCAGGCAGGCAAATCAACCATCCGTGCGTGTATGGACGAGGGTCGACTTTGGAAGCAGGGGGAAAATGGTTTTGGGGAGTCATGGGAATTATTACTTCTCTGCTGCTGCTTGTTGCTGCTGCTGCTGCTGCTGCTGCCTGTAGTACTCTCCCCCCCCCCCCCTCATCCCCTCCCCCCCCCCTTGCTGCCACAACCTCCTCCTCCTCCTCCTTCTCCTCTTCCCCCCTCTCCTCCTTCTCCTTCCCAAGCCTCCCCCTCTCACTCTCACGTCTATGGTGTCGTTAAAATGGAATTTTGTCCTTATCTGGGTTAAAGATGTTGAACTGCGCGAACCTGGGTGGAAAAAGTGACTGGAAATTATTTTTTGAATTTACAGTGTAGAGGGAGAGAGGTACAGGAGTTCCCATGTCCTATGTGGTCGTAGTGGAGTGAGGCATCAGAGAACTCAACTTCTCTAGAAGGGAAAGGTAAAGGTGTCCCATGACCTATGTCGTCATTTTATTTATTTATACATTTATTCTTTGATATCGAGGATAATGGAACAAGCACTCGTGCTATTTTACATCCAGTCCCCGTGTGTATGCGGATTTGTCAATTTTGTCATCTGTTTCCACCGGCACACAATGGCCTACTCTTACGAAAAGCGGAACAGGATTTAACGTGTGCGGCACAAGATGTTCTACGTGCGTTCGCACACGGGGCCTCGGTTTATAGTCTCATCCGAAGGACTTTGACATTCAGTTCGATTTTTTGGTCAAACTGGAAAGAGAGGGCGAGGCTGGGAATCGAACCCAGAACCTCACGGTTTACTTGTGGGCAGGCGAACGTCTTAACCATCCTGCCACCAGAGACCAGCATATTACCTTCGCTGCTCTACTTTCCCTGACCAAAGGGCAGGGTACCCATTTACAGCTGGCTGAACTGTGGAACTGTACTGAAGCCAAGGCTAGGCGCGCAAACGGTCACCCATCCACTTGGTAACCACGCTCGATGCTGCTTAACATTGGCTTGAGGAGAGCGAGTGCCATGACTCCTGTGTAACACATTGTTTGGGTTTTTTGTTTGTTTGTTGTTTTTTGTCAACACACATGAAATGAAGGCCCCAAATATGGGAAATAGAAGATATCACATAAATCAAAAACTCAGTAGTGACTGCGAACGTAAACCGAGTACACCCTAACTTTCCCAGGGAAATCTGTTGGTTTTTATTCCAGGTTCCACACACTAATAATAGACAACAATAGGAATTGTCAGATTTGGGAGTCTTAAGTCTTGCAAATTTGTGGTCTTGTAAGTACATTGGCAGCCTACCTACTAGCGAAGGAAAGGAGAAAGTTGTCTGTCTTTTTTTTCTATTTCTACAGGGAGTTTTCAGATAAGGAGGTTGGGGGGGGGGGGGGGAAATCTTATCTCCCTCAATCCTGTTTACTTATTTATTTAATTATTCATTTTAT
>CM054137.1:65027748-65035248 GCA_028751875.1 Rapana venosa | reverse complement strand
TTTATTTTTTTTTATTCTTTTATATCGAGGATAATGGAATAAGCACTCATGTGCTTTTTATATCCAGCCCCCATGTGTATGCGGTTTT
This sequence comes from Rapana venosa, assembly GCA_028751875.1. Lineage (NCBI taxonomy): Eukaryota > Metazoa > Mollusca > Gastropoda > Neogastropoda > Muricidae > Rapana > Rapana venosa. The sequence goes on along the minus strand of CM054137.1, from coordinate 65,035,160 downwards.
GTAAATTTTGTCATCTGTTCTCACCGGCACACAATGGCCTACTCTTTCGAAAAGCGGAACAGGATTTAACGTGTGTGTGTGTGTGTGTGTGTGTGTGTGTGTGTGTGTGTGTGTGTGTGTGTGTGTGTGTGTGTGTGTGTGTGTGTGTGTGTGTGTGTGTGTGTGTGTATGTGTGTGAGTGTGTATGTGTGTGTGTAAATGTGTGTGTAAGTGTGTAAGTGTGTGTAAGTGTGTGTGTGTGTGTGTAAGTGTGTAGGGGGGGGACGACTTGCAAACTGAAATTCAACACTTAGATCTTCACTCTCTGATGTACCTTGGTTAAACGGTTAAACCGATTCGTAGGGATAATCCTTCTGCTGCTGCTGCTGCTTCTGTTGTTTCTTCTTCCCCTTCTCTTCCTCCTCCTCCTTCTCCTCTTGCTCCTCCTCCCTCCTCCTCCTCTTGCTCCTCCTCCTCCTCCTCCTCTTGCTCCTCCTTCTCCTCCTCCTTCCCCTTCTCCTCCGTCTTCTTCTTCTTCCTCTCCTCCTTCCCCTTTTTTTTCACTTCTACTTCTTATTCTCCTCCTCTTCTTCCTGATTCTTCTTCTTCGTCGTCGTCTTTTTTCTTCTTCATCTTTCTTCTTCTTCCTCCTTCACTTTTTGTTCTTCTTCTTCTTCTTCTTCTTCTTATTATTATTATTATTAGTAGTAGTAGTAGTAGTATTATTATTAGCATTAGCATTAGCATTAGCATTATCATCCTGCTCCTCCTCCTCCTCCATCTTCTTTGTCCTTCTTCCCTTTTCTCCTTCTTCTTCTTGTTCTTATCCTTCTCCTCCTCTTCTTCTTCTTCTTCTTCTTCTTCCTCTTCTTCTTCTTCTTCTTCTCCTCCTCCTCCGCTTCTTCTTCTTCTTCTTCTTAACTCTTCTCCTCCTCCTCCTCCTTCTTCCTAACTCTTCTCCTCCTCCTCCGTTCTCCTTCTTCTTAACTTTCCTCCTCCTCCTCCTCTTCCTTTTCTCTTCTTCTTCTTCTTCTTCTTCTCCTCCTTCTGTTCCTTTAACTCCCTGAAGAGTATTTAGGGCTCCTCCCTGACCCTTAATTAATTGATTTGATTTGATTCTACCCATCAAGAGTTGAAGTCAGAGTACACCGTTTTATAGTTCTCAATGTCTTTTTAATTTCCCCTCTCTCTCTCTCTCTCTCTCTCTCTCTCTCTCTCTCTCTCTCTCTCTCTCTCTCTCTCTCTCTCTCTCGTACAACTTGTCTGGTACAACCCCCTTCTGAGGGGCTATGGCCTTTACGAATATATATCGGTATCGGTATCTCTCTCTTGCTCTCTGTCTCTCTCTCTCTCTCTCTCTCTCTCTCTCTCTCTCTCTCTCTCTCTCTCTCTCTCTCCCTCTCTCTTGCTCTCTCTCTCTCTTGCTCTCTCTCTCCCTCTCTCTCGCTCTCTTGCTCTCTCTCTCTCTCTCCCTCTCTCTCTCTCTCTTGCTCGCTCTCTCACTCTCTCTCTCTCTCTTGCTCTCTCTCTGTCTCTCTCTAACTCCCTCTCTCATTCTCTCTCTTTCTTTTCTTGTTGGTCTTTAATGCTAAAAGAAGCCCCAAAGGTTTTAATTGGAGAAACGCCTTTTTTGTGTGTTTGGATTTTTTTTTCTTTTTCTTTCTTTATTTATGTTTTTTTTCTTTTTTCTGTTTTTCTGTAGTTGGTTTTTTGTTGAGGGTTTTTTTGTTGCTTTTTTCTTTCAATTTGACATCATTAATGCCTGGCAGACTACAGGTAGCCATGAAACTGCGATTGAGTTTCTTTTAGGAGCTTCGGGTAAAAGTGCACTGCTCTTGATCTCGTTTGCAGCGTTTAGCTTCTTTCTTTTCTCTGATGCCTACAGCGAGATCATTGATCCAGTTAGCCTTTTTTTAAAAAAAAAAACAACCAATAATTATCATCCAAGAAACTGATGGGTGACTGACCTGTAAGCATTGGGTATTTTTTAAATCCGAAACACAAAAACATGTATCAAACAAAAAGCCCAAAACAAACCAAAGATCAAAAAGCATACTAACAAACAAAGAGACAACTACAGGAGGGTGAGTGAGCTGTACAGACACAAAAGACAAACAAAAAACCGAAACAAAAACCAAAACAAAGCAAAACAACACGAAACAAAAGTACACAAAAAAGCAAGCAAACATACAAACAAACAAAACAAACAAACAAAGAGCCAAAGGTGAGTGAACTGGACGCAGAAAACAACAAGAAAACCAACACAAAAAACAGGAACAAAAGGAAGCAAACATGCAAACAAAGAAGCGAACAAACAAGCCTGTCTACATCTGTCTAAAACCATCTTGTCGCAGAACTTCTACGGCACACGTTAAATCCTGTTCCACCTTTCGTAAGAGTAGGCCATTGTGTGCCAGTGGGAACGGATGACAAAATTTACAAAACCGCACACACACGGGGACTGGATGTAAAAAAGCACATAAGTGCTTATTCCATTATCCTCGATATAAAAGAATACATAAATAAATAAGCCTACATCATTTTTATTTTATTTACACTTTTATTTCGAGGATAATGGATCCTGGAATAAGCTACTCTTGCGCTTTTTTAATTTTTTTACATCAAGTCCCCGCGTGCATGTAGTCTTGTTACTTTTCTCATCCGTTCCAAACCGGCACACAGTGGCCTACTCTTCCGGAAAAGCAGAACAGATATCAACCTGGGCGCATGATGTTCTGCGTACCTTCGCACACGGGGCCTCGGTTTATAGTCTCATCCGAAGGATTTTGGGGGGTGAGGGGGGGAGGGGGGGAGTTGAGTCGGCACTGGTAGTTAACTCCAGAGGGGCATCTAAGTGGTGGATCGAACCTGGGCTCGAACCCAGGCCATCAGATCGCGAGCGCAACCTTCTAACCACCAGGCTATCCCATCTCCCCTAATGTGATATCTTCAGTTTAACGTCTATTCACATTTAATGATTTTAGATGGAAAATCCCCTAATATCAAAGTCTCCTAGTAGTGGCAATGAACAGACATCAAACCAAGGAGAAGAAGACCCCCCCCTCCCCCTCTCTCCTCCTCCACACTCTCGCCTAGCTAACCCCCCACCCCCCACCCCACTCCACCCACACCCCTTCCCTTCCCGTTCCAATTGGTTTGATTTTATCCGTCAAGATCGGAATAACTAAAGTCCAGAGTGTACCATTTTCTTCTTTTGTATTCTTTCTGTCCAAGAAAAAAACAACCCTGAAAGTTTTAATTGGAGAACACAAGATTTTTTTTTCAGGAGGGGGTGTGGGGGTGGGGTGTGTGTGGGGGGAGGGGGGGTAGGGTGGAGGGAGAGAGTCAAAATTGACATCATTAATGGATGGTCAAGACTACGTGTATTGGGGGCCCTAAACACAAAACGACAGGAGTTCTTTTCTTCCCCTACTTCAAGAACGTGTGCACTGCTCTCGGCCATTCATTTTGCAGTGTCTGGTGGTTTGGTTTGGTTTGGTTTGGTGGTGTGTTTTTTTTCCTTCTCCTTCTCTGATTCGTGTAGACCGTTGATCAGTAGTCTTTTAAAAAACGAAAAAATTATAAAGATAAAACAGAAGAAAAAATCCCCGAAACTACTGTGGAATGGTGACGGAACTGTAAGCACACACAAGACAAAAGAAAGAAAGAAAGAAAAGAAAGAAGATAGATAGATAGATAGATGAATAGATGATAGATAGATAATAGATAGATAGATAGAAAGAATAGATAGATAGATAGATAGATAGACATAGATAGATAGATAGAAGAATAGATAGAAGATAGATAGATAGATAGAAGATAGATAGATAAAATAGAATAGAATAGATAGAAAGAAAAGAAAGAAAGAAGGAAAGAAAGAAGAGAGAAGAAAGAGAGAGAGAGAAGAAGACGAGAGAGAAGAAGAGAAGAGAAGAAAGAAAGAAAAAGAAGAAAGAAGAAGAAAGACAGACAGCGAAGAAGACAGAACGAAGACGAAAGAAAGAAAGACAGACAACAGACAAGCAGAACAGACAGACAGACAGACAGAAAGAAACAAAAAAAACACAAAACCAACAACAACAGCAAGTTAGATAACAAAAAACAAAGTGATTGAACTGGAGACACAAAACAGAAAGCAAAAACAAGCAAACAAAAAACAAACGCAAAAAAACAAAAGAAACTGATGAAGATGGTAACTGAACTGAATACAACACAAAAAAACCAAAAGAAAACAAAACTAAGAACAAGTAAAGTAACAAAGGAAGGTGGTTGAACTGGAGACACAAAACAAAGCAAAACAAAGATCAAACGCAAAGAAACAAAGAAAGATGGTTGAACTGTGTACAGCGAAACAAAAGAAAATAAAACAAAAACCACATCAAGTATACAAACAAACAAAAAGCACTGGAACTGGAGACACAAAACAAAGCAAAACACAGAGCAAACACCAAAGCAACAAAGAAACAAGAGTGGTTGGTTTAACTGTATACAGTAAACAACAAGAAAACAAAAACAAAAAACAACAGCAAGTAAACTAGCAAACAAACAAAGTAGGGCGATTGAATTAAAGACACAAAGCCAAAAAAGGACAAAGAACAAAAAGCAAATCAACAAAGAAAATGATTGAGATGGATGATTGAACTGTGTACAGAAAACAAAACAACTTGCTCTGGTCTCATGGTGGCCTCAGATTCGGTTTGCCCATATACTTCTGTGCCTGTGGTGAGCTTGTGTCAAAGCCTTTGGGATTGGAGGTTCGCGGGGGACGGTCGTTGGAGGGACGTTGTGGTGGTTGCCACCTCGGGTGGGCAACTCGCTCAGTCTGGCTCTACGGCTGAGCTAATAATGTCGTTATTAAGGGGCTTAGTAGGTGATGTCCTGCATATGTTAGCTCAGAACAGGCACAACTGAACACCACCAAAGTGACCCAGCAGCAGTGGAGGGCCCCTCTGACTGGTGGCCCCACGGCGGCCTGATAGTGATGGGCTCCCTGTGGACTTCCGACCCTGAGGATGAGACATAACAAATCTGGATATGGCTGTGGCGGGGAGATTGGAATGAGCGGCAGGAACAGCAGACAGGGGGAGGGGGGGGGGATCACAGAAGATGAGGCAGCCAAAAAAAAGAAAAAGAAAAAAACAACAAAATAACACAAAACCCAAAACAACAGCAAGTAAATTATTTTTTTAAAAAGAAAAAAAAGAACAATCAACCAGCGGAAGGTGATTGAATTAAAAACACAAAGTAAAACAAAACAAAGACAAAACGCAAATAAACAAAGAAACATATAAAAGAAGGGTAATTAAACTATATAAAAAAAAACAAAAAGAACAATAACAAGTAAACTAACACACACACACAAAACAAAGGTGATTAAACTGGAGATACAAAACAAAACAAAACCCAACCCTAAAATTAAAAACCAAACAACTAAAATAAATAAATAAAAAAAGATAAGACTGACTGACAGTATTTTAGAACGGTAAAAGAAACCTGCTTATCGAGACCCATGCTTTACCACACAATCGACATAAATAAAAAAGAACATGAAATGAAACATCTTTACAGAAGAGTAGGCCAGTTTTGTGCGCCAGTGGGAATGGTTGACAATTATTAACAAAAACCGCAAACACACTGGGACAGGTTGTAAAAAAAAATACAAACAACCCATGACTGCTTAATCATTATCCGCGAAATGAAAGAACTTAGATTATGAAACAAAAACAAAGGAGATGAAAATGGATTTTTTTCTAATAAAAGATTTTATCAGTCAGTTTCATTTTATTCAGAGCACACCATCAATTCCATCACCGATGCTAACAAAACAGCTTCAAAACTACTACTACTACTACTACTACTAATAATAATAATAATAATAATAATAAAAGCAACATACTACTACTATAATAAAAACAACACAAAAACAACACAAAAAACAACAAACACCATATTACAATATAACAAACAAAAGGAAAAATCATAAAACAATATAAACAACAAAAGGAACAATAGCAACAACTACCAAAAATCAGCAAAAGACATGCCCGCCCACATTAATCAAACGAGAAACAACAACAAAAGAAAAGAAAAAAACCTAAACAAATATATAAAAAAACATAACACCAAGGAGCCATAACAGCAGCAACAACAAGAAGAAAAAGAACGGTATTAAACAACAACAAAAAGATGGTAATAATTATGCCCTAACATTATTCACAGCAACAACAACAAGAACAACAACAGTAACAAGGACATACAGAAAACTACATCAATAATCACACAAAGAGAGAGAGAGAGAGAGAGAGAGAGAGAGAGAGAGAGAGAGAGAGAGAGAGAGAGAGGAGAGAGAGAGAGGGGGGGGGGGGGGGGGGGGGAGAGACGGAAACCATCTGTTCTCGTAACAACCAGTATATGCGCAATATATACTCAGCATAAAATCGGGGGGCGGGAACGGAAGGAAGGAGAGAAGAAAAGAAGACGAGGCAGGACAGGCAGGCAGGCAGGCAGGCAGGCAGGCAGGGCAGGCAGGCAGGCAGGGCAGGACAGACAGACAGACAGACAGACAGAGAAAGAAAGAAAGAAAGAAAGAAAGAAAAGAGAAAAGAAAAGAAAAGAAAAGAAAAAGAAACAAAAAGCAAAACAAAAAATAAATCAGAAAAAACGAAAAGAAAGGAGCAAACAAATAAACAAAGAAAGAAAAAAGCGAGAAAAAGAAAGAAAAGCAAGCAAACATACAAGCAAGCAAACAAAACAGGAACTAAAGAAAGAAGAAAGAAAGAAAGAAAGAAAGAAAGAAAGAAAGAAAGAAAGAAAGAAAGAAAAGAGAGCGAGATAGAGAGATAGAGAAAAGAAAGAAAGAAAGAAAGAAGTTTTTTGAAAAAAAGAAAGAAAGAAAAGACAGACATAAAGAAAGAAACAAAGAAAGAAAAGAAAAAAGGAAAAAGAAAGAAAGAAAACAAAACATAAAGAGAATAAAAGAAAGACAGAAAGAAAGAAAAAAGAAAGAAAAACAAAACAAAAAAAGAAAGAAAGAAAGAAAGAAAACAAAACATAATTTAGAAAGAAAGACAGACAGACAAACAGAAAAAAGAAAAAGAAAGACAGACAGAAAAACAAACATACAAACAAACATAAATCAGAAAGACAGAAAAAAAACATAAATAAGAAAGAAAGAAAGAAAAGAAAGAAAAGAAAGAAAGAAAGAAAAAGAAAGAAAGAAGAAAGAAAGAAAGAAAAGAAAAGAAAAAGAAAAGAAAAGAAAGAAAAGAAAGAAAGATAACAAAACAAAAGTATAAATCAAACATTTCTGTCTTTCTTTCTTTCTTTCTCTGCTACCGAATAACAAGCAGTAAAGAAGAAGACACAGCGAATTTTTGGGCAATCCAGATAGATGAAAGCAACAAGCACATCACACGAGTCCACTGGTTGGCTAG
>CM054137.1:65017748-65022748 GCA_028751875.1 Rapana venosa | reverse complement strand
TATTGGCTGGACAGTGATGGGGGCACGCCCGAGTTAAGCTAATGAAAGCAAAGAAAGCAGGCTAAATGGGTTTAAGGGCGCACAACTATTGGCTCTTTTTTTTTCTCTTCTTTTCTCTGCAGCAGAAGGATGCAAGGGTGCGGTCGGTGGTCGAGTGGTAATGCATCCGTCTTGAAAGCGAAAGATTGTGGGTTCCATTCTGTTCTGGGTACAGACGGTCAATCGGTGACCTAGAGGTAACGAGTCTGCCTTGGAAAATAGCAAGTCGTGGGTACCGGGTTCGATTCTAGTTTGAAAACGAACATTTCGTCCATCCATGAAACCTTGAATGATGTTCTAGGTGAAAGGGTTTTTTTTTTTCATTCGGACGAGACAATAAACCGAGGTCTCATATGCAATACACATTTTAGAACATGTAAAGGATCTTATGGCAATAGGAAAGTTATCTCTCGTAAAATTCTGTAGAAAAAAATCCATTCTTATAATTATAGGAAAGATCAAGAACGCCTGTTGGCAGGAGTTTATTTTTGTCACATGGGTGGCGCTGCTCTTGTGGCGGCAACGCGCCTCTCCCAAGGGAAGGGTTAGCCCGCATTTTATGCAGATTAATCTGCTGGGACCTAAAATGTTATACAATGGCGCCACTCCACAAAAACCGTGGCCGCGATAGTTGTTTCAGTTTCAGTGTTGCTGGGTTGTTTTTTTAACTAATGGGTCATTAACTCCTTGACTGAATGCGTTGTGCAGATAATTATGTGATGGGATGAAGAAATGGTTGATGTTCATAATTATTATAAGACAGAAGAGATACAGAGGGAGATAGGAAGGAGAAGAAAGGAGATTGCAAGAATGATTCGATGAGGATGACAATGACAATAATGATATCGGCGACCTGTATAGATTTTAAAGAGTAACAAATAACCCATTTGCATGCTTTTTAAAAATAAACATTGATTGTGTGTGTGTGCGTGCGTGTGTGTGTGTGTGTGTGTGTGTGTGTGTGTGTGTGTGTGTGTGTGAGTGAGTGAGTGAGAGAGAGAGCCAGCCTGGGACGAATGGAACCAGCAACAACAAAAGCAACAACAACAAAAGCAACAACAACAAAAGCAACAACAACAAAAGCAACAACAACAAAAGCAACAACTGCTTCTAAAGGATAACAAATAACCCATTTGCATACTTTTTTTTAACACAGAGAGAGAAGGGGGATTGGTCTGGGACGAAAGAAACAACAACAGCACCAATAGCAACAACAACAACAAAAGCAACAATAACAACATCAAAGACCGAAATATAAAACAGAGGAGAGAGGAGAGGGAGAAGAGAGGGGAGAGGGAGAGGGAAGAGGGAGAGGACGGGGAGAGGGAGAAGAGAGGGGAGAGGAGGGGAGAGGGAGAGGAGGATGTTAGAAATCTTTTATTCTACCCCAACACAAAACCCCACATCAGAAAAAAAAATTCAGGGGTGGGGGTGGGTGGGGAGGGCAGGGGGCTAGAGGAGATGATGAAAGCCATGCGTCGCGTGACGCGATTGGCTGGGCAGGTTCGTGCATGCCTAATTAGGCCAATGAAATCAAGCGAACCACGCGACCCGAGAGAACACCATTGTCTGCTTTTTTGACTGTATGCGGCAAACAACGATTGATGATCGTGATACCCGAGGCAGCTACAAATCAGAACAACATGACTGCTTAAAAAGAGTTGCTTGTTTGCTTCCTCGTATGCTTGCTCGTTTGGTTGGTTGGTTTGGTTGGTTGGTTGGTTGGTTGGCTGGTTGGTTGGTTGGTTGGTTGGTGGATGGATGGATGGATGGATGGATGGATCGATGGATGGATGGGTGGATGGGTGGATGGATGGATGGATGGATGGATGGATGAATGGATGGATGGATGATCGTGATACCCGTGGCAGCTACAAATCACGACAACCTGACTGCTTAAAAAGAGTTGCTTGTTTGCTTGCTCGTTTGGTTGGTTGCTTGTTTGGTTGGTTGGTTGGTTGGTTGGTTGGCTGGCTGGCTGGCTGGCTGGCTGGCTGGCTAATAGATAGATAGATAGATAGATAGATAGATAGATAGATAGATAGATAGATAGATAGATAGATAGATAGATAGATAGATAGATAGATAGATAGATGGATGGATGGATGGATGGATGGATGGATGGATGGATGGATGGATATGGATGGAAGATAGTGATACCCGTGGCAGCTACAAACCACAACATCATGACTGCTCAGAGTTGCTTGTTTGCTTGCTCGTATGATTGCTTGTTTGGATTGTTGGTGGGTTATTTGGCTAGCTGGCTGGCGGGTTGTTTGGGTAGGTGGTAGGTGGTTGGGTGGTTGGGTGGGTGGGTGGCTGGGTGGTTGGTTGGTTGGTTAGTTGGCTGGGTGGGTGGGTGGGTGGGTGAGTGGGTGAGTGGTTGGTTGGTTGGTTGTGTGGGTGTGTGGGTGGGTGAGTGGGTGGATGGGTGGGTGGGTGGTTGGTTGGTTGGTTGTGTGGGTGGGTGGGTGGATGGGGGGTTGGTTGGTTGATTGTGTGGGTGGGTGGGTGGATGGTGGATGGGTGGGTGGGTGGATGGGGGGTTGGTTGGTTGGTTGTGTGGGTGGGTGGGTGGATGGTGGATGGGTGGGTGGGTGGTTGGTTTGGTGGTTGGTTGGTTGGCTGGTTTGTTACAATAACAATTACAACAATAACAATAATTTTAATTCAGTTTTTGCAAGCCATATGGCCCATAGGAACAACAGTTAATCATATACTTTCATGTAAGGTGAACACCCTTACTTCTGATATATAAACATTTAGTAAGAAATAATCCAACTTTAAACATCAAACTAGGTTTAGTGTTCATACAAAGAAGCTGCACTTTCAGATTCGATGGAAATCTGTAATAATACAAAGGAATACATTTTCTTCGCAATACAGCATATTTTGGGCATACAAGTAAAAAGTGACAAACATCTTCAATTTGTTGGCCATCACACTGAGAGCAGAATGGATCAGTGATCGGTTTGCCATAACGTGAAATTCCATTTAAAGGTAATCTGTTTGACCTCAGTAAACATATACCTCTACGGTATTCTAAAGATTCTACTTCACATACATAATTTGCTCTACAAATAATCGGGTGATAATCTAAGTAGTCAGGGTATGCTGATAGAGAGTCATGCCATTTTTGTTGGTACACCATCTTGTATTCGTATTTGGAATTCTTTCATGAAGGATGAGGAATACCACAATTTTGCATTGTCCAAACATAACCAAATCCGTGGGTGCATAAAATCTTTCTAACATGTGTTACCCAATTTATTCTCCCTGCTTCATCCTGTCTACACAACATATTGTAGCATTGTCTGGGATATCTATGATCAGGCATATCCAAAGTTTTTTAGCCAATATTTGATTACTCTGGTAAAAAGTGTCAACAAAAATGGGATATCTACCACAATCGCCAAGGCAAATATTATTTTTAACATCTCTGCCAACCCCCAGAACCATTTTGCAAATTTTTACCTGTATTTTTTCAATATTATGATACTGCTGAAAACCCCAAATTTCAGAACCATAGAGGAGGATTGGTTTCACTTTTGTATCAAAAATACTAAAAACTGTAGATGCTGGAAGATTCTTTAACCTGAAGTACAATCTTGATACCAGCAACAGCCTTCAATGCTTTTCCAGAGAGATTTTCGATACATTTTGACCAGTTCAATGTTGAGCCAAAAACCACACCCAGATAATTATAACTAGATTCTACTTGTATCTGCTTTCCTAAATAACACCATTTTTCAGACTTCTTAGTAAATCCACCATTTTTAAAAACGACTACTTTAGTTTTGTCCATATTTACAGAAAGTCCCCATTTCTTACAATAATTTTCCAAACAATTGATCTTTTTCTGCAAGTCTACAACTGAATCTGAAACTAAAGCAATATCATCTGCATACATAAGTAAGAGTATGCCTAGTGGCTCAGAAAATACATCTATGCCTTGAGTATCTGATCCAGTGAGATCTGATTCTAGTTCAGAAATAAAAATCGAAAATAATAGGGGACTCAACATACAACCTTGTCTGACACCAGAAATACAATCAAAATGTGAGCCCCGACTCTCACAGCTACCTTCACACTTTTGTACATGCTTTGCAGCGTCATGAACATTTTATCATGGATTCCTTTTTGCAGCAGCAGAAATAAAAGTTTTATTCTGTCAACTCTGTCAAATTGCTTTGGAAAAATCTACAAAAAGAGTATAAAACCTACCACCTTTCTTTGTTAGATACTTTTGTGCTAGAGACTGAAGTGTAAAAATGTGATCGATGGTGCTGTAACCTTTGCGAAAACCAGCCTGTGCCTCAGGAATTAAGTGTGCACTTTCACAGAACTTTGTCAGTCTTTCATTCAGAATTGTACTATACAGTTGTTGATGTGTGTGTTCTTTTTGTTCATTTGTTTGATGTCTTTAAAAGGGCTGTCGAGTTTTAGATATTGTTTTGTCTTCTATCTAGCCAGTTCTTTTCTTCACAATTAATAGTACTTGAGAGTTTGTGAGAAGTGATTTTTTTTAATTAGATGCCTGTAAAAGAGAAAAAGAGAGAGGGGGGGAGGGAGAGAGAGAGACAGATTGTCCACACACACACACACACACACACACACACACAGAGCGAGAGAGAGAGAGAGAGAGAGAGAGAGAGAGAGAGGAGAGAGAGAGAGAGAGAGAGAGAGAGAGAGAAAGCAACTGAGAAAGAAAAGCTGATAGAGAGAGAGAGGGGAGAAGAGAGGGGAAGGGAAGGAACAGAGAGACAAGAGATCGAATGAACGAATCTTTTTTTCTTTTCTTTTTATCCAAGGAAAAAGAATAAAACAAAACAAAAAACACATGGCAGTGTTGTTCATCAAGGAAAATCAATCACAGAATCAAAGGACTGAAGGGAAAAAAACTAATCAAGCCAGGTATACCAACCAATAGGAGAGAGAGAGGGAGGAGGGGCAGTGACAGA
>CM054137.1:65000248-65015248 GCA_028751875.1 Rapana venosa | reverse complement strand
AGAGAGTGAGAAAGAGAGAGAGAGAGAGAGAGAGAGAGAGAGGAGAGAGAAGGAGAGAGAGAGAGAGAGAGAGAGAGGATAGAAAGTGAGGTGGGAGAGAGAGAATAAGAAGGAAAGACTTAAAAATAAAAGACATGGCAGTGTTATTCATCAAGCCCTCATTAAGAAAATCAATCACAGAATCAAAGATCTGAAGCGAAAAAAACCAATCTCTTCTCTGTGTTTATTGTTCTTTTTCTTAGAGGCACCTGTATGTCTCTGTCTCTGTCTATGTGTCTCTCTGTCTCTGCCTCCATTATAGGAGAGAGAGGGGGACAAAAAGGGAGAGAGACGAGGGAGATGGAGAGGGGGAGGGAGAGGAGGGAGGGAGAGGAGGGAGGGAGAGAGGGATGGAGAGGAGGGATGAGAGAGGGAGAGAAAGGGAGAGGGAGAGAAAGAGAGAGGGGAGGAAGAGGAGGGAGAGATGGAGAGAGAGAGATGGAGTTAAGGAGAGAAGGGGAGAAGGAGAGAGAGGGGGTAGATGGAGAGGGGTAGAGAGGGGGAGAGAGAGGAGGGAGGGAAAGGAGAGAGAGGAGGGAGGGAAGGAGAGAGAGAGAGAGAGGTGGGAGAGAGAGAATAAGAGGGAAAGAATACAGAAAAAGACATGGCAGTGTGTTTCATTTAAGCCCTCATCAAGGAAAATCAATCAGGAATCAAAGTCTGAAGGAAAAAAACAATCAAGCCAGCTATAGGAAGGAGAGGGAGGGGAGAGAGGGGAGGGGAGGAGGGGGAGAGAGGGGAAGGGGATAGGAAAGAGGGGAAGGAGAGGAGGGAGAGGTGGAGGAGGTGGAGGGAGAAAGAGAGAGAGAGAGAAAGAGATGAGAAAGAGAGAAGGAAAGGAGAGAGAGAGAAAGAGAGAGCGAGGAGAGAGAGAAAGAAAGAGAGAAAGAGAGAGAGATGAGAGAGAAAGAGAGAGAAAGAGGAAAGAGAGAGGAGGAGATAAAGGAAGAGAAAAGAGATAGAAAGAGAGAGCGAGAGAGAAGAGATAAAGAGAAAGAGAGGAGAGAGGAGAGGGAGAGGAGAGAGGAGAGGGGTAGAAAGGAGAGGAGAGAGAGAGAGGGGGAGAGAAAGAGGAGAGAGAGAGAGAGAGGGTGGGGGGGGGTAGGAAGGGTGGAGAGAGGGGGAGAGAGGGGGAGAGAGGTAGGAGGGGGGGTGACGTAAGGATGGGGGGGGAGAGAGAGGGGTGTGAGAGCGAGAAAGGGAGAGAGAGAGGGAGGGAGAGGAAGAAAGTGAGAGAGGGAGAGTTTATTTATTTTATTTTATTTTATTCTTTTATATCGAGGATAATGGAGTAAGCATTCATGTGCTTTTTTCATCCTAGTCCCCGTGTGTATGCAGTTTTGTCAATTTTGTCACCCGTTCCACCGGTACACAATGGCCTACTCTTCCGAAAAGCGGAACGCTTTTAACGTGTCCGCAAGATGTTCTGCGTGCGTTCGCACATGGGACCTCGGTTTATAGTCTCATCTGAAAGACTTTTGGGGATAGTGAAGTCGGCACTTATATTAACTCCAGAGGAAAAATCCTCTTGAACGAGATTTGAACCCGGGCCAGCAGATCACGAATACATCACTGTAACCACCAGGCTATCCCATCCCCAAGAGAGAGAGGGAGGGAGGAGAGGGAGAGAGAGAGAGAGAGAGAGAGAGAGAGAGAGAGAGAGAGGAGAGAGAGAGAGAGAGAGAGAGAGTAAAAAGAGAGAATGAATGAATGAATGAATGAATGAATGAATGAATGAATGAATGAATGAATGAATGAATGAATGAATGAATGAACAATCAATCAATCTATATTTTTCGAGGGTAACAGAATAAGCATAGGCATACTTTTTTTTCATCCGGCCCTTGCCCTGTTTAGGGACTATCAACAAAACAAGGAAGGAAAAAACCCTACTACAGCAACGACAACATGGTTTGTTTTTTTAAAGGATAAGTTTATATTTAACAATACATAATCTCTAACCGACCTAAACATTAATGTCAAAAGAGAGAGACAGACCGACAGATAGACAGACAGGACAGACAGGACAGACAGACAGACAAACAGAAGCAGACAGAGACACAGAGACACAGAGGACAGAGAGAGACAGAAGAGAGAGATTAAGAGACAGGCAAGCAGACAGACAAGCAGACAGACAGACAGCAGACATAGAAACAGACAGGGATTAAGACAGACAGACAGACAGACAGCAAGGAACAGAGTAGTGGCAAACATGGATGGGAAAAGGGATGAAGGCAGACAGGCCGCGGCAGGAAGATTAGACAAACAGCCAATCAGAGAGAGAGGGGGGAGAACACAGAGAGAGAGAAGAGAGGGAAGACAGAAGAGAGAGGGGGGGGGGGGGAGAGGAAGAGAAGAGAGAGACAGAGGCAGCCAGAGAGGTAGATAAACAAACTAAGACACTTGTGGCATTTTCATGACGACCATCACTCCACGTATCCTCATTATTTGCTAGAGAGAGAGAGAGAGCGAGGGGGGTGGAGGAGAGAGAGGAGAAGAGAGAGAGAGAGACAGAGAAGACAGACAGACAGACAGACAGAGACACAAACAGACAGACAGAGAGGGAGGCAGACAGAGAGAAAGACAAACAGATTAAGACACTTGTGGCATTTTCATGACCGACCATCATTCCACCGTATCCTGAGAATATTTGCGCCAATCAGAGAGGAAGAGAGACAGACGAGAGAGAGAGAATGAATGAATGAATTAATGAATAAATGAATGGATGAATGGATGAATGAATGAATGAATGAATGAATGAATGAATGAAATCTTTAGTTTTCAAGGGTAACAGAATAAGCATAGGCGTACTTTTTTCTTCATCCGGCCCTTGCCCTTTTTTAGGGACTTTTAACAAAAAAAAAGAGGGAAAAAAAAACTCTACCCCAAAAAGACAAAAAGGGATTATAAAAAAAACAAAGGTTAAGTTTTTATTTAAAAATACATAATCCCCAACTGACCCGAAGTTTAAGGTTTAATTTGAGAAAGAGAGATGAGAGAGAGGGGAGAGGGGGGGATTTAGAGAGAAGGGGGAGGGGAGAGATGAGAAAGAGAGAGAGAGAAAAGGGTTTAAAAGCAGAAAAAAGACAGGGGAAAAGACAGACAGACAATACGGGCAATTTCGACGAGATACAGGCAGAGAGAGATTAAAAGACAGACAACAGACAGAAGAAAGACAGAGAGAAAAGAAAAAAGCAGGGGGTTTAAAACAGAAAACAGACAAACAAGGGAAAGGTAGTGGCAAAAAATGGTTTTGGGGGAAAGGGGTGAGGCAGGCCCGGGCCCCGGAGGAAGTTAGACAAAAAGCCAATCAGAAAAGGAGACAGAGAGAGAGGGGGTGGGGAGGCAGAAAGGGAGAGAGGGGGGACGTAGAGAAAAGAGAGAGGGGGATTTCGAGAGAGACAGGGGGCAGACAGAGGAAAGGCGACAGAATAAGACCTTTTGGGGGGTTTTTCCCTGGGCTGCCCTCACTCCACCGTATCCTCATTATTTGCTAGGAGAAGAGAGAGGGGAGGGAGAGAGAAGAGAGAGAGAGAGAGAAAAGGCGAGAGACAGACAGGGCAGAACCCCACACAAAAAGGGAGAGGGAAAAGACATGAGAGAAGAGAGAAAAAAAACAGATTAAGGCACTTGTGGATTTTCTTTACCGACCATCACTTTACCCCTATCTGAGAGTATTTGGCCCCAAACCGAGAGGGAGGGCCCGTAGAGATTAATTAAATTAAAATTTAAATTTAATTTTATCTTTATTTTTCAAAGGGGGAAAAGAATAAGCATAAAACAAACTTATTTTTTAAACCCGGCCCTTTCCCTGATTAGGGACTGTCAACAAACGGGGGGAAAAAAACCTACTAAAACAACACAACATGTTTTTGTTTAAAAGATAATTTTATATTTAACAATACATAATCCAACGCCCTGAACGTTTAATGTCAAAGGGGAAGAGAGACAGAAAAAGAACAGAGGACAGAGACAGGGGGACAAAGACAAGAGAAAAACAAACAAAGACCGGGACAGCCCAACCGAGAAAACTTTTTTTTTAAAGAAAGGAAAGAAAGGGGGGGGATAAGAAAGATGAGGAGAGAGAGAGGGGGGGGGGGAAAAGAAAGGAGGAAAGCAAAAGGAGGGGAGAGTTTAAAGAGACGACAAGCACGCACACAGACAGACGGAGAGAGACAGACATAGAAACACCCAAAAGGAACAGTAGGGCAAACATGGTGGGGAAAGGGATAAGGCAACGGCCGGGCGGAAGTTAGACAAAAAACCAATCGGGAGGGAGAGAAAAGGGGGGGAAAAGAGACAGAAAGACAGAGAGGACAAAAAGACAGAGAGCAGAGACAGAAGGGGAGCAAGGGACAGGAAAAGAGAGTAGAGAGCAGAGAAGAGGGAGGGAGAAAAAAAAACAGAAGGAGAGGGGGGAAGAGACAGACAGAGAAAGAGAGAAAGAGGGAGAAAAAGGGACCCCACCCCAAACAAGAAGGGGACTGGATGAAAAAAAAAAATGGGGGAGGATGTAAAAAAAAAATGGTGCTTTTTCTTACTCGAAAATAAAAGAATTTGCAAAAGAATTTGTCATAGACAACAACAGACTGACGCAAAAGGGGACAGAGACAAGAGACAGGGCGGGAGAGAAAAAGCAGACTAAACATTTTGGCATTTCATGCCCGCCCTCATTCTACATCCCCCTTTTTATTTGCAAAATAGCAGACAGACGACAGACAGACAGAAGACAGACAGAGGGGACAGGGGGCAAGACAGACAGGGGGGAGACAGAGGCAGACGACAGACAGAGACGGAGGCGGGGAACCAGACAGACACGGGCGGCAGGCGGGCGGCCACGAACACAGGAGAAAAACAATGGGACGATACAGACAGATGACAGACAACAACAGACGTACAGACACACAGAAGGGAGCCAAAAATCACGACAACGACGACGACGACGACGACGCCGACTGATGATGTATGTGATGTGACGATGACGACAACGATGGTGATGACCACGACGATGTAATGATGTTTATGCAACTGAAAATGAAACCTTCTAGGGGTTTACAATTTTTTTAAAAGGCTTTTTTTCCATTGGCCTTTCCCCCCTTTAAAGAGAGACTCAATACAGACAGACGGGGGGTACGGGATACCTGTTTTTGAACATTGCGTCGCAATCTGCCCCCGGGTTCGTTTCCGTTAAAGGGGGATATTTTACCCTGGAGTTAACACAGTGCAGACCCCACCCCAAAAAAAGCCCTTGGATGAGACTATAAAACCGAGGTTGTGTGGAACGCAGGCAGAACATTGCCACGCTTTAAAAATCGGTTTTGTTTTTTCGTAATGGCCCTTTGTGTGCCGGGGGGAACGATGACAGAACGAAAAAACCCGCATAAGGGGGCTGGATGAAAAAAAGCACATAAGTCTTATTCCATTTTCCTCATATAAAAAATAAAAAAAATTTTAAAAAAATCAAAACAGACAAAAAGACAGACGACGGACAGGCGACAGCAAAAAAAAAGTAACAGAAAACAGACAGACAGGGAGGCGGGGAGGCAGGAGGAATAAAAAAACGCTAAAAAGCCCCATGAAAGTTTTTTAACACATTTGTCATTCCCATTCAATACAAAAGGGCGTGCGGAAAAAATGGAAAGAATAAAATAAAAAAAAAAAAATGGCAGAAAAAAAAAAAAAAAAAGGGGAAAGGTCACAATTTTGTAGAAATAAAACGAAATTTACATTCATATTAGGGAGGGATGTACCCCAAAAAAAAAAATGCGCTCACGCGCGCACGCACAACAACTTAATGTATTGCAGCATAAAAACACACACCAAACAAAACAAACCCCAGCCACCCACAAAAAAACACAACAACACAGCCAAAACACCACCCCACAAAAACCCCCAACACCCCACAACCACCCATACACACACAACCACACACACCGCACCATACCACACCCCCCCAAACACAACATAAAAAAACAACACACAACAACACCCCCCATACCACACCCACCACACCACAACATGCACACACAACACACACACAACACAGTCAAAAAACACAACGCAACGCACCACATCACACCAACCCACCGCCACCAACACACACACCCCCACACCAACCCCCAAACCCCACACTCACACACACCACACAACACACCCACACACACACACACAAATGCCTCCCCCCACACACACACTCACACAACACACACATAAATGCAACACCCCCCCTCCACGCACCACACACACAACCCACCACACACACATACACACACCACACTCACAAAACACACACACATAAATGCAACCCCACCCCCACGCACACCACACACACACACACACATCACACACACACATACACACCACACCACACACCAAACAACACACACACATACACAAACACACACACACCACACCACAACATGCACACACAACACACACAACCAAACACTCACAACAAACACAACGCAACGCACCACATCACACCACCACAAACCGCACACACAACACACACACACCCACACCACACCACACAAACACACACTCACACACACACACACACACACACACACAAAACCACCCACAAAACACCCCCCACACACACTCACACAACACACACATAAAATGCAACACCCCCCCTCCACGCACACACACACACACCACACCACACACACATACACACACACACATACACACACACACTCACAAAACCACACACATAAATGCACCCCACACCCCACAGCACACCACACACATCACACACCATACACACCACAACACACACACATACACAACACACACACACCACACCACACAACCACACACACACACACACACACACACTCACCAACACACACAAATGCAACCCCCACCAATACACACACACATACACACCACAACCCACACACACACACACACACACACACACACACACACACACACACACAAAACATACACACACCACAACACACACACACACACACACACACGACAGACAAAGGCAACAATGGCTAGCGTGCAGACACATAGCAAACGGCAACAACAACAAAAAACAGAAGTTAAAACAAAAACAAAGAAAAATACAACTACCAAAAAAAAATGAGATCAAAAAATAATGAAGGGGGGGAAGGCAAGAAAAAAAAATAAAACACTTTATTAGAAGGGGAGGAGGAAAAAGGGGAGGAGGAGGGTTTGGGGGGGGGAGGGGGTTGTTTGAGGGGAAAAGGGGACAACGGAGATTGGGTTAGATACATGTAAGAGACGAGAGAGCAGACAGACAGAAGACACAGAGAAAGAGAGAGAGAGAGGAGAGAGAAAAAGAGAGAAAAGGGAAGAGAGGGAGAGAGGAGAGAAAGGAAAAGTAAAAAAGAAGAATAAAACCCTTTATGAGACAGGGAGGGGGGAAAAGAGAAGGGGAGGGCTAGGAAGAAAAGTGCACAAAGGAGTTGTTGGGTACATGAAAGGATGGAGAAGAGGGAGGGAGACAGAGAGAGGGGAAAAAGAGAGGGGCGAGAAGGGGCAAGACCAGAGACAGAAGAAGGGGAAGAGACAGAAAAGACAGACAGAGGGGGTAATTTACTTTTTTTATTTTATTTATTCTTAAATCGGGATAATGGAGTAAGCATCATTTTCTTTTTTAATTAGTCCCCGTGTGTATGCGGTTTTATAAATTTTGCATCCCTTTCACCGGATAAATGGCCCACCTTCCGAAAAGCGGGAAAGCTTTTTAAAGTGTGCCAAGACGTTCTCGTGGTTCGTACACGGGGGCCTCGGTTTATAGTCCATCGAAAGGGAAAAAGGGGGGGGGAGGAGGGAGAGACAGACAGCAGACAGACAAAAAACAGCAGACAGACACAGACAGAAAAAGACGACAGACAGACACAGACAGAGGGAAAAAGGAGACAAAGAGAGAGACGAGAGAGAGGACAGCGACAACAACAGACAGAAGACAATGAATAAAAAAACTTTATGAGACAGGGGGAGGGGGAGAAGGGGGGGGGGGGGGGTAGGGGAGAAAAATGGGCAAAAGGGATTAGGTTTTGGGGACATGTTAAAGAGGGTAGGGGAGAGAGGGGGTGGGAGATGGAGAGAGAGAAGGGGGGGAGAGAAGGAGGAAGACGACGATGGTCACTATTTAGTTTTGAGAGAGCGGAAGGAACGAACGAATTTTTTTTTTTTGAACGAATTTTTCCAGCTTTTTTTTTTTTTTTTTTGTTTATTACCCCTCCCCCCCCCCCCCCCCCCCCCAAAAAAAAACCCTAAATAAGGGAAAAAAAAGTATATGCCTGCCTGACCTACAAATGTAAAAAGAGGCCGAGAAGAGAGGGGAGAGAGAGGGGAGGAGGGGTGTTGTGTGTGTGTGTGTGTGTGTGTGTGGGTTGTGTGTGTGTGTGTGTGTGTGTGTGTGTGTGTGTGTGTGTGTGTGTGTGTGGGGTGTGTGGTGTAAGTGAGCGAGACAGAGATAGAAAGAGCGGGAGGAAGGAGAGAGACAGTGAGCGAGATTGAGACAGACAGGAGGGGGAAAAAAGCGACAGACAGACAAGACAGACAGAGAGTAAGCCAGACAGACAGATGGACAGAAAGAAAGACGCAGGACGATGGAGCAAGACATACAAGCATTAGACACAATAATAAAAGAGTGAGGTGCAAGAGGTGTCTGTCTGTCTGTCTGTCTGTCTGTCTGTCTGTCTGTCTGTCTGTCTCTCTGTCTCTTTCTCTCCCCTCTCTCTCTCTCTCTCTCTCTCTCTCTCTTTTCTCTCTCTCCTCATTCGCGCGTGTGCGCGCACACACACACAACACACTCTTCACTCATTCGCGCATGCACACGCACACTCAAACGTCACACATTCACATACGCACATACACACACACAGCCACACGCGCACTCTCTCTCTCTCTTACTCTCTCTCTCTCTTTTTTTCTCTATCTCTCTTTCACACACACAACACACACACACACACACACACAACACACACACACCACACCACACCACACACCTCAATCAGTTTCGATAAGAACATCAGTGGTTACAGGAAGCTTGAACATACACACACACAGAAGCAAACTTATCAACCTCCCAAAATCTAATAGATGCTGGAGGGTGAAGGGACCAGAGTAGAAGATAGAATGGAGCAGAAGGAAGAGGGGGGATTCGGGGGAGAAAGGGGAAATGGGGGAGATGGGGGGGAGAGGGGGAAAAAGGGGGAAACGAGTAAAGAGGGGGGGGGGGGAAAAGATACTTGGAAGCTGGGAGAGGGGAAAGTGTGGGGACAAAAAAAAAAGTTATCTGGCTGATCGTTGAGAGTATAATTATGGGAAGATAATTATGTGGCCAAGAGAAAAGGGGAGACAGAGAGAGAGAGAGGAGAAGAGAAGGAAGAGAGAGGAGAGAGGGGAGACAGACAGACAGACAGAGAGACAGAGAGACAAAAGAGAGAACGGAAACAAAACTTTATTTTGTGGGGGTTTAAGAGAATAATTACAAGACATGTTTACATTCAGCCCGGACACGGGAGAGAGAGAGAGAGGAGGGAGAGGGGGATGAAGGGGAAAGAAGGAGAGAGAGAGAAGGAGAGAGGAGAAGAGAGAAGGGAGAGGGAGAGAGAGAGAGGGAGAGAGAGAGAGAGAAGGAGAGAGAGGAAGAGAGGGGGATAAACAGAGGCGATGATATCAAAAAACAGAGATTGGGGAGACGTCAGTTAGTTACATGAAGACCATGGACACAAAACACACACAACCACACACACCACACACCAACCCCACACCACACACTTTCAACCCTAAACACTATCCACCAAAAAGAAAGGAGAGAAAAGAGAAGAGAGAGGAGAAGAGAGAGAGAGAGAGAGAGAGAGTAGGGGAGAGAGAGAGAAGGGAGGGAGAGTGATGGGAGAGAGAGGGAGAGGGAGGGAGGGAGAGTGATTGGGGAGAGAGAGAGAGAGAGAGAGAGGAGGGGGAGAGTGATGGGAGAGAGGAGAGAGAGGGAGGGAGGGAGAGTGATGGGGAGAGAGAGAGAGAGAGGGAGGGAGGGAGTGATGAGGGGGAAAGAGAGAGAGAGGGGAGGGGGGAGAGTGAGGGGGAGAGAAAAGGAGAGAGGGGGAGAGAGGGGGGGAGGGAGAGGGGGGGATGAGAGGAGAGAGAGGAGAGGAGAAAAGGAGGGAGGGAGAGGGGGGGTGGGGAGAGAGAGAGGGGGGAAGGGAGAGGGGGGAGGAGAGAGAGGAGGGAGAGTAGGGAGGGTTGTTAGGTGAGTGGAGAGGAAGAAAACCCCGACCTGAAGCGGGGGGGGTGAGTAGGGTGTTGGTGGGGTGAGTGGAGGTGGGAGGGGAGGTGTGTGGAGGAGGGAGACAGTTCATAGGGATGCGCGCGCGCGCGCCGCGCGCGCCGCGCGCGCCGTGTGTGTGTGGGGTGTGTGTGTGGGGGGGAGGGGGGGGGGTAGGTAAGGAGGCCAAAAAATGAATCAAATTGTTTGGTCGATAGTTAAAGCATTAAGGGATCTGTTCCCGAAATGGAGAGTAAGAGAGTGGGATGGTGGCAGGATGGTTAAAAGACATCCACCTAAATGATGATGAGGGATGATGTTTGATGTGATGAGGGATGATGATGATGATGATGAGGGTGGTGGTGGTGGTGGTGGGTGGTGGTGGTGGTGATGATGATGATGATAATGGGGGATGAGGATGATGATGATGATGAATTGTCAATCACCATCATCATCATCATTATTATTATCCTTATTATCATTTTTTTAATTGTTATTATTATTATTGTTCTTTTATTATTATGTATGGAAGTTCTGTAGCATGCATCTTGTAAAGCAACAAATAAAAAGCGCTTACATTCGAGTAAACCATGAGCTTCTCGGTTCGTTTCCCAAGCCGTGCCCTTTCTTCCCAGTTTGACGAAACAAAATCGAACTCATGTCAAAAGTCCTTCTAGATAAGACTATAAACCGGAAGCCCGTACGCAAATGCACGCAGAACATCTTGTGCACACGTTAAAAACCCACTCCACTCTCTTTTGTTTTTTCATTTCATTTTTTTTCTTTTATATCGAGGATAATGGAAAAAGCACTTATGTGTTTTTTTTTTTACATCCAGTCCCTGTGTGAATGTTTTTGGTCAAATTTTGTCATCTTCTTCCCACCGGCCACAATGTCCCCACTCTTCCGAAAGCGGAACAGATTTCACGTGTGCGCCAAAATGTTCTGCATTGCTTCACACACACGGGGACCTCGGGTTATATAGTCCTACCGAAAGACTTTTCGGGGAGAGCGGATTCTGCACTGATGTGAAACTCCAGGGGAAAGAAAAAATCCCCTTGAACGGGAATCGAACCCGGGTCGTCAGATTGCGAGCGCAAATGTTCAACCACTAGGCTATCCCTCTCCCCAGAAGAGTAAGCCACTTCACGTCAACAGGAAAAAGGATGACCATTTTGTTAATGCAAGCCACGCGGGCTCGTGTTAGATAAGTATTATCCCCAATGATAAATTTCGGCTGCTGGAATTTGCACGAAGCACAAACTACTCTGGCAAACACACTCCATCCTCACCTACACAGACCATCTAGAACAAAACTGGCACTCACCAAATGTCTGATTCACAAACAAATTGACTACATTCTGTCACCCAAAGACTCAAATCCAGCATAAACAAGGCAAGCACAAGAACATTCCCAGGAGCTGACATTGGCAGTGACCACGACCTGTACTTACCACCATCAAGCTGAAACTGAAAGCAAAACAAAGCCAAAAAACTCGCATTAAGATTTGATCTGGAAAAACTCAAAGACCCCAAAAGTGGGTGAGATCTTCAAGCCAACATTGGAGGAAAGTTCGCCGCACTCACAGCCATCGACAATGATTTTGGACACACTAGCCAACAACATCAAAGAGTGCTATTGACAGCAGTAGAGTAAATATTTAGGGAAAAAGCAGAACAAAGAAACAACCCTGGGTGGCTTAAGAAACAAAAGTTCATAAGTCAAGAAGTCAACAACAATACAGGAATAGCCACAGGAAGTGAGGAAAAAGATGAGAGAAAACCAAAGAAGCGTGGATAGAAGAAAAAATGCCACAGCATCGAAGTTGGAAATGGCCAAGGGAAACAGAAAAATAGCTTACGACACTCTGAAATCACTAACTAAGACCACACAGCCTAAAGTCTCTGTTATTGAAGACAAAGAAGAAAATCTTTTAACGGAAAGCAATGCCATCCTCCACGCTGGACGGAATACTGTGAGGGATTGTATAACTACCCACTACGCCAGATACCAACATAGTTCTGACAAACCCCTGACATCAAGATAAAGACCACCAATACTAAGGTGTGAAGTAGATACAGCTTTAAACAATTGAAGAAGGGAAAGTCCCTGGAATCGATAACACCCCAGTGAACTCATAAAAAAATGGAGGGAATGAAACAGAAAGGGCGATTCCCCAGAACTTTGTCAGAAGATTCACGTCACCAAAGAATGGCCGAAGAATGGACACAGTCTCTTGTAATACCCTACCAAAGAAAGGAAACTCAAGCAATGCCAGAACTACAGAACCATGTTCAAAAGCCATCCTAGCAAGATCATGTTGCGGGTTAGTCCTCAACAGACTGAAAAAACCAAGCGGAAAAATTTCCTGGCAGAAAACAAGCCGGCTTTGACCAAAACGCAGCAAATGGAACAAATTTTCAATTGAGAATTTGTAAGAAACATCTCCAACACCAAAAAGACTTGTATCAAAATTTCATGACTTCAAAAAGGCCTTTGACAGGGTTATGGCATGACGGCCTCTGGAAAGGGTACTCAGGCACTTCACATTGACAAACTGCCTCATTGAAGTCATCAAGGCACTGTACTAGAACGCAAGAAGTGCGCTTTTCATGAACAATCAATGGGCGAGTTTTCAAGACCACGGTTGGAGTCCGACAGGGCTGCCATCTTCACCTGTTACTCTTCAACCTCTTCCTCAAAAATATCATGACAGAGACACTGCAAATCACCACATCCATCTCCATTGGTGGAAGACCCCTTTGCAACCTCAGATTTGCAGATGACATTGACCTATGGGGGGGCAGCAAGCAAGAACTGCAAAACCTCACAGATAGTCTATCAGATCGAGCGAGCGATACGGCATGGATGTCAGTACAGAGAAATCAAAAGATCATTTGGGCAACAGCGCAAGTAATGACAGCACGGAAATAAAGATGAATGGAGGAAATACTGAGGCCAATTCAAATACTTAGGGTCCATCCTAACAAAAGATGGCAATCAAACAATGAAGTGAAAGTCGCATTGCAACAGCAACATCTGCTTAGCCAGACTTGAGAGGATCATCAGAGCAACAACATCAGCTTCTGCACCAAGTATCACCTTTACAAATCCCTTGATATTATCCTCTATATGGCTGTGAATCGTGGACTCTGTCAGCCCGAGCTAGAGAGGAGAATCCAAGCATTCCAGAACAAGTGCCACAGAAGATCCTCAAAATATCATACAAAGAACACAAGACTTACAACTATGTGAAAGAAGAAATCCAAAAAGCGTGTGGGCCCAAGAACTCTTTCTCTCCACCATAAAGAGGAGGAAACTAATGTGGTTTGGTCACACCACAAGACAAACACCTTAGCAAAACCATCCTGCAGGGAACAGTTGAAAGGCAAGAGAAGAAGAGGCCCAAAGAAATAAAGGGTTGACAACAGCAAAGAATGGACCGCCCAACCCCTGCAACACCTTTACTAGCCAACAGGATCGTGAAGCATGAAAAAAGATCTCTGTCGCGTCTTCTCTCATGTCTCCCTAGTCCTTTGAGGGCATGGGACTGAGGTGAGTGAGTGAGTGATAAATGCGATACTTTAATTAATGACGGGGAGGGGGGTGGAAATAGCTAAGCAGCATACAGGGTGTAACGGCATAACGGTATAACGGTAGCATTTGAGATACTTTATGGAGCTGGAGAGAGGGGGAAGGTGGGGGGTGGAGGGGGAACAAAAGAATAAAGTTATTCTGGCCGATCGATCGTTAAGAGAGTTATAATATTTTTGGGGAGATATGTGGCCAAGAGAAAATGGGGGGACAGAGAGAGAGAAGGGAAGGGAAATGGGGAGGGAGGCGAGGGAGAGAGAGAGGGGGGGAGGGGTGAGGAGAGAGAGAAGAGGGGAGAGGAGAGAGGAGAGGGAGAGAGAGAGAGAGATGAGGATAGAGAGAAGAGAGAGAGAGAGAAAACACAATAAACCGGGGAAACAAAACTTTATGCTCTAACCCTCAGAGAGAGAGGAGGTAGCATAGGCAAAAATCTCGTGTTCACTCACCCCCTAGGGGAAAAACCCCACAAAAGGCTTTTAGTAAGGAATGAAGGTGGGGGGGGGGGGGGGGGGGGGAGGGGGGGGGGACCAGAAGTAAGAGGAGAGAAAATGCGGACGAAAAAAAAAAGATATAGATGCAGACCAAACAACAACAAACAAATCCAACCAAGAATCTAGAATCTAAAGGCTTCCATTTGCCCAGGGGCTTTAAAATTGGGTGGGAACGGGGGGTGTGGCCTTTTCCTGGGCATGCACGCGGGCCCTCTCCTCTTGTGATTTTTTTCCTGCCTAAAAGGGCTAACTTACGCTGGGGCTAACAGAGCCAACAAAACAACACATACACTTTAACACCCCCGCCCACGGTGGGGAGGGAAGGAAGTGGCTGCCCCGCACCCGCCCACCCAGCAGACAAAAGGGAAAGGAAAGACGAGGGTGCGGTATTTTATCAACGCTTGACGGAAAATGTAGTTGCGGTGATAAGCATGGGGACACTCAGACAACATCAATCACCAATCTATTACAAGGAGAAAAAAGAGAGAGAAGAAGATGAAGAGAGAAGAAGAGAAGGCGACAGACAGAGAAGACAGACAGCTAAAAACCACAGAACAGAGCAAGGATGAGGGTATGAGGGGAACTGAAATTTTAAAATTATTGCAAAAAAGGAAAAAGGG
>CM054137.1:64978830-64986330 GCA_028751875.1 Rapana venosa | reverse complement strand
GAAAGAAAGAAAAAAGAATTTGAAGAAGAGGAATTTGAAGTAGAGAAGAATTTAAAGACGAAGAATAATTTGAAGAAGAATTTGGAGAAGATTTTGAAGAAGATTTTGAAGAAGAAGAAGAAGAATTGCGAAGAGGAGGAACTGCGAAGAAGAATTGCGAAGAACTGCGAAGAAAAAGAAAAAGAAGAAGAATTGTGAAGAAGAATTGCGAAGAAGAAGAAGAAGAAGATATCCCTGACTTTTTTTTGGAATGAAGGTGTTCTGTGATAGTAACGGTGTGGGACAGGACAGAACAACTGTGCATTTATTGACAAGTTCTTGATTAAACATTTACTATCTTTCCTTCAAGCAATGGATAGTAAAAGTAACATGAAGAATCTGTCATGATTTTATTGTTAAGAATATAATGATAATGGTGATTACGATTCTCTTCTTCTTCTTTTTCTCTTTCTTCTTTTTCCTCTTCTTCTTTTTCCTCTTTTTCTTTCTTTTCTTCTTCTTCTTCTTCTTCTTCTTCTTCTTCTTCTTCTTCTTCTTCTTCTTCTTCTTCTTCTTTTCTTCTTCTTCTTCTTCTTCTTCTTCTTCTCCTCCTTCCTCCTCCTCCTCTTTTCTTCTTCTTCTTCTTTCTTCTTCTTTTCTTCTTCTTCTTTCTTCTTCTTTTTCTTCTTTCTTCTTCTTCTTCTTCTTCTTTCTTCTTCTTCTTCTTCTCCTCCTCCTCCTTCTTCTTCTTCTGTCCCTCTCTTCCTCCTCTGTTCTCAATTTCTCTTGTCTTTCTTCCTTTATTCCCGTTTATATTGCACATCGCCAAGGATATATCAAATGATCAGATTAGGCACACTGAATATTACTTATTTAGTTTATAAAGCCAGCAGGAGACGCACATTAACATACATACAATACAAAACATAACCCTGATTTAAAAAACAAAAACAAAGTAAAGGTGTCCCATAACCTATAGGGTGGTGGGGGTTTGTGGCATCAGAGACTCATATCTGGGGGCCCAGATATTGAGGCGCGCCCATCTCCTCTCCCATCGCTCTTTACTTCCTTTGACCTAAAGGGAGGTACCCATTTACGCGGGTAAACTGGGGAACATTTACTGAGCCAAGGCGCGCAAAGGGTCACCATCCAAGTGGAAAACCTCGTCGATGCTTGCTTAACTTGTAGCTGGGGAAAGCGAGTGCTCCGCCCGTGAGCTATCCATCCCCTGTTTTTACAAATAAAAAAAAATGTTGGCAGGAGGTTTGTTGTATCAGAAATGTTCAACACTAACATTATTATCATTAATAGAATCTTTCCAAATTTTTTTTTTTATTAAAGCCTAATTACCCATTATCTCAGCGGCTCAGTTTGTTATGCTCAAAGCTCAGGGAAACGTGACTCAGACGGAAACCACCAAAAGCGCCGCTTAATAATTAAGTACCAAAGTCACATTACAGAGTGTTAAACATGTTTCAATTTTTTTAAAGCAAGGGTGATCACGGGAACAAAGGGGAGGGGGGGGGGAGGGGGGGGTTTGGGCTGTTGTACTTATGAAATTTAGGACCCGTTTCCGTCTGTCTGTCTCTGTCGTCTGGTCTCCAGTCTGGGAATAGCTCAGTCAGCCGTTATAACCATGTCAGTGTGGCAGACGTGATGTGGCTGTCTTCAATTTTGTGTGTGAGAGAGAGAGAAAAAAGATGATGAAACAGTTTCATTTTCGTCTGCAGATGTTGTGTAGGCACTCATGCACGCACAAAAACACACACACACGCACACACACGCACACACGCACTCACACTCGCATTCACGTACGTACGCACGCACGCACACATATACACATACACGCACTCACGCACGCACGCACACATACCAGCCACGCATGCATGCTCGCACCACCATTGCACGCCCCCGCTCGCGCGCTCGCACACACACACACACACACACACACACACACACACAACACCCCAACACACACAACACACACACACACACACACACACACACACACACACAACACGGGGAGAGAGAGAGAGAGAGAGAGAGAGAGAGTGAGATAGAGAGAGAGATTGGGGAGAGAGAGAGGGGGAGGAGAGGGGGAGAGAGAGAGAGGAGAGAGAATGGACAGGGGACACAAAACATTTTTATTGACATCAGCGGTTTACAGCCCTATGATGAAGTAGCCCTGTTAATAAAGTGATATTGATGCAAGTCTAGATTGATAATACAAGCTAATGTTAAAGATTCTTCTTCTTCGTCGTCGTCGAACACTCAGACAGCAACTATTGTTGTCTGTCATATGAGCAAAAAATGCATTGCACTGTCGTTAATTAAGCACCTGACAAGTCAGGCCAACTCTGCACATCCTACTTCGACATAGGAGAGAATGATTATCTTTAAAGTATTTCTGTCAATAGGGCGGGCGAATGAACCAAGAAGGCAGAAAATAGACAAGAAGGAGGTGACAGGAAAAAAGAACAAACAAAAAAAGAGAGGGGGTAGAAAAGAGGGAATTCCAACACAGAATGTCCAGAGGTGGGGGGGGCTTTTATACGAAGGCCTTCTGGCATCTCCAAAAGGAGAGTGTACAGATTGAAACAGAGCAAACAAAAACTCAAAATCAAATAAAAAACAATTGGCTCGGGCAAACGCTTAAGAAACCAACAACTGATACACACGGGAACGGGATTGAAAAAAGCGATTTTTGTTTTTGTTTTGTTTTGTTTAATGTCTATTCACAACATGGGGATTAGACACACCGCATTGTACCAAGTATCTCCCTCTCCTTCTGTCTCTGTCTCTTCTCTTCTCTATCTCTCTCTTCTCTCTCTCTCTCTCCCTTTGCACGCACCAACACACACACAACACACCCCACACACACACACCACACACACACACACACACACACACCCCACACACACATATTTATATATATATATATATATATTTTTATATATATATATATTATTTATATATATACACATATAATAGATAGATAGATTTGATTAATAGAGAGATAAATATATAGATATAGATATATAGTATAGATATATATATGTGTGTGTATATGTGTGTGGGATGTATATATATATATTATTTATATTTTATAAAATATATATATTATTTATATTTATATATATAATAATATATATATATGTTGTTTGTGTGGGGTGTGTGTGTGTGTGATGTGCGTGCAAAGGAAGAGAGGAGGGGCTACTTGGTACGAAAATATATTATATATATATATATATATTAAAATTTATATATATAATATATATATATATATATTTATATTATATAAAATATATATATTTTTTAAAAGTAATGGTTGACAGGTGAAGAATATATGACTTCAGCAACTGATATTATGAATTGCTGAGGTCATATAAAAACTTCTTGACTAGTTGCATATTTCTTATGAATTCTAAACCTCTTCTTTTATACATTTTCAAAAAGAACTGGGCAATCAAACAACAAATGGTGGATTGAAAGGGGAATAGAACAACAACATGTTGCATTTTTTGAATATTTAGTATTCCATGCATTTAATCCTCAGTTTATGTATTAGAAAAAAAACCAAGCGTTGTGTGTGTGTGTGTGTGTGTGTGTGTGTGTGTGTGTGTTGTGTGGGGTGTGTGTGGGGTGCGTGCGCGCGCGTGTGTGTGTTTATTGATATAAACTAGACCTACATTTAAAAAACCCGATGTTGTCATGCTGACAAATGCTACACTGAGGCTGTCCTCAGCCGTGATAGTGATGCTCTCATCCTAACAACCCACTCACTGCTTTAAAAGAGAAAAAACAAAACCTGTATGAAGTCGGAGTATGGATGCTTACAAGGTAAGGTACCTAGAAAAAGTCACACACACGCAAACTCCTTTGAGATAGCCTAGTGGTTAGAACATTGCGCTCGCAATCTGACGACCCGGGTTCGATTCCCGTTCAAGGGGATATTTTCCCCTGGAGTTAACATCAGTGCCGACACCACTCTCCCCAAAAGTCCTTCGGATGAGACTATAAATCGAGGCCCGTATGCAAACATCTTGCGCCCAAGTTAAACCCGTTCCGCTTTTCGTAAGAGTAGGCCATTGTGTGCCGGTGGGAACGGATGACAAAATTTACAAAACCGCATACACACGGGGACTGGATGCAAAAAAGCAACCCCAATACTTATTCCATTAAACCTCGATAAAAAAGAACAAAATAAATGAAATTAAAATAATAAAAAATAACCAGGGTGTACTTACGGCCCCTCCCCAGTTTATTTCAACTACATCATGCGGGATGGTACAACAGAGTGTTTTGGATTCTGGGTGACTTCCCTGGTTCTGAAGCAGGAAACGTCAACAAAACAAAACAACACAGCAGCAACAAAAAGCAACAATAACAACAACCGCAGCAACAACAGCAACAATAACAAAAAACAACAGCAGCAACAACAACAACAGCAAACAACAGCAACAACAGCAACAAAAAACAAAAGCAGCAACAACCAGGAAACAACAAAAGCAGCAGCGTCAACAACAACAACATCAAAACAACAACAGCAACAACACATAACAACACACAACAACAACAACAACAACCACACAACGCACAACAACGCATGCACAACAACAACAGCAGCATCACAACACAACAAAGCAGCAACAAACAGCGCAACAAAAAAACAAAAAACAACAGTAGCAACAAAAACAACAACAGCAGCAGCAACAACACAGTTAGCAACAAAACAACAGCGCAACAACAGCAGCAAAAACAGCAGCAACAACAGCAAACAACAACAACAACAGAACAGCAAGACAACAACAACAGCAACAAACCAAAAAACAACAACAACAGCAGCAACAACAACAACAACCCGCAACAACAACAAAAACAGCAAAACAACAACAAACAAAAAACAAGCAACAACAACAGCAACAACCAACAGCAACAACAGCAGAACAACAACAGCAACAACAACCACAATAGCAACTGCATCAATAAACAAGAACCCCACCAACAACAACAAAACCAACAATCAATCAATCAATCAATAATCAATCAATCAAAACAATCGAACTCCTACGTGGGGATTTACTTTATTTATTTAAAAACCACTTCAATCACGAGATTTCTCTACGTAAAATCGGTGCTCTCCCCGGGGAAAAAGTGCGTCGCCCCAAAGCGCGCCACCTTTTTTTTTTTTTGGTCTGAACTGATTTGTTTCCCCATCAGGTGGCTTTTTTTCTACTTTAAATTTTTCCAGGGCAACTCTCTGTTTACGTGCGTTGAAAATCTTGTGTAACACACGGGACCTCGGTTTATCGTCTCATCCAAAAGACTAGCGCCCAGACCACCACTCATGGTCTAATGGGTGGGGGAAAAGTTTCGGGCCCAAACGGGATTCGAACCACCGCACACTTCCGACCCGGACTTTTCGCTTTCTAGACAGGCGCGTTACCTCTAGACCACCGATCCCCGTGTATAAACAGCATCCCCACCTTCTGAATATTGTGTGCTGGAAATTGCCTCTTTTCGAATCCTCTCTTTGTTTCTGCCTTGTTCGCCTCCTCTTTGTCTATTATTCGCCTACCTGGTCCATTTTCCTGCCTTTTCTCCAGAAGGACTTAAAAATGTAACAATTCTCTCCCAAGCTGAAGTCGGATGCGCTGGGTCTGACTTGTCAGGCGCTTAGCGGCAGCACAGCGAAGTTTCGCTCATAAGATGAGAGACAACAATGGTTGCTCTCTGAACGTTAGAAGAAGAAGAATTGCAAAGGAGGAGAAGAATTGCGAAGAAGAAGAACTGCAAAGAAGAAAAATTGCGAAGAAGAAGAACAACAACAACAGCAATAAGATGAACAAGAACGCGAACAAGAAGAAGAAGAAAAAGAAGAAGAAGAAGAAGAAGTGGAAGAAAAATAATTGCGAAGAAGAAGAAGAACAACAAGATGAACAAGTACTCGAACAAGAAGAAGAATTGCGAAGAAGAAGAATTGCGAAGAAGAAGAAGAAGAAGAAGAAGAAGAAGAACAACAACAACAACAACAACAACAAGAACAAGATGAACAAGAACAAGAACACGAACAAGAACAATGTATGAATGAATGTAGGATCAGGAATGTAGATGGACACTATAAGCTTTTGGCTTGCTGATGCTCTTTTGTGTACAATAATAATAATAATTATGAATTCGTATGACTTTCAGAATAAAAGTGTGTTTAAACTAACGTTCAAGAAAGAAACAAACAATGGATTAAAAAGCAAGGAGGACGGGAAGAAGAGAGAAAGAAAAAAGAAAGAGAGAGAGAGAGAGAGAGAGAGAGAGAGGAGAGAGAGAGAGAGAGAGAGAGAGAGTGTGTGTGTGGCAGAAAAAGGAGAAGAGGAAGAAGAAGAGGCGAAGGAGGAGGAGAGGACGACGAGGAGGCAGGATAGGGGGGGGGGGGGGGGGGGGGGGGGGGGGGAGGGGGGAGGGGGAGAGGGGAAAGTGCAGTTAAAATTGCCCATCAACAAAAACTGCCAGCCAGCACCCTCCGACATTTAACATGGCTGCCAAGGTAAACAGCGCCCCCTGTAATGGCAGAAGCCTGGTTTGGCGGCAGGGAGAGTGTGTTTCAAGGTGGGAAGGAGTGTGGGGGAGTGTGGGGTGGAGGGGGGGTGTTGTTGGTAAGGGTGGGGGTAGTAGGGGCAGGCAAGCAGGCAGGCAGGCAGGGACATGGCGATAATTAACCCATCTGGAGAAAATGTCAGTTGTCTTACTTCCCCTGCTAATATGGCTTACACTCTACCTTCAACTTCCGGAATCGTGTAGTCATTTTTTCTTCTTAGAGAGCTAATCGAGAAACAAAAATCTGCTAATTTTCACACCTACAGTGTTTATCCCAGGGCATGCAGATTGTGGTTAAGAAGCTAGCAGACGACATAAAGGACTGAGGGGGTACAGCGTTTGCTGAAAAATGAAAAAAGAATTCGAACATACCAAATTTGTCCAAAATCACGTAGGTTTTGAGTTAGAAGCTAGTCTTTCACAAGATGTGTGTGTGTGTGTGTGTGTGTGTGTGTTGTGTGTGTGGGTGTGTGTGTGTGTGTGTGTGTGTGTGTGTCTGTGTTCATTCTTCTTCGGTTTAAACGTCCACTAAATAGTGATGTGTGTGTGTGTATGTGTGTGTGCGCGCGCGTGCGTGTGTGCGTGTGTGTGTGTGTTTCTGGGGATACCTTAATAGGCTGTGGTAGGAATGCAAGAGTAAAAATATATAGGAAAACAGAAGGAAAAGTGTCAAACAGTAATTCTGGTGTGTAGCCTATACGTCCACCTGTAGTGTGTAGTGTAGTGTAGTGTAGTGCAGTGCAGTGCAGTGCAGTGCAGTGTAGTGCAGTATAGTGCAGTGCAGTATAGTGCAGTGTAGTGTAGTGTAATGCAGTATAGTGTAGTGTAGTGCAGTTTATTGCAGTGTAGTGTAGTGCAGGCAGTATAGTGCAGTGCAGTGTAGTGTAGTGTAATGCAGTATAGTGTAGTGTAGTACAATGCAGTGTAGTG
>CM054137.1:64956330-64973830 GCA_028751875.1 Rapana venosa | reverse complement strand
GGCTAAGCTAGGCTAAGGCCAGGCAAAGGGCCGGGCAAGGGCCAGGCAAAGGGCCGGGCTAAGGCTGGGGCAAGGCGGGCTAAG
This sequence comes from Rapana venosa, assembly GCA_028751875.1. Classification (NCBI taxonomy): domain Eukaryota; kingdom Metazoa; phylum Mollusca; class Gastropoda; order Neogastropoda; family Muricidae; genus Rapana; species Rapana venosa. The sequence goes on along the minus strand of CM054137.1, from coordinate 64,973,746 downwards.
GCTGGGCAAAGCTAGGCAAAGGCTATCAGTCCCCTTTAGGTCGTGGTTTGAACTTGCCCTGTGTGTTTTTTTAAACTTGCTGCCTTGATTTTTTAAAATTTTAAAATCATTGATTGAGGCGAAGAACATAAAAGACAGAAGAACCGGGACCTGAAGAAAAAAAAGAGAGAGAGAGAGAAAAAGGGGGGAGGGAGAGGAAGAGAGGGGGGGAAAGGGGAGAGACAAAGAGAGGAAAGAGAGAGAAGAGACAATGACAAATTCTTTTTTTTATTCTTTTTTTAAAGGAAAAAGACAGAGAGAGAGGGGGGTGAAAGAGAGAGAGAGAGAGAAAAAGAGAGGAGGAGAGAGAGAGAAGAAGAGAGGAGAGAACGAAGAGAAAGAAGAAAGAAAGAGAAAGAGAGACAGACAACAGGAGAGACAACACACGCGACACACACAAGAAAAGGGAAAAGATAAGAGAGGAAGGAGGAAGAGGAGCGGGAGGAAGAGGATAGAAGAAAAGGTGAAGAAAAAAAAGAAAACGAGGAAGAGGTTTGCGAAAAAAGAAAAAAAAAAAAAAAGAAGAAGAAGGAGAAAAAAGAAAAGGGGAAAAGAGGGGGGAAAAGAAGAAGAAGGTGAAAAAGAAGAGAAAGAGGGGAAAGGGGGGAGAAGGAAGAAGGATAGAAGAAGAAGGTGAAGAAGAAAAGAAAACGAGGAAGAGGATTGCGAGGAACAATTTTCGTGCTGCATGGCAGGGTATCAAAAATATGTCTGCAGTAAATATGGTAGGTGTCCAACATAGGTCAAAGATCAGTTTGCAGGGAGTATGTGATAACAACTTACCAGACCATCTAAACGCATTTTTTACTCGTTTTGAAAAGCATGATTTCTCAGATGAATTAAATGATCTGAAGCAATCCCTAGTTTCTGAGAATAGCGTCATTGTTGATGAAGAAATTATCTGTAAGCACTTAAAGGCAATAAATATTAACAAATCTCCCGGACCAGATGGTATATGTGGAAGAACCCTGAAATTCTGCGCTACTGAGCTTGCCAGTGTCCTTCAACACCTGTTCCAGGCCTCGCTGGATACTTGTCAGATTCCTGTTATTTGGAAAACTTCCAATGTAATACCTCTTCCAAAGAAACCCAATCCTTCTCGGCCTAACGATTTTAGACCTGTAGCTCTCACATCTCTTGTGATGAAAACGCTGGAAAAGATCGTAAAATCTCTCATTCTTTCTGCTACAGAGAAAGACCTTGACCCACTGCAATTTGCATACAGGTCTCGAAGGGGTGTCGAAGATGCCAAACTATTCATTTTGAACAAGTTGTATAGCCACTTGGAAACACCTGACTCTCATGCCAGAATATTGTTCGCTGACTTTAGTTCAGCTTTCAATACAATGCAGCCTCACGTTCTGGTTAACAAAATAATTTCAAAATTTGACGTAGACAATCAACTTGTTCGTTGGCTGATTGAATTTTTAACCAACAGACCACAGCGTGTTTTGGCCAACAAAATATCTTCTTCGGTTAGATTTACCTGCACTGGTTCTCCGCAGGGTTGCGTCCTCTCACCACTTCTGTACATTCTATACACAGATGATTGCAGAAGCAACTATGGAAATTCCTTTCTGGTAAAGTTCGCAGACGATAGTGCTCTGTTATCCCTCTTATCCGGATCAGTCTTAGACCACGGTCCAGCCCTCACCGAGTTCGTACACTGGTGTGACGAGGCCTATCTGGAGCTAAATGTTTCTAAAACTAAAGACCTGCCTATCGACTTCAGAAGATCAGGGCATACTCCTAAGAATATTATTATCCATAATCAAGAGGTTGAAAACGTTTTGAACTATAAGTATCTGGGAACTGTTTTTGACCACAAGTTAAACTGGGACGTTAACACTGACGCTATTGTCAAAAAGGGACAACAACGTCTGTATTTTCTGAGGAAACTGAACTCATTTTTTGTAGACAAAAAGATTCTTTCCTTGTTTTACAAGTCTTACATAGAGAGTGTTCTAAGTTTTGCTTTCATTTGTTGGTACAATAACCTTAGTGTTAAAAACAAGAATGGCCTGCAGAGAATTGTAATAATCTGCTCAAAAATAATTGGAAAAGAACAAAGAGATCTCATGTCGTTCTGCAATCAGCAGCTTGTACGCAAAGCCACAGCCATTTTGGCTGATCCTTCCCATGCTTTGTTTCCAGAATTTCAAATGTTGCCTTCGGAACGCCGTTTTCAGTGTCCCATCAGCAAAACTAACAGAAAAAGAAATTCTTTTGTGCCAGTAAGCATTCGAATTCTGAATTCACAATGATGTTGGCTACCTAGTTTTTACATTTCTCTGAATTATCTGCCTGATTGTCATTGTTACGAGTGTAGTCAATACATAATTGTGTGTGTGTGTGTATGTGTGGGTGGGTGCGTGGGTGTGTGAAATAAGTCTGTGTTCTAGTCAACTGTCTTATAACATTGAATTCATATATTGGTGTATGGTGTGCGTGGGCGTGTTCGCACACACACGTACGTGCGTGTGTACGTGCTGCGTATATGCGTGCGTAAAAATAAGTTTTTATGTCTTCTAGTCAATGGGTTTAAAATTGTGTTCACAATTGATGTGTGTGCGTGCGGGCGTTTGCGTGTGTGTGCGCATGCGCGCGTGTGTGTGGTGTGTGTGTGTGTGTTCGTGACATTTTATTTGAAAACCAATATGAAATATAGCTTTTGTGTCTTTGATATATTTGACGTGTATCAATCTGCCTGTCAGTATTGTAATTGCCCTTCATGGGATGATTAAAGTGTTTTTGACTTGACTTGACTTGACTTGACTTGCGAAGAAGAAAAAGAAAAAAAGAAGAAGGAGAAGAAAGAGAAGGAGGAGAAGGAGGAGGGAAAGAAGAAGGTGAAGAAGAAGAGAAAGAGGGGAGAAGGAGGAGGGAAAGAAGAAGAAGGTGAAGAAGAAGAAAAAGAGGAAGATGATTGCAAAGAAGAAAAAGAAAAAGAAGAAGAAGCAAGAGGAGAAGGAGGAGGAGGAAGAGAAGGAGAAGGAGAAGATAACGACAACGAAGAAGAGGATGAAGGAGAACATGACGAGGAGTATAATTATTAGAAAAAGAAGGAAGAGGAGGAAGAAAAGAGGAGAATGAATGATACAAAACAGATAAATAAATGAAGAAGAGAAGAAGAAGAAGAGGAGTAGGAGGAGGAGAATTAGGAGGATTAGGAGGAGGAGGAGGAAGAAGAATAACAAGACGAACAAGGAGAAAGACAATAAAAAGAAGATGGCAAGAAAGAAGAGAAAAAGAAGAAAAATGAACAGGAGGAAGAAAAGACAAAAACAAAACAATGACAACAATCCGACACAGTAGCACCACCACCATCACCATCACCACATCACCACCACCGCCACCACCACCACCACCATTATCACCACCACCACCACCATCACCACCACCACCATCACCACCACCACCACCACCACCATTACCGTCACCACCACCTCCACCACCACCACCACCACCTCCACCACCACCACCACCACCACCATCACCACCACCACCACCCACCACCACCACCTCCACCACCACCATCACCACCACCACCAATTTACTTCTTCAAACTACCAACCACAACCTTTACGTGATAGCATCCTGCAAAGCCCAATTTCAACAACTGAAACCGCTAATCTACCATTCTGACATTACCACCACCACCCCTCGTCCCGCCCCCCCCCTCCCCCCCCCAAATACCACTCCCAACCTTACCCACCCCCACCCTCCACTCCCACCCTTCTTCCTGTCCATCATCCTGTCCATCAGTTACAGACGAGTGACCACCACCACCACCACTCTCTCTCTCTCTCACTCTCTCTCTCCCCTTGGGGCCTGTTGGTCAGTCGGCTGATGACCATCACTTACCTGACAACATTGGTCAAGATAATGGAATACCATGCTGTCTGCCTCAGCAGGAAGTGACCACTGACACGTGTAGAGACAGAGATGGAGAGTGTGATGGTCAGTTCTTGCTGTACTAGGCCTAGCACAATACAAAAGCTGGTCAATCTGTTATGTCCTGTGCCTAGCCTACTAGTACGCCAGACTGGTTAATTTCCTTCTGCGTCCAATAGCTCAGTGGTCAGAGCACTCGCTTTCCCCTAGCTAAGGTTAAGCAGCATCGAGCGTAGTTACCACTTGGATGGATGACCGTTTTCGCGCCTTGGCTTCAGTACAGTTCCCCCAGTTCCCCCAGCTGTAAATGGGTACCTGCCCTCTTTAGGGTCAGGGAAGGTAAAGCAGCGAGGGAGAGGAGATGGGCGCCGCCCTCAATAATTTATGCTGGGCCCTTGAGAAGTTGAGGTCTCTGATGCCTCACCCTCCCTACGACCACATAGGTTATGGGACACCTTTACTGTTTTTTTTAACGCCAGATTGGTTAATTTCCTTCTGCGTCCGATTCAATTCTTATACGTAGTGTTTATGTAGGAGTGAGTGATAAAGAAGAAGTTACGGGTGTGATTGTGTGTCAGCTTTGAGACAAGTTTGGAGAGTCGCTGTTGTTGTTGTTTTGTTCTTGTTGTTGTGCGTTCCCCAGCTTAACACTATGGGGGTCGTGCAACTCTGACTTACTCATCCCACTTTGGGAATCACTGTGAGATTGAAATTGCACACTGAATGAAAAGTTTACGTGTATGACTGTTTTTAAGGACTTCGCCATATAGGCAGCCATACTCCAATTTCAGAGGAATTTTTTTTAGAGTGAATGTGACTATCCACCATAAAAGATTAGTCCCAATATACCGGAAGTCAATTTTTGTTTTATTATTGTTGACATATTATCAATTTGCAATTTAAAAAGCTATTAAAAAACATATTGAAAATCGTATAAACCTGTGAAAAGTTGTAATAAATTGAAATGCTAAAATACCAGGAAGTGAAATTAAGAGAAGCTAACGAATTTTGCATTGAAATAGAAGGCCAAAAAATAAGAAGCTGATTGGGTGTTTTTAAACACGTTTTTACAGCAAAAGAAAACACAATTGCGCCGTAATACTTTTCTGTACAAGTAGAAGAAACCGTATTGTTTACCATCAATCAAAATCTCAAAATAGACAGACAAACGGACAGACAGACAGACAGACAGACGGACAGACAGACAGACAAACGGACGGACAGACAGACAGACGCGGACAGACATGGACAGAAACAGAGATACTGAGAGATCCTGAACAGAGTCTGTCTAAAACTCGTTAAGGAAAAGGTGAGCCCCAAAACAACATTTTTGTTTTTCAGTTTATTTGCTTTCAATCAAAACTCGTATGACAATCCATCCATCCATCCATCACCTTTGCTAATGAGGTAAACCGCTCATTCAGTCAGGTGTTAACAGGTAGCAATCCATCTTTTACTGCGTGGCTGCGTTAGAAAACGATCGAGAACAACCCCCGACCCCCCCCCCCCCCCCCCCTACCTGGCCCCACGGCGGCCTGATAGTGATGGGCTCCCTATGGACTTCCGACCCTGTGGATAAGACATAAGGAATCTGGGTGTGGTTGTGGCGGGGAGATTGGAATGAGTGGTGTGGGAACAGCAGGACGGGGGACGTCACAGAAGATGAGGCAGCAAAAAAACAAACAAAAAAAACAACAAAAACCACCGACCCCCCCCCCCCCAAGCCTTCCCCCCCCCCCCCCCCCAAGCCCCCCCCCCCAAAAAAAAAACCCAAACAAAACCCACCCCCCAAAAAAAAATCCAACAAAACAACAACCCCCCAAAAACACAAAAAACACCCTAACAAAAACCAAAACCAAACCAACCCAAGAAACAAAAACAAAAAAACAACCCTAATTACCATCAACACAATCACTATGGAGGACACTGGCGGGAAATGGAATGGCCTAGTGGTTAGAGCGTTGTCTTTGTGACTCGTCCGTTCAAGCGGGTTTTTCCCACTAGCCTACAGTTAACAATGCACGTGTTGGGCCGGGACATCTCAGTGGTCAGACCACTCGCTCTATCCCCAAGCTAAGGTTAAGTGGCATTGAGCGTGATTACCAAGGGGATGGGTGACTGTTCGTTCCCCTTGGCTTCTGTACAGTACCCCAGTTCACCCAGCTGTAAATAGGTACCTGCCCTCTTTTAGGGTCAGGGAAGGTAAAGCAGCGAGGGGAGAGAGGAAATGGGTGCCGCCCTCAATATGCTGGCCCCAGGAGAAGCTGAGGTCTCTGATGCCCTGCTACTCAATGACCGTATCGGTTATGGGATCACCATTACTTTTTTCAGTACATTGGCACTGATCCCACCCACTCTCTCAGAAGTCCTTCGCATGAGACAATGTACCGTGTGTAAACGCATGCTGAAACTTCTCGCGTACACGTTAAAACTCCATTCACTTTCGTAGAAGAGACAGTCAGTCATGACGTTGGGATGGATGACACAAAAATACCCAGCATGCATACTGCTACTTGGATAGGGATGGACTCCGCCAGGATCAATTTGGCAACGGTGCACTGCCCGAAAGTTCAGTGCAATGTCCTTCAAGGAGTTAAGAAAAAAAAATCATAAAATAAAGTAACAATTAACTAGGAAAGAAAACTTCTTTTGACTTAAAGCCCTCTTGACCACTAAAAGTTATTTCCAGACTGAAAAGAAGACAAAAGAGAGGACAAGATCATGGTACATAGAGCCTGTTTTCAAAGCAAAAGCAAAAGCAAAACAAAAACAAAAACTACCACCAAAAACAACCTCAAAACAAACACAAAGAAACTAAACAACCCAAACAGAACCCCAAAGTCAACTCCTCCCCCTTCTCCCATGAAAGAAAACAACAACAAAACTAAAAACTACCCAAAAAACAACAACAACAAACGTACAAGAAACCCCTAGAACTTTTCCATGGTAAGAGCTTACAACCGTAATTACACTGAAAGAACAATGTTAGAACTTTTAAAGTGCAATTATAGTCCTGCAGCAGCAGCAGCAGCAGCAGCAGCAGCAGCAGCAGCAGCAGCAGCAGCGACAAGAGCAGCAGCAAGAGTGACAATAGCAGCGAAAGGTATACCAGCATTATATATCTATGACAGTATTAGATTCGATGCATGAAACCGGAATGTACAAAATTATCCAGAAGTTGCTTGCTTTCTTATTTTGTTCTTTGTGCTTTTTATTTAGTTGCCTGGGTTATAGTGTTGTTGTTGTGTGGGTTTTTTTAAAGGGGCAGTGCGTTTTTCTTCTTTTTTTAAGTAGAATTTTTGGTTTAGATGAAGATTTTGAAAGAACATCTGGGATGTTAGACAGAATTGTACAGACACTGGAAACGGGTTCAGGCGTTCCTCCATTTGTCACGATATTGTGACTCCTGAAAATGAAGCTATTAACTTTTGCTTCGGGTACCCTGTACATACAGACTGTTAATGACAATTATACAAAAACCAGGTAACTCTAATAGAACAACAACAACAACAATGACTTCATAAACTGAACCATAAAAATTCTTAGTCATTCTCCCTCCTCTCTACTGTCCTCTGTCTTTCTCTCCTTCAATTCAGCTTGTTCTACTACTATCCTTTACCTGGATATAAAGCGATCTCCCAAAGTATTGTCTGCCTTTCTTGGGACATTGATCTAAGAGCTTCCGACGTAGCTACAATGAGATTTAATCGCCCGGCTCAGGGAAATGCAGTTATCTCCCCATCTTCGTTCGCGCCATTGTGCTAGTACCCCAGCGGCCATCTTGTCTGATCGCTTCTTGCTCCACGCCACACATTCACACTACACCGCATTCTCTTAACACCAGACCCAGAGAGCGGATGTTTGGATTCTGTTACAGAGCTCTCAGGTGGAATTAACGTCCATCTCCTCTATAAATACTCGGCTGAAGAAGTTGTGGAATGAAGTGGTAAAAGGTATCCTAGTCTGACAATAGGAAAAATAATATTAATTTGCACGGTGAAGTTCACTGACTTTCTGTGAGGTTGTGGAGGATTGATGTTGTTTTTGCCGTTTGGGGGTCGTCTTGACCTTAAGAGTAGATTGTTGTCATTGGTTGGGGTTGTTTTTTTTCTTTCTTGTCTGTTCTTTTTCTTTCTTGTCTTTCTATTTTTGTTTGTTTCTTTTGTTTTTCTTTGTTTCTTTGTTTTTTTTCTTTCTTTCTTTCTTTCTTTCCTTCTGTCATTTCTTTCTTTTTGTCATTTCTTTCTGTCATTTCTTTCTTTCTTTCTGTCATTTCATTCTTTCTTTCTTTCTTTCTTTCTTTCTGTCATTTTCTTCTCTTTCTTTCCTGTCATTTCTTTCTTTCTGTCATTTCTTTCTTGTCATTTCTTTTCTATCTTTCTTTCTTTCTTTCTTTCTTTCTTTCTTTCTTTTCTTTCTGTCATTTCTTTCTGTCATTTCTTTCTTCTTTCTTTCTTTCTTTCTTTCTTCTTTTCTTATCTTTTCTTTCTTTCTTTCTTCTTCTTTCTGTCATTTCTTTCTGTCATTTCTTTCTTTCTTTTTTGTGTGTGTCTGTCTACCTATCTATCTACCTACCTATCTACCTATCTACCTATCTACTATCTATCTATCTATCTATCTACCTATCTATCTATCTATCTATCTATCTATCTATCTATCATCTTTCTTTCTTTCTTTCTTTCTTTCTCTTTTTTTCTTTCTTTCTTTCGTTCTTCCTTTTCTTTTCTTTTCTTTCCTTCTTAATCTTTTCACGTCATGTTTTTTAGGAATGTTAGTCCAGCTAATCTCTCAGAGCACCAGAGCTGAAAATAGAAGGAAAAACAAGTGAGAAATGTCGGTACACTAACACATGCAGTCATACAAATATATCTCTGACACGTGTCTTGGTAAGGGTTTGTCATTTTTTTAAGTGAAAGAAAGTAAGATGAATAGCAACCACTCACAAAAAAGCCAACGGTCATTTTGCATATTCTTGGCACAAAAATATCATCATAAAGTGCCCATTGAGCATCTATCTACACTCATTCTCCTTGGTAGCTAAGAACAATAACTAGGTACTTCTTCTTGTTCTTCTTGTTCTTCTTGGTCTTCTTCTTGTTCTTGTAACTGGGTACTTTTTCTTGTTTTTCTTGTTCTTCTTGGTCTTGTTCTTTTTCTTGTTCTTCTTCATCGTCGTCGTCATCATCATCATCACCATCATCATCATCATCTTCTTTTCTTCTTCTTCTTCTTCTTCTTCTTCTTCAAATGCTCAGACTGCAACTCTTGTTGTCTATAATTATAAGAGCGGAAAAAAAAATCGCTCCGCTGCCGTTAAGCACCTGACAAGTCAGGCCCAGCGCTTCCGATTCCGGCGTGGTATTAATGACTTTATTTTTTGTGTTTCCTCTCAAACGTTCTTTGTAAAGTAGTCTTGGGATTTTTTGCTCTAAAATGGCTTTGGAATATGGTTGAGGAACACTGACAAGTTGAAGAAAGAGAGAGTTGAAAAGAAAGACTTTCGGGACTGAAATTTTGGCATTAAGAGGCATGAACCCTGGCTTAATACTTAACGTGGTGAAGGTGACAGTTTGATCTGTAAGCACTTTGATTGGTTTTACAAGATATAGCGCTATTTCAGTTCCATATTATTACTATCATTATTACTATTACTTTCATAATAATCATCATCATCATTATCATCATCATCGTCGTCGTCGTCGTCGTCGTCATCATCATCATCATCGTCGTCGTCGTCGTCGTCGTCATCATCATCATCATCATCGTCAGCACCACCACCACCATCATCATCATCATCATCATCATCATCATCATCATCATCATCATCATCACCATCAGCATCATCAGCATCATCGTCGTCGTTGTTATTGTTATTGTTGTTACTACTATTATTATCATAATTATTATTCAATAACAAAGGCTACAGTTTCATATGATCACGGGAGAACAAGGGCTAGAGTTGTCACAGAAAACCATTACACGTTCAAATATCAGCTTGGTTTTATTCAATGGCCTTTCTACAGACTGGAAAGTATTCCTGGGGGTGATGGAACACTGGTAGTGTTTTGATGACGCTCAAAGAGAAAATGTAACAATGCTGACTGACAAAGTGGCACACACACACACACACACACACACACACACACACACACACACACACACACACACACACGCGCGCGCGCGCGCGCGCGGACACACGCGCACGCTCGTAGGTTCTCTCTCTCTCTCTCTCTCTCTCTCTCTCTCTCTCTCTCTCTCTCTCTCTCTCTCGTTTAGAACAATGTTCTACCTTTAAATCCATTCATGTGTATTCTATCTTGAAACTAGGAAAGAGAGAGAGAGAGAGAGAGAGAGAGAGAGAGAGAGAGAGAGAGAGAGAGAGAGAGAGAGAGAGAGGAGAAAGAGAGAGAGAGAGCGAGAAGAAAGGAGAGAGAGAAAGACAGAGACAAGAAACAGACAGAAAGACAACAAACAAAAAAACCCAGACAGACAGATCAGAAGAAGAGAGAGAAGAAGAGAGGAGAGAGAGAGAGAGAAGAGAGATAGAGAAGAGAGAGAGAGAGACAAAAAGACTGAGAAGAGACAGAGTCAAAGAGAAGACAGACAGAGAGAGAGACAGAGAGAGACAGAGACAGACAGAGAAAGGAGAGAGAGAAGCAGAGACAGAGACAGACATAGACAAAGACAAAGAGACAGAAAAACAGATGAGACAGACAAGACAGAGAGGGACAGAGACAGACATAGACAAAGACAAAGAGACAGACAGAAAAACAGAGACAGAGATAGACAGACAGAGACAGAGAGGAAAGAGACAGACATAGACAAAGACAGAGAGACAGACAGAAAAACAGATACAGAGACAGCAAGAGTGAGACAGAGACACACACAGAGACAGAGACAAACTCTCTCTCTCTCTCTCTCTCTCTCTCTCTCTCTCTCTCTCTCTCTCTCTCTCTCTCACACACACACACAGCGCCAAGGAAGAAGAGACAAAACCTGGAAGCGTGGCTTCCCAACAGCCCCGTGTCATCACTGGCCATCAATTGGCCATTAAAAGGCCATCAGGCAGATGGGTGGCCGGCCATCGCCCTTCGGGCCACCACACACACACACACACACACACGCACAAACACACGAACCCACACACAGGTCTGATATTGCTTTAAATTCAACATTTTCAACACACACACACACACACAAGCACATACACACATGCGCGCGCGCGTGTCTACTGTCGCTTAAAGTTTTTAAACACACACACACACACACACACACGTACGCACACGCATACACAGATCTGAATAGGGGAGTAAGGCTTTTCTTTGTGTTGGTGACAACAAAACTGACACTTCTCACCTGTCGGGATTTTTCTATGGTCACTTAGTAGCAGCAAAAGCTGTGATTGTAGTGTTTACACGAGCATTTTCAGCTAAGCATGAAGAATCAACGTTAAGGCAGAAAATGTTTCAAAATAGGTTGTTTTTTTTACCCTCGTTGGGATGCCGGGGGCCTGTCAGAATAAAAAGCATCATCACCTTTTGGAAATTCTGTGCTTGGAATTCCCTCTTTTCTATTCCTCTCTTTGTTTCTGCCTTGTTCCTTTTCTTTCTGTCACCTCCTTCTTGTCTGTTTTCTGCCTTTTTGGTCCATTCTTTTGCCTTACTCCCCCCCTCCCCCATCCACCCCCCCCAAAGACTTAATAAATAACAATTCTCTCCCACGCCGAAGTCGAATGCGCTGGGCCTGACTTGTCAGGTGCTTAGCGGCAGCGCATCGCATTTTTGCTCATATGACAGACAACAACGGTTGCTGTCTTAGCGTTCGATGAAGAAGACGATAGAATTTGAAAGCCAGTTTTCTTCCACCATCTTCTCTCATGCCCTTGTCTTCTAAGAAAGCCGATGTTTATAGAATTATATTTTTTTTTAAAGAAAAAGAAAGGAGTTCACAACGGTGACTAACTTGAACTGTGTGGGTTTTTTTCCTTTTCCACTTTCAGTGTTTCACCTCCGATCTGACTTTTCCTTTTAAAAATCACTCCATTGTCTTGTGTTCCGGATTTTTACCTGTACATATACCTTACTTTGGTTGACTGTTGAGGCATCACTAAAGACTTTACAACCAGCTTCCTCCACTCCTCGCGGTTCTCATCATTTCGCAGTAATTGTGCCGTTCTTCTCAAGGCCAGTCCGCTCTCTGATGTTGTCTTCCCCACCGTTTTTCTCTGTCTACTTCTTCTTCGTCTCCCTCCTTGTGCTGTTACCCTGATCCTATTAATTTAATCTGAAAAACGAGTCTACGTCATAATTTTTTATGAGAAACTCTTCACACATTTTCCTGTAAACACACACATACACACAATGAATGAATGAATGAATCAATCAATCAATCAATCAGTCAGTCAGCGTTCTAGCTTTGCAAGATTAACCCCCCCCCCAACCCCCTCCCCCCCAAAAAAACCCCCCACCAAACAAACCAAAAACAACAATACAAAAAAACCCCAAAACAACCAAACCCCTTTAAACTTGCACCTTTTGTCGCTAAAGTTTCACCATACACTTTTCCTTCCCTTCCCTCTCAGCACTACTACTTTTTCACCTGCAAGGGGCTGGCTAGCTTTTCATCTTTCGCGCATCACTGGCTGCCCCGCGCTTTTTCCGCCCCTGGAGCAGTCTGGTTCTGTTCCCTCCTCCTCCACTAGACAGTACAGTGTTAGCCAGCCCAGCCGCGTGGGAGGGAGGCGAGCCAGTGACCTGCGTGCTCGTTAGTGTCGAGGTAAACTCATTATTATCCGATCAAATCAAATCAGCGCCACGCCCCTGCCCCCACGCGCCTCGACCGACAATCACCGCTAGCAGAAAAGTGCTGGCTCCACTTCAATAGAAAAGGGGCAATAGAAAGGAAAGGCGAATGAATGGGATTATAAATCAGCCTCTTTGGATGGTACTGTAAAACCAACCAGAGAAGAGGGGTGGGGTGGGTGGTGGGTGAGGGTGGGCTGTGCAGACATACGAATGATTACATCTTGTGGACATGTTGAAATGTTATCTTCACCTTCACTTATCCCCCTAGTCCCATGGATGGTGGGGGCACCAATGAAGATTTTGCAACCAGCTTCCTCACTTCCCCGCGATCCCTAGTAAAATCGTTCCGCTCAAGGCCAGTTATCTGTCTAGCTATCATGGAAGTGAGTATCAGGCTAGTTTGACCCATGGTATGAGTGTCAAAGACGTAATTATTTAGTATGTATCGTTCGCATGACGGAATTAGTTTAGCTCCCTTAAAATTCAAGAGTAGAACAAAGCATTTGATTTTTTCTGGACTGTTCCTCTGAAAGATCCTCAATCTGGTGTCAAATTAACGTTAGGGTGGGAAGATGAACAAAGTAAACAAACACCGATCAGTGAGTCAATCTTACAGTTGTAAAGATATTTAAATTATGAAATTATTGCTTACAGCAGAAACGTATTTTCTAAGACCTCACAGGCGAGCAATTAGTTGTAGCAATAATGCTTTGGCATGTCAGGCTTAAGCTAAGATGTTTCAAAAGTACAGGTAGGCTTTTGCTTCCAAAAGCAGTGCTGAATCCCAACAGAAAGGGGAAACAGAACAAGAAAGACGTAACTGAAACCACTTTAAACTAAAAAGGCCAGTTTCCTGTTGATTTTCAAGACTGTACCCATGGTTTTAACATCCTGGCGGTAGTTCAGAGTCGTTTAAAAAGCTGCCATGTTTCATAATGGTGTGGTTAGATTCCTTGAAATTCTCCGAAGTGTCGGTCAGATTCGTCAAAAGACTTCCTTGCCCCGCAGCCACGGAAATTGGAATGGCCCGTTGGTCACACGTCCAAATGGACAGTGGTGACACCGTGGGTTAACAACGATCATTATACTGATCACACCAATGATGGTCAGGTGTGGTGGACAAGAAAGGCTGCTGCCCTGGGAATGCCGTGGGCTTTTTCCAAGCAAAGACTTCACACTTCGGGAAGCATATATCTGGAAAACAAAATAATCTAGTCTGTTTGCTTTCTGTATGTATTAAGTTCCTTTTCTAGCACTCCCCTGTTTCTGGTAGTCAAGGAATGCTGCTGCCCGGTGAACTGTTTCACGTAAAGACATCTTCACCCTTCAGGAAGAGTCTGTATTTGAAAGAGAATCTAGTCTGTTTGCTTTCTGTATGTTTCAAGTTCCTTTTCTAGCACTCTCCTGTTTCTGGTTCCTGTCTTATCTTTCTAAAGTACTGATCCACTCTTTGTCATTTTCTTACAGAATTATTTCTTAGTGAAGATTAAGTAAATAAAAATTGCTTGAAGGGAAGTTGGGGATGGGGGTGGGTGTAGGAGTTTGAGTATCTGCATTCATGAATCAGTTGATAATTCTTCGTTTTTGGGGAGGGTCATATTTCAACCTCTCGGCTCTGAAGACAATTTCCTGATGCCGATAGGTAAACAAGCAGTTATTGTTTATGCATACAACTGGTTTTAAGCCAAAACTATTGAGACACTACTAATGACTGAGCTGGAGTACGTAAGTGAGCCTAAAATTATGTTTTAAAGCTGACCCAACATTAAATTCTTGAACATATCTGGGTCCAGTATTTCCAATCTGCTCAAATTTCTGACATCTTCAAATAAATAAAAGCCACCGTGAATTAATCAAACAAAACTAGTATTGAAAACTGTGTGCATATATCACATCGTGATAATGGTTTTGTGTACATTTTTCCATGTAACCTAATAAGGCTTTAGAAAACAGAATTTGACTTGACTTTGGTGTTATTTAATATTCTCCCTAGATTAAATTTGTTAAGATAGAACACTTCCAAACATAACATTTCTGCTTGATTGAAAAGAAAGAAAATGATTTCTGATTGATTCAAAAGAACGAAACTGATTAATCAAGAAAGAAATTCGTAGAATAAATCAATAAAGATCTTCAGGGGTAAACAAACGGGCAGCAATATTCAGAGAGGCCTGTGTGAGAGTGTGACTGACTGACAAGGTCTCTGGCCTCTGGGGACCTCGAGCAGTTGTGAAGGACAGGTTGACAGCCTAACCATGTTTTCCGCTGCTGCTGCTGCTGCTGTTGTAGCTGCTGATGCCCAAATGGACCCTCTTTTTGCTAATGCTGACTGCAACGTCTGAGACGCATAAAAGGTCTTAGTAAGGTCAAGGCTGTGACCTCTAATAGTCGCTTTTCCGGTTAACAAAAACGAGAGTGCGCTCCCATTGTGCTGACAGCTTTTTTGTGATCAGTGGGGTGTGTGTGTGTGTGTGTGTGTGTGTGTGTGTGCGTGCGTGCGTGTGTGTGTGTGTATGTGGTGTGTGTATGTGTGTGTGTGAGTATGTGTGTGTGGTGTGTGTGTGTGGTGTGTGTGTGTGCACGCGTGTGTGTGTGTGTGCGTGTTGTATGAAATTCATCTCGATTCAGTTTGAATCAACTGCAACTTCAGGTCTAATACTCAAATCTTAACACACGCAACACATAACAAGGCCAGTGCAATATTATGCGCACTTGCCAATCAAATTTATGTGGTTGAACCTTTTTGCTATGGAAATGTAAAGAAGAAGCAAATGAAAAATCGGGAACGGGATAGCCTAGTGGTCAGAACATTGCGCTCGCAATCTGGCGACCCGGGTTCGATTCCCGTTCAAAGGGGGGGGGGGGGGGGGGGGGGGGGGGGGGGGGTATTTTCCCCTGGAGTTAACATCAGTGCAGACTCCACTCTCCCCAAAAGTCCTTCGGATGAGACTATAAACCGAGGCCCCGTGTGCGAACGCACGCAGAACATCTTGCGCACACGTTAAATCCTGTTCCGCTTTTCGTAAGAGTAGGCCATTGTGTGCCGGTGAGAACAGATGACAGAATTTACAAAACCGCATACACACGGGGACTGGATGTAAAAAATACATAAGTGCTTATTCCATTATCCTCGATATAAAAGAATAAAATATAAAATAAATAAATAAATAAAATGAATAAACAAGAAAACAATATACATATGTACTCTTTCTGTCTTTCTGTTTGACTGTCTGTCTGTTTGACTTTCTCTCTCTCAGTACCTTTGTCTCTCACAGTCTCTGTCCCAGATCTCTACCCCCCCCCCCCCTCTCTCTCTCTCTCTCTGCCTTTCTCTTTTTATACCTACACGCGCGCGCGTGCGCGTGTGGGTGTGCCTGCGCGCGCGCACGCGCGTGTGTGTGATGGGACTTTGCAATACGGTCTATTATGGCTTTGATTCAAACATTCTGTTGACCTTTGGTGAAGCCTCTCTTCTTTAAAACGACGTTGTATGCCTTTCTTTTGAACAATTTTCCTGATGGCAAATGTTCCATCACACGCAGCAAGTTTTGTTTTGCGATTTTAACATTGACATTTGTACAAATCAAAATAGTACTGACTACATCACTGGAACAAAAATTTATAACTGGCACAAACAAATGGTTCTGTTTAGTACTGATGAAAGCATTTCAAACAACTGAGAGAGACAGAGACAGAGACAGACAGACAGAGACAGAGAGATAGAGAGACAGAGAGAATCAAACCAAATCATTTTTTAATATTTTGAAGATAATGAATAAGCACTTATACTTTTTACAACCAGTTCTCAGAGAGATAGAGACAGACGGACAGACAGACAGACAGATAGACACACACACACACACGCACGCACGCACGCACGCACACGCACACACACACAGAGGAGAGAGAGAGAAAGATAGAGAGATACAGTACAGAGAGAGAGAGAGAGAGAGAGAGAGAGAGAGAGAGAGAGAGAGAGAGAGAGAGAGAGAGAGAGAGAGAGAGAGAGAGAGAGGAGAGAAATTAAAATCTCTTATCCTAAACTAAGGATCCTTCCTTATCTTCACCTAGATATCCCCCCCCCCCCTCTCTCTCCCTCTCTCTCTCCCTCTCTCTCTCTGTCTCTCTCCCTTTCTCTCTCTCTCCCTCTCTCTTTCTCTGCCCCTCTCTCTTTCTCTCTCCCCCCCCTCTCTCTCTCTCTCCCTCTCTCTCTCCCCCCCCTCTCTCTCTCTCTCCCTCCCTCCATCTCTCTCTCCCCCCCCTCCCCCCTCTCTCTCTCTGAACTTTCAGACTTCTTCAAACGACACCACTGTTATTGTCCCAGATGAAGACGGAAAAGTAACAGGGTAAGCAGAGGTTTTCAGACCTAAACGGCCAGGGAAGGCCTTCAGTAGTCAGAGAGGTCAGAGGCCTGTGTGTCCAGTGTATAACTAACTGACTGACCGACAAAGTCTCTGGCCCCTGGAGACCTCTAGCAGCTGTGAGGACCAGGTTTTTAAAAATTTATTAATTTTATTCTTTTATATCGAGGATAATAGATGAGACTATAAACCGAGGCCCCGTGTGCGAACGCATGCAGAACATCTTGCGCACACGTTAAATCCTGTTCCGCTGTTCGAAAGAGTAGGCCATTGTGTGCCTGTGGGAACAGATGACAAAATTTTAAAAACCGCATACAC
>CM054137.1:64941330-64943830 GCA_028751875.1 Rapana venosa | reverse complement strand
ATACGCAGAAATAACAGTTTTGTGCCATACGCAGAAATTACAGGGTTTTGTGCAAAACGCAGAAATTACAGGGTTTTGTGCCATACGCAGAAATAACAGTTTTGTGCCATATGCAGAAATTACAGGGTTTTGTGCTATACGCAGAAATTACAGGGTTTTGTGCAAAACGCAGAAATTACAAGGTTTTGCGTAGCCTATTATGGAACACGAAGAAAGCATAGCTTTCAGTGGAAAGCGAAGAACTCATATTTCTTGTGGAAGACGAAGAAAATATGCGTTTTTTGTGGTGGAAAGCAAAGAAATTACCGTTGTCTATGCACAAGGAAGACCAGCTTTTTGCGCAAGACAACGGCATGTTACCCAACATACACTAAATGCTGTGGACCTAAACGCCAGCCCACCCACAGAAAGCTTCATACTTTCATTGTCCATCTTCTCATGTTCCTTTTCTCATGTTTCAGAGCAGTATTAGATAAGTTTTCCTCCACATCTCTGTTGTAACAATGTCTGTTAAAAAATAATCACAACAGTTGATGGTGCTGTTCCAATTTGAAAAGAACCCCCAAATTAGCCAAAGGCAACATATGAAATTACCGTAAGAAGACCACTTTAATTTTTAAAAAATATTTGGTCGTTTTTGCTAACCCTTAGTCCTTATAGCCTAGTCACTATTCGTCTTTGCATACCCACAACCTCGCATCCCCATACTTTCAATACACAAAGAAACACACACACACACACACACACCACACACACACACACACACACACACACACACACCACACACACACACACACACACACACATTAAAAAAATCCTTTCAAGCAATGCGGCTTGAAATGACTGATATGAGAGCCAAGAAGCTTTGTTTTCACAATATGTTGCTTAGGCTGTGGTATGGGACAGAAGTGCTCCCCACGTTCATTTGTTCATGTCAAACCCCCAAAAAATAACAGGCCTTGGCAGGCCGGGTGGTCTTGAAAGTTTCTGTCATGCTCTTGTTTAGAGTTTGTCTTTATTTACACGACCTTCTGCTTTGGTTTGTTTTTTCTTCAGGAAGCTTAAGCAATCTTATTTTCTTCAGAGGACGAGAAGGAAAAATGGGTAATAGATGTAAGACAGAGTACAAGGTTTAGTTTCCTTTTCGCCCTTCCCTCACTCCCTCTCCAATCTTTGTGGCTATTTGTGTGTGTATGTGTTGTGTGTGTGTGTGTTCGTTTGTTTTTTTCCTTGCAATGTTTTATGTATAGTTTTGTTATCCCGAGCGTGAATAGACTTTAAACTAAACAGAACAACTTTGCATCATTTTCCTAAGATCGAGAAGAAATGGTAATATTAAAGACAATCCATGTTTATTTCCTTTTGCCCTTTCCTCTTCCTCTCTCAATCATGTGGACTGATTTGTATAGTATACGTTATGTGCTGTCGTGTGTTGTGTGTGTGTGTGTGTGTGTTGTTTTTCCTGCAAATGTTTTATGTACAATTTTGTATCCACGAGCTGAATGACTTAAATGAACAAGAACAACTTTGTTAGCCTTTTCCTAAATTTCCAAAAGGGATAATAAAGCCGTCTATATATTTATTCTCTCCATATTCTCCTGCCTTTCGTTTTCAATCCTCTCACTGATGACTGACTGACTGACTAACTGACTGACTGACTGACTGACCATCCATCGATCACTCACTCACCAATCCTACACACACCACGCACGCACGACACACACACACGACACACACGTGTGTGCATGTATGACTGTGAGCAGGCAACACGTAAATCAAATACATACACCAACTAATCTGCAAGCAGAGGAGAGAGAGAGAGAGAGAGAGAGAGAGAGAGAGAGAGAGAGAGAGAGAGAGAGAGAGAGAGAGAGAGAGAGAGAGAGAGGGAAGAGAAGAGAGACGACAAAAGACAGACAGACAGGACAGAGAAAAAAAGAGACAGAGACAGAGAGGGACAAAGACAGAGAGACAACAAGACCGAAGCACAGACACACACCCCCACACACACACACACACACACACACAACACACCCTACACACACACATACAACACACACACACACACACACACACCACAACACACACACACACACACACACACACACACACACACACACACACACACACACACACACCACACACACACACACACACACTTACACATCAGTGGGGATGGAAATGGGATGATGTTAGACGACGAAGTAGATAGTGTGAGTGAAGTGAGGTAGACATGAAGCGAGACGTGGGCAGGGCAGGCAGGCAGGCAGGCAGGCAGATAGCTAGCTTATCAGTCTGTTCAGCCTTGTTTGAACTCTGCAGACAGTGACAGACAAAGGAGAGAGGGGTCTCCAGACAGCCTGGACCCTAGCTCAACAGCTCAGGCAAGAGGTAGGCAAAGCAGCAGCTACAACAACAACAACAAAAATAAAGAAGAAAATCCTTCTTAACTCAAGGCAAAGATGCTGTGTTATACTGTGTATCCTTGCTCACAGTCTCT
>CM054137.1:64928830-64936330 GCA_028751875.1 Rapana venosa | reverse complement strand
AGTAGGGCCATGTGTGTGTGTATTTGTATTTATTTTATTCTTTTATATCGAGGATAATGGAATAAGCACTTAAGTGCTCTGTGTGTATGTGTATATGTGTATATGTGTGTGTGTGTGTAATTGCTGTAATGTTCTGACGAGGGCTTAACGTACCAGTTCGCAGATGAACCTTTCTTCTTCTTCTCCTTCATCCAACGCTTAGACAGCAACTCCAGAGGCCCTGACACAAATGCTGCCGTGGTAGGCTGAAGGCCCTCCAGGGCTCCGAAGAACTCCTATAACCTTTCCAATCTGACTCAAAGCTAAGCAGAAATTTCCCACTAAAAAAATAACAAGAAAAAAAGAAATC
Source organism: Rapana venosa (assembly GCA_028751875.1). Taxonomy (NCBI): domain Eukaryota; kingdom Metazoa; phylum Mollusca; class Gastropoda; order Neogastropoda; family Muricidae; genus Rapana; species Rapana venosa. The sequence continues at coordinate 64,935,981 of CM054137.1, read as the reverse complement.
GGTGGCTACGATAAAGTTCTTTCTTTTTCTGTTGTCAATTTCTTCAGAGAAAAAGTCATTGTTCAGAGATTTAAAGATCAGGTGATTATAATACAATTATAAACAACAGGAAAAGAGGTTGCTATTTTAGTAATACATGGTGAAAATAAATTTAAAAGATTTAAAAGGCTTTTAAAAATGAAGATTGTACCAGCATAATCAACTTTTTCTTCTCTGAACAAAGTTATTCCCGATGATATCTCCCCGAAGTCGGAATGCGGCTTCCTTAATGGTGGGCAAAACGGGTGCATTCCTAAAGTCTCACCATTAGTGAACCTCGGAGCTCTAGCCGAGGAACAAAACCCCCCTGAGACATAATTTCAGTTACCGTCCCCCTTTCTCCATATTTCCATCTAAAAAGGGTAAATGTGTTCATAACCTACGCGATCGCTGGGGAGCGAGGCGTCAGAGGCCTCAGTTTCTCCAGGGGCAAGCATGTTGAGGGCGGCGCCCATTTCCTCTTTCGCTGCTTTACCTTCCCTGACCCTACAGAGGGCAGGTACGCATTTACAGCTGGGTGAACTGGGGGACTGTATTGAAGCCAAGGCGCGCAAACGGTCACCCATCCACTTGGTAACCACTCTCAACGCTGCTTAACCTTAACTCGAACAGGGCGAAGGCTCTGACCACTGAGCTACACCGTCCCCCGATTTCCATATTATAATCCTACCCATATCTTCTCTTTTTCCCAACGATTCAATACAAAAAAACAATAAAAAAAGAAGCCTCAGCGTTACCACAAGGACACACCCGGATTTTCCAACACAGACAAGAGCAGCTGGCATGGCATCCTTTTTTACTGCTGGCTCATTACAGTTAACACCAACAGTTAGTTGTCAGACTGTTAAGGGGACCAGCAGAACAGAGATAGAGAAGGAAGTGAACCGCCTCTTTTAAGGACCATGACACAACCACAGACGCAGTAATCAAAGCCTGAAGTTTATCAGTGAAAATTCCAAGCTGCCATTTTGTCAGGAGATGTCTTCTTTCTTGAACTAAGGGTCTTAAAATCCTGATGCATCATACGGCATACATGATACTGTAGGCAGCTTTCCCATAATATACAAAAATCGTCCTTTTTCAAACTCACACCAAAATGTTGCCAGTTTGGGTGATTTTATAATTTTTGCTTCTTTTATGCATGAAGTTAGCAGGGCCAGTGAAGACAGGAGCAGATGGAGAAGAAGGATCATGTCATTATCACTGCGTGTGGCGACTAGCACTGAACTTGGTGATACTGACAGGTGAGATTGATTCGTGAGACTTCTTTTAATCTGTGGATTCCCTTTTTTCGTGTATATTTTTCGGTATCTTTGTTTATGCAAGTAGTAGTTTTTTTCCAATTTTTTAAATTCAAGTTTTGATGTGGCACAATAATAAAAATACAAACATATAGATACAACCAGCTATGTTGAATTGTTATGCAAGTCATTGTTCTAACCGGTGGTGTTTAATTGGTGAGTTGAATCGTAAATGGTAGAATAATAATAATAAATAATAATAATAATAATAATAATAATAATAATAATGAGCCAACTCTTGATATGATTTTGCTCTAAATGTGTTTTTATTATGTACTACATATTTTTCTGAATAAACATGTGTTAAAACCAAATGACCATGCCTGCGTACCTGCGTGCATGTATGCCTGTGTATGTGTCTGCTGGTGACGATAAACTTTATGTAAAACGTCGTGTTCATTGTCCTGATCATCATCATCATCATCATCATCATCATCATCATCATCATCATCATCACCACCACCACCCACCACCATCATCGTCATCATCATCACCATCATCATCCCCATCACCACCACCACCACCATCATCATCACCATAATCATCATTATCATCAACATTGTTATTGTCATCAACACCTTTAAGCTTTACCTAATCGTTTTTATGACGATAATTATAATTACCTTGGTTGTTAATTTGTATGATGACATTCACTCACATACTTGAGTCCAAATCTAACAGAACCTGCCCCACCTTTAACATTATTCTCTGACAACCAAGATATCCAATAACAAAGAAAATGACAATACAGCTAACACAATAACGCATTTCTTTAGAAACTAAGAAAATGACGAAGGAGCAACCAACATTTAAACAAACCTGTTATCTAAATGAGATGTACTAAAAAAGTTAAGACCTTGTTCAAACAGTAAAACGCTGCTGATTCTGCTTTAGAAATAAAGGACCAGATGTGAAATAATGACGATGTTGCTATTAACAAAAATAACAACAACAGTAGTAGTAGTAGTAGTAGTAGTAGTAGTAGTAGTAGTAAGTAACAACAACAATAGCAACAATGGTACTACCACTTCTACTGCTACTAACACCTACTAACTACTACTACTACTACTACTACTACTACTGATGATGATGATCATCATCATCACCATCACCATCATCATCATCAATATGAGATACAGACAGACAGACAGACAGTAGATATATAGATAAATAGATAGTGTTAGTGATAATAATAATAATAATAATAGTGATAAAAATAAAATAACAATAATGAGAATAATGATGGTGATGGTAATGATAATGACAGTGTCAATAACAATGAGAATTTCAATAACAATAATAATAATAATAATAACAGTAATAATAATAATGAAAGGGTGTCACTTGGTTAGATCTACTCTGTTTCTGAACTTAAGACTCAGGGGGTGGGGTGGGTGGGTAGGGAATAGGATTTTGATTTAAAATAAAATAATATATCTAATTCCATGTCTACACACAAACACGCTACACACACACTACACTACACTACACACTACACCCCCCCCCCCCACACACACACATACACACCATAACACACTACACACACACCATACACACACACACTACACACACTACACACTACACACACTACACACACTTCACACACACTACACACACCATAACACCCCCCCACCCCACCACACACACACACACACACATGTACACACATACACACGCGCGCGTCCTCCAGATAAACATCGTGGGTGGTGAAAATACAAGTGGAGCGAAGAAAGAATTAGCCATGCCAAAAGAAAAAAAAGAGAAAAGGAAAAAAAGCCCAAAAAGAGAAAGACGAGAAAGGAAAAGACAAGACAATGCCAAAAGGAGAAGAAAAAAAAAGAAAAGCCAATGACAAGCGACATTATCACGACCGCCATCTTGTTCCGACACGGTTGCGAAAGCTCCCATGCTGCCTCGCGGCTTGCCTTCCGCTTCCGCCAGGAATTCTTACTATCTGCCTCCTCTTCTACTGTTTCCTTCTGTTCGGTTTTTTCCCTTCTGCTTTTTTTGTTAAAAGCTCGTGTATTTTATTTTTATAATGTTCTTTCAGGGAAGTTGTGTGTGTGTGTGTGTGTGTGTGTGTTGTGTGTGTGTGTGTGTGTGTGGTGAGTGTGTGTGTGTATGTGTGTGTGTGTGGATGCATGTGTGTGTGTTAGTGGGTGTGTCTGTGTTTGGGGGGTGGGGGGTGGTGCATGTGTGTGTGTGCGCGCGTGTGTGTGTTTGTGTGTGTATGTGTGAGTGTGTGTGTGTTTGTGTGTGTGTGTGGGTGTGAGTGCGTGCTTGCGCGCGCGCGCGCGTGTGTGAGCGTGCATGCATATGTGTGAGTGTATGTGTGTGCTTACTTGCGTGCGTGTGTGCACGCGCGTGAGTGTTGTGAGTATGTGCACGCGCGCTTGTGTGTATGCCTGTGAAGTGACATGCATGCATGTGCATACATGCAAAGTGCGTGTATGTTTGTGTGTGTATGTGTCTGTGTGTGTGTCTGTGTGTGTTTGTGCTTGCGCACACACATGCGTGTGTGTGTATGCGTGTTCGTGCACATGCATGTGTGTGCGTGCGTGTTGCTATACGTGCGCGCGCGCGCGTGCGACCTCTTTCTATGTGTGTTTGCGTGTGTGTGTGTACGTGTGTTCTGGCAAGCGCGCGCGCGCGCGCGTGTGTGTGCGCGTGTGTGTAGGGGGGAGAGGGTAGGGTAGGGTAGGGTGGGGTAGGTCGTTATCTGTGTGCTTGACATGTTTTACTACTCCAGAGACCCAGCTGTTTTTCAAGGGAAAGTCATTAATCCGTCTGCTTTATGGCTCTGCAGTTGACACTTGCCACATCATCATTTGAAAATGGCCTTTCTGTTTCTCCATTTGAGCAGGCCGATATTTATTTTGCACACGCACACGCGCAGGGAGAGAGAGAGAGATTGAGAGAGAGAGAGAGAGATGTGGGAGGGAGAGAGGTGGAAGAGAGAGAGAGATGTGGGGGAGAGAGAGATACAGAGAGACAGACAGAGAGACAGAGAGAGAGAGACAGAGACAGACAGAGACAGACAGACAGACAGACGCACACACACACACACACACACACAGAAAGAGAGAGAGAGAACTCTGTACTCTGAAATTCAATGAATGCAGGCCAACAGCCCCTTCCATGAGGGGAAACATAAACATGGATAAATTATTCTGACATGAAATAATATAGCATGATGAAGAGACACAATACTGTTACTACATGAACATATTCACTGAAAGAAAGAAAAAAACAACTGCTGAATGCAGATGGAAACAATCTTAATCCTGGAGAGAGCGAGAGAGAGAGAGAGAGAGAGAGAGAGAGAGAGAGAGAGAGAGGAGGGGAGAGAGAGAGTTAGATAGAGAGAGAGAGGGGGAGAGAGAGCGTGTATGTGGTGTGTGTGTGTGCGAGAGAGAGAGAGAGAGAGAGAGAGAGAGAGAGAGAGAGAGAGAGAAGAGAGAGAGAGGGGGGGAGGTTTAAAAAGTTTTGTTTTTACTATTTTCTGATCATTGCATCCTTTCACTTCTAGTGGCCCTTGGAGGAATAAAAAACCAAACTTTATAACAATACGCTCAAACCACAGCGGAATATGAATAATTTGTGTTTGTGAACACGGAATGATTTCAAATTTTATAAAATGTTTACTTTCTATCAAAAACTTTTTGATGTGACGATATTCACAAACTGAAGAAAACATAGTGTGCCCTCTCTCTCTCTCTCCCTCCTTCCTCCTCCTCCTCTCTCTCTCTCTCTCTCTCTCTCTCTCTCTCTCTCTCTCTCTCTCTCTCTCTCTGTGTGTGCGCGCGCGTGTGTGTGTGAGTGTGAGAGAGAGAGTGTGTGTGCGCGCGTGTGTGTGTGTGTATGTGTGTGTGTGTGTAGAGAGAGAGAGAGAGAGAGAGAGAGAGAGAGAGAGAGAGAGAGAGAGAGAGAGAGAGAGAGAGAGAGAGAGAGAGAGAGAAAGAAAGAAAGAAAGAGAGAGAGAGAGAGAGAGAGAGAGAGAGAGAGAGGAGAGAGAGAGAGAGAGAAACCACATCTTAGATAATATACTCACAGTTTTGTAAATCCACCACCGACCACGTAAATGGATTTCAGAATCTTGAAATTGCATATCCGATCTTCTGCATGCAATAAACACACAAACTGAAGTAAGGTAATATCAAGTCTGCATATCAGTAGATCTTGAGAACAGTAAAATAATAATTATGTCCATTCTCAAATTTTTCAGCCGCTGCTCACCGAGTGTTGGTTCCGTGTAGTCGAGCCTAGCCCAGTGCAGTCCAGCCTTTACTCATTTAAGCGAATGAGCCTGTTGTCATTGGCTTACCTATCAGTCAACTGATTGAAGATATCAACACTTTTAGACCAGTATTTGTTTCTATGAAATTCAGCACACTTTGAGCACATCCGTTACGATGTTAAATTAATTCCCTAATTCTTCTAAACGAGGTTATGTTCTTTATGAATAATTAAGTAAATCACGCAGCGACTCATTGAACCATGTCAGTTCAACCTGCAGGCTAGGCAGTGTGTGGTCGTTTCTGATCTTAAAATATCTCCTGTTCACAGAGAAGAAAATTGAAAGATAACACATTCATTTTAGAAGACACTGTTGCACATTTCGTTGTTTGGTACACATTGAATGAAGTCAATGTCAGCGTCCAGCACAAGATACTCTTTCTTCTCTGTAAACTGCAGGTACTGTTCATAACTATAGAGAAAATTTGAAATAGTATACATTTATTTCAGAATACACTGTTGCACATTCGTTGTATCGTACACATTGAATAAAAAGTGAACGTCAGGAGTTCAGTTCAAAATGCTCTTTCTTGCCCCTAAACTGCAGAAGCCCAAGTTAACACAAACACACACACACACACACACACACAGAATGAAACAAACAGAAGCTTTTCGGCTCGTTTTATTTACCCCCACCCCACGCTCTCCACCAACCTGACATTGCGTGTCTCATTTGATTGGTAAGTTGACCATACTACACAACTGACCACACAAGGTGTGGCGAGGGATGACGTAACAAAGCGCAAAACACAACCGCGACGACTTTAGTCGATTGGTGTCGTCATTGTCTGGCGTGGTCGATTGTGGTAAAGAGTCATCTTGTTTTCGCAGCTGTCAGTTGTTCAGTCGAGTGGTGACTGTGCAATGAATGATAATTATCAGGAAAAGAAAAATTATCAAGAAAACATTGTGTTGAATTTTCTTTGCAAACGTATTTTACGACGTGTCAATGGTGAAAATTTATCAGCACGGCTTGGAAACTGATAATGTTTTAATTATTTTTGTCCTTGACTGCACTGTTCTTTTGTGTGTTAAGCAGACGATCGACTTTCAGAGGCAGCTTGCTGTGTTAATTTGCAATGAAATCATAAGCTAAGTGTTGTGTGCATCAGAAATTTCGAAAGGAGATTTTGAAAGAATATTGTGCCAGGGTGTTGCAGTTTAACCAAGGATAGTTTTCTTCGCAAATATTATTTCTTCCAGCATGTGAGTGGTAAAATTCGTAAGTTCGACTTGGAGCTGACAAGGTTTTCATAGTTTTTGTCATTGACTGCTTTGTTTTTATTCGACCAGAAAATCGACCACTATACCACGTTGATTCATATGTAAACTTCCAGAGCCATCCTGTTCAAGAAGTATGTGTTTCGTAAGAATCTCCGAAAGCACCATCTAAATGAATTTTTATACCTAGGTGTTGCATTTCAACTGTGGATAGTTTTCTTGGCAAGCGTGTCAGTGGTAAAATTTGGAAGCCAGCTTAGAAACTGACAATATTTTTTTTTTATCATACTCATC
>CM054137.1:64788830-64921330 GCA_028751875.1 Rapana venosa | reverse complement strand
GCGCTGACAACAACTGCTCAAGAGTGTGTTTTTTGGTAGAAATTCGATAAACAAAAATGAAAATGTAAATGTGAATATTCTTCTTCATCGAACGTTCAGACAGCAAATATTTGCTGTCTGTTATATCAGCGAAAATGCGTTGCGCCGCCGTTAAGCGCCTGGCTAGTCAGGCCCAGCGCATCTGTCTTCGGCGTGGGAGAAAAATGATTGTCATATTTTGAGTCTTTCTTGGAAAGAAAAAGGTAGGAGAATGGACCAAGAAGGCAGAAAATAGACAAGAAGAAGGTGACAGGAAGAGAAAGAACAAGGCAGAAACAAAGAGAGGGATAGAAAAGAATACAAAAATGTCACATTTAGAGCACTATATGGAAACAGTATATCTATCTATCTATCTATCTATCTATCTATCTATCTATCTATCTATCTATCTATCTATCTATCTATCTATCTATCTATCTATCTAATCTAATCTATCTATCAATCTATCTATCTATCTAATCTATCTATCTATCTATCTATCTATCTATCTATCTATCTATCTATCTATCCATCCATCCATCCATCCATCCATCCATCCATCCATCCATCCATCCATTATCTGTCTGTCTGTCTGTCTGTCTGTCTGTCTGTCTGCCTGCCTACCTGCCTGCCTGCCTGCCTGCCTGCCTTCCTTCCTGCCTGCCTGCCTGCCTATCTATCTATCTATCTATCTATCTATCTATCTATCTATCTATCTATCTATCTATCTATCTATCTATCTATCTATCTATCTATCTATCTATCTATCTATCTATCTATCTATCTATATCTATATTATATATCTGTGTATGTGTGTGTGTCTGTGTGTGTGTCTGTGTGTGTGTCTGTGTGTGTGGGCTCGTGTGTGTGTATGTGTGTGTGTGTGTGAGGGAAGAGAGAGAAAGAGACAGAGAGTGAGAATGAATGAATAAATGAATGAATCTTTATTTTTTAAGGGTAACAGAATAAGCATACGCATGCTTTTTTTTCATCCACCCTTGCCCTGATTAGGGACTATCAACAAAACAAGGGAAAAACCCTGCTACAACAACGACAACATCATTTAAAAAAGAGATAAGTGTATATTTAACCATGCATGATCGCTATCTGACCTGAACATTAATATCAAGAGATACATAGATTTCTTTTTTGGAGAAAAGAGATATGCGTTCGATAAACACATAATTCTCAAATGAATCGAACGTTAACATGAAAACACATACACTGATCATAATTATGTAACATGGATAAAGTAAAATAGAGGGGAGACAGCAAGAAGCGAGAGAGTGAGAAACGGAGCATTTTCAGGTTACATCAACATGAAACAAACCAGATATCAGAGAGGAGAGAGAGAGAGAGAGAGAGAGAGAGAGAGAGAGAGAGAGAGAGAGAGAGAGAGAGGGAGACAGACAGACAGACAGACAGACAGAGAAAGACAGACAGACAGAGAAGACCTCCCATGTGGGGTTTTTTTCAGCAATCGGTATAGAATAAAGAAAGAAAGAAAGAAAAAAGAGAATTGTTGCACAAAGGTGCAGCGATTTTGCAGGATAGTTGTGAGAAAAAGAAAAGGAGAACTGCGAGTCCGTTCTCATCCGTCATCATGCCCGGGGTAACTTTCTAGAGGTGGGTGCCATTTCACTCCGTCAGGAGATCGACATTTGCGAGTATTTTGTCTGCCAGTGTTTTTGTGTGTTTGTGTCGCCAGACGTTTCCAGCGCAACATCAATCACACACGCCTACACACACGTGCGCACGCACGCATGCACCCACGCGCGCGCACACACACACGCACACGCACACATACACACAAGCACACGCACGCACGCAAAAACACACACACAAATTGAAGCATTCGTACCCACACACATGTGCGTGCACACACAGATGTCGTGCGCGCATATTTTGTGAAAATGGCTTACAATCAGTAATCATTAGTGCAAGTGTGTATGCACACAAACATACAGGCAGACCTTTACAAACACAAGCATGCGCAAGCTTTCACACACACACATGCACACATACAAACACACGCATAATTATGCTTGTACACACTCACCTACGCGCAAACGCACACACACACACACAACACCCCACAACACCACACCACACCACACCACACCACAACAGAACTCAGCACACACGTACAACACACAACACAACACACACAACACACACACCACACCACACAACACTACACAACACCACACCACACCACAACAGAACTCAGCACCCCACACACACACACACACACACACACACACAACACACACACACACACACACAAAACACACACAAACACACAACACACACACAACACACACACACCACAACACAACACACAACACGCACACAACACAACACACACTACAACAAAACACAACACAACACTATACAACACACAAACGTTTCGCACGTGCACTTTCTTCCTTCGCTGTCATGCTCATTGCTCGGGCGCTGCTGTCAGCCTTGCATGAAGGGTGATGTTGACGCCAAAGCCTCTGGCTGCAAAACACGTTGTTACAGCACGCGGCGGAATGTTCGCGATGGCTTACGCAGACTCCTGATGTTACAGTCTCCGTCAGCATCTTTCATGGTCGCGGGTTCGAATCGGTGCTTAAGCCTGCGCAGGAGATATTCTGTCATTGTTTTCATTGTTCTTTGGAGGCAAGCTCTACCCCCCCCCCCCCCCCTATTCCTAAAAGAAAAAGAAAATGGGAGGGGAAAAACATAAAGCGCCAAGAAGGTGTATTGAGGAATGGTTTTGTTGAGAGAAGGAAGAGAGAGAGAGAGAGAGAGAGAGAGAGAGAGAGAGAGAGAGAGAGGAGAGAGAGAGAGAGATAGAGAGAGAGAGAATTCAAACAGGATTTGGGAGGGGGGGGGGGGGGGATAGGAATTGACTCAGACTCAGATTCAGACGTCTATTCATAAAGACCAAATCCCCTTAGAAGGGGGATACACATATTGACAATATACTAGCATATCCAGAACTCTGCAATGCAACATTTGTGGATCTAGTACCAAAAGTGTGTCTCAGTATAATCGCTTTCTACGAGTTAAATGCTGGTTGCTTTACAATAGTTTTTGTCGTTAAAGTCATAAGCAATTATCAGTCCAAACAAGCAAGGCTGATGGATAGTAATTGCTAGAAATTGATTGATTCACTTTGCATTCTGTATCATTATGCATTCTGTAGCTAAGTTTATGAACGCTTAAATGTGACACACCCAGTTTAAATCCAGCCATCAGTTTCTTGAAATGCATATCCATGTCAGACTTTAAATAAGGTTTGGCGACATGTAAACTTATGAATTGTCTGTTGGATCTGTATCTGTCACTAGATTGTATATAATCATTCTGTCGAGCCAGTGCTAATCAATAAGGTCTTTGTATATAAACAGCAATAAACTTTCAGATTTCCAAAACCTTTATTTAACCTGACATATCCAAAGCCATATTTGCATAAGGAATTACATATTTGATATTTTGTGTTGCCGAGTTTTTCTTCCCCTTAGAGTCTGAATCGCGAAAAGCATCCAATAAGATTTGAAAGGTAGCCTGTGCTCTTTCGCATTCAAACTTTTAAACCCAAACCTATCACATCTTACAGCAGAATGAGAGAGAGAGAGAGAGAGAGAGAGAGAGAGAGAGAGAGAGAGGAGAGAGAGAGAGAGAGATGCTAGTATGATAAGAGAATGACAAGAAAGCCTTCTGATGATGCTTTTCGTAAAAAAAAAAAAAGCAAAAAAAAAAAAATACCCTCCCAAAACCACCCCAACTGACAAACCAACCAACCAAAGAAAATCCTTATAAATATTACTGTATCTACAAAAGCTGTATGATTCTACTCGCATCAACACATCAATCTTACTCCCTTATCTCCTCCCTCCCCCCTTTACGCCTTACTCCCTTCTTTTATCTCCCCCCCTTCTCTCCACCCCCATCCCTACCCCCACCCCTTCCTACCCAGCCTCGAATGAGGCCATCTTGTCCTCCCTCTCACTCCGTGTCATGCAATTATGTGCATCAAAACAAAGAACGCTGGAAATGAAGAGGCCCCCACTTAAACCAGCTTCTATTGTCCGCCAGTGTGTCTGCGTCTTCCTCCTGCCCTCTTTACTCATCCGCCCCCCGTGCACTGATGGGGTTACTTACTTTCTACGTGAATATTGTTATTCTTTTTATGCGAATACAGTACGTATACCCCAGTGTCTCTCTCTCTACGTAGTACCGGCTCTTTAGGAGGGTTTAAGAGGTGGCTGGGGTCTGGTCGCCAGCCGTTATTATGCCGGGAACAGCTATTGTAGACTGCAGACAACGCGCGCCAGATGGTTTGTGGGAGATGATTCCTCCTTCATTTTTTATCAGAAACACTTAGGTTTGTGTAGTGTGGAATTTTATACTGTTCTTCCTAGGCGTTTTTCTGTGTGTGTGTGTGTGTTGTGTGTGTGTGTGTGTGTGTGTGTGTGTGTGTATGTGTGTGTGTGTGTGTGAGGGTGTGTGTATGTGCGTGTGTTTGAGTGTGTGTGTGTGTGTGTGTGTGTGTGTCTTCTTCACTTTTCTCTTTTTCTTCGTTTTTCTATTTCATATACGCTTTAGTGTGCGTGTGCCTGTATACATATGAGTACACATGCATAGAACATACTGCTTATATCATTATGTTTTATTAATCACTCCCGCGAATTCAATTTTCTTGCTTTTGTACTCTCTCTCTCTCTTTTCATCTCCTCTCCTCTTCACGTTTAGTAAAGGTTCGTTGGAGTTTATTTTCTGTTTAATCTTTCTTTTTAACCGAACTGCACTTTTGGTTTTATCAGAGAGGCAATTTGTACGTGTTTGCGATTCATTGTGTGTGAGGATGCCCAGCATTCTCTTACTTCAACTGTAAAGTTTTTTTTCTTGTGATATACCGCTGTAATGTTTATCCATTGACTAGTGTCCGCCTACAAACCTTCAGGAAAATGTTAGGATTAAAGGTGGTTAAAGAATGGTTGTGAGAGTATTAGCCTACTGTCAAGTCTTAGCTCCTTTCTGGAAATGTCTCTATATAGTTTTTCTGCTTTTGCAACTGATAGTTATGCAGTTTATTTGATATTGTCTCCAGGTTTTTCGTAAGGAATCAAATGGGGTTGATTTTATTTCTCCTATATGGTGGGAAAGATGTCAACTTACATAGCTTTAAACAGAATACAAAATCCATTTTCAGACTAATTATTTTATTTTCCCGATCCATCTTGAAAACAGTGTAGGAAACAGTCCAGAGTTTAGTGACCTGTATGTTATGTTCCCTTGTGACCTTAGTTTAAACCTGACCTTCTCTCGTTCTCACGTCTGAAATGGTTTTCAGTGACATACTGCTCTGAGCTGGCACCTCTCTTTTAAAATACGATGGTGACCTCCGATTTTCATGTGGTATTCACTGAGCGTGACCCGGCTATTACGAAATTATCGTCTTATCGGGGGATTAGTAGCCCTGGTGTGAACATACTTGTTAGGATGAAATATATTGGACACCACTGGTGCTAATAAACTATCTGACATTCACAGCTTTCTGTACAAAGATATAACTGACAGGGAAACTGCAACAGGATGAGACTGAACTCGGTGGGTATATTAATTAAGGGATTAAAGGATTCACAGTGTGGGAATGGAACACCGAGCACCAATTCTGAACAAGGCTGTGAACCTTTTGATACAAATTCCATAGTTTTCACACCCTTTCCTCTATCCAAATTCACCATAAGCATGGTTATTGTCAAAATTATGCAGTGCTATTATCGTCCTCTTTATCACTGTTAGTATCTTACGATTTTTCTGGAACTTGGTCTTTTCTTGATAGTGGTTTTTTCCCCTCTCGGACTGACTGGGGAAAACGTGTCCTTAATACGGAATCACCAAAAAAATGTGTTTTGGACTTCACTATTTTGTGCTTTTTTATTTTCTTTCTTTCGTTCTTTCTCTTTTGTTTGTGAGTGCATACATACGTATGCACTTGCGCATATACATGAATGTGAGTTTGAAATAAAACTCCATCTGATTGTGACATGCGAGGGGAAACTATATGTGGGATAGTAGTGGGTAAATGTGCAAAGGCTTATGAAGAGCTTCTGAGTTGAGTGTTCATAGGAGACCTATCTGGGTTTTGCTACAGGACGCTGTAGGTTTTATGAGGGATCTGTGAACCTATCTGGGTTTTTGCTACAGAACTCTGTAGGTTTTATGAGGGATCTGTGAATAAAAATATTATTGTGATAAAACACTTTCGGTATTGTGGCAGAAGTTTCTGCAAAGAGAGGGTGGGAACTCATGAGGTTTGGTGAAGGAATACTGTGTCTCTTTGGTTTTCTTTAGGAAACCGTGGGTTTCTTCAAAAATGTTTTGTAAAGCAACTGAATAAGTTCTATGAAAGAACTATTGCATGTAGAAGCTCTTTCTGGCTTTTGTATGATAATCTTGTGAAAAAACAACTCTTTTTTGAGTTTCATTTCTGCATGAATTTTTGAAAACTGGTGTAAATTTTGAAAGAGAAATTTGTATAGATTGCACAATACAGTTCTGTAGACTGTAGTCAGTGAAAAACCCCCCATACCAAGCCAAATTAAATTGTTTTGGTGAGCCCCGTTGAAAAACAATCCCGCAACGCATTCTGGAACGGAAAGAGATTAGGGTTGGTTGCACAGTGGGAAAAGAAAACCAAGGGAAAGGAGAAGAAGAAGAAGAAGAACAAGAACAAGAACAAGAACAAGAAGAAGAAGAAGAAAAAGGATGCGCAGAAGATGAAACGCCTCCAAAATTGCTAGGGATGCTCGGTTTTCCAAGAGCGGTGGGAGATAAAGGATGAGATTAGTTTGCGTGTTGGGGCTGAGGGTGACCTAATGGCAGGTGGCACTGGCTGAGAAATGGCACCCCAGCAGGAGGGCAGGCAGTTATACCCTGCAACTATGCCGACACATTCTGTTACGTCACTACGCCGCCGCCCCGCGCGCACGGGCGCCTAGCAATGAAAAAAAAGAGGAAGAAATGAGAGTAAGGGAAGGGGGAGGAGATGAGCGACTTAACCTTTAGTTGTAGATTTAAAATTGTGTGTTGTTTGTTGGAATTATACCCAGATGTACCATGCAGTTTTCTTTTGGTTATGATAGTGATAATGGATAGATATAAAGGATTTTACGTTTAGAAATACTGAAGGTGGCACTGTGGGGCAAGCAAACAGCAACAAACCCTCTTCACTAATCTCTGTCTCTGACATCACAAACCCTGTTTACTTTTCAGCACACTCAGACATAGACAGACAGATAGACAGACAGACAGACAGACAGACACACACACACACACACACACACACACACACACACACACACACACACACACACACACACACACACACACACACACACACACACACGTGTGTACTGACACACAAGCGTCTGTCTAGGCACACACATTCAATTTGTGTTTGTTGCGTCAAAGATCTGTAGATTGCGGGAAAGAACTCTGCATGAGTTGTGTAGAGGGGAACTCTGTAGCCTATAGGTTTCGTGAAGAACTGTTTACACTGTGTGAAGCAACTCTTTTGTAGCGAAGGCACTCAGTGTACGTTATATGAAGGTGCCACTGTTTAGGTAGCATGGGAATTGTTCATGTAGTCTGCAGAAACTAGATGCAAGTTGTTGTGAGAGCTTGTGTATGCTTTGCATTAGATAATTTTATGTAGAAGCTATGAAGACACTGTTCAGCATATTGTGAATTTCTCAAGGCTTTTTCTTCTTCAGATAACAGAGTATTCATATTCGTAACATAAACCGGTTTTTATCTACGTGAAGAAAGTTTTTACAGTATGTGTAAGGGAGCTGTATGGTTTGCTGTAGAGAACGTTTGTTTTGGATTGTGCAAGTACGTGAGGAAATTATAGACTGTATGGTAGAGGTAGCTCTGTGTAGCTAGCCTACGTGAGGAAACGAGTTTTGTCAAAAAGCTGTGTAAAACAATGATATATGGGAAACACACAGGAAAACAATTGACAGAAAACATCGTGGAAGATAGAGTTGATAACGCAGACACCACCACAGACATCCACGGTAGACTAACAGAAGAGAGAGAGAGAGAGAGAGAGAGAGAGAGAGAGAGAGAGAGAGAGAGAGAGAGAGAGAGAGAGAGAGAGAGAGAGAGAGAGAGAGAGGCTTGGGGAGGAGTCAGAATATATGCTTTCCTTTCCCAGAGCAGTCGCGGGGATCAGCGATAAGAATTGTTTCCCTGTTAGGGCTGACAGTCCCAACAGTGACAGGTGGCACTGGCTGACAGATGGCACCGTTCCAGGAAGGTGGCGGTTCTGCCTGACAAGTTGGCTGACATGGGTCATTCTGTTGTACCAGCAGAGCGCTGCCGTGCAGTGCAGTTGGCTGGCTGGGGGAAGGAGGTATAATTTTGACTGGGTTTGTAGCTGTTCTAAACGCTAGTATAAACGCTAGTTCTTTTTCTGCCAGGCTTGGTTTGTGTGTGTGTGTGTGGTGTGTGTGTGTGTGTGTGTGTGTGTGTGTGTGTTTAAAAAAAATTTTATTCTTTATATGGAGGATAATGGAATAAGCACTCATGTACTTTTTTTACATCCAGTCCCTGTGTGTATGCGCTTTTGTAAATTTTGTCATCTGTTTCCACCGGCACACAATGGCCTACTCTTCCGAAAAGCGGAATAGGATTTAACGTGTGCGCAAGATGTTCTGCATGCGTTCGAACACGGGGGCCTCGGTTTATAGTCTCATCCGAAGGTGTGTTGTGTGTGTGTGTGTGTGTGTGTGTGTGTGTGTGTGTGTGTGTGTGTGTGTGTGTGTAAGGTCTGCCATCAGCACCTTTTCAACCACCCCATCACTCATACTTGTTTTTCTCATTGCTGTAATCATTTATAGTGTACATGGGATATAATTATCAGAAGGGAAATTTTGTGTCTGCATTTGTTTTTAAGTTTAGTACTTTTTAATGGCTAGATACAAACTACAGCTGGAGAAAAAGAGTGTCCATGATGATGTTTAAGTGGGAATCTTGCCATGGATAAGTTTATAAAGTTTTCCCCTATTATGTTTTTCCCCCCCAGACTGGTTGAGAGGAGAAGTTCAGCGTGGTCTGCGTATCTTTATTATTATTATTTTTAAAATTTTCATTTTATGTTTGCAAAGTGTCGTTTTAGAGAACTATCTGTGACTTTTCATTTGTAAATATAAAATTGTGTGGCTTTTGTAAACAAACATAATACAGACTTTAAAAGGAATTCTGGAGCATGCTAAAAAAAAAACACCCAACAAATCCTCGTGAGTTTGGGTTGCATAGTTTGCGAGAGTTGCTTGAGGAGATAAAAAATATCACATGTTATAAGAGAGAAAGTGTAGAACATTGTGAAGACAGGCAGCAAGGACACACACATCTCACACAAGGAGGAAAACCTAACAGCAAAGTAGAGGAGAAGAAGGAGAGGGGGAGGAAACCAGCAGGATTGAAGGCTCGAGCAACCTGGACTCCTCTGGTGAAATTGCCTTTAGGGGAACAGTCAGTCAGCAGTAAAGGATGGGGAGTTGTTTGCCTGTTAGAGCTGACAGTCAGCTAATGGCAGGAGGCACCAGCAGCAGACAAATGTACGGCACAGCAGCAGCAAGCAGCAGGAGGAGAGGGGGGGGGGGGGGGGGGGGGGGTGGCACTTTCCCCCAACAAAGTATGCCGCCACAGGATTCTGTTACATCACAGTGCTACTGCCTGGCAGGGGTGGGGTAGGAATAAACACAGAGAGAGAGGGGGGAGAAAAAGAGAAGGAGAGGGAAGAGAGGGGGGAGAAGAGAGAGAGAGAGGAGGAGAAAGAGAGAGAGAGAGGGGGGGGGGGAGGAAAGAGAGAGAGGGGAGAGGAGAGAGAGGAGAGAGAGAGAAGAGGGGGGGGGACGCAGGTACCCAGTTTGTGTGTTGTAAACGTGGGAAGTTTTTTTGTCAAGGGTTTGAAACAAGGTATGTTCTAGTTCTGTGATTCAAAATTTTAAAGACAGACATGTTTTCTTTTTTTTGTTGTTGACTTATTTTTCACTTCTTCAGGTTTTTTTTTTTACTTTGCTACTTAGATTATCACTTAGTTGATAAGTTACTTGTTTGTTTTTAGTTCATTGGTACAGAAATATGTTTATTCATTCACTCATTCACTTCTGCTGTCATTCATTTATCTTTGTATTTCACTTTCTTAAAGTTAGTTATGGTTTTTCTTTTGTTCTTTGTTCCTCTTAAGTGTTTCTGATTTGTTTATTTTTGTATGTCATATTTGTTTTCCCTATTTTTAATTATTGCAATATTGTGTATTCTTCCTAACAAGGGTTTCTCCACAACTGCATTGCCTGGGACAAATATTTACTTATAATTACTTTATAATTAAAACAAATTAGACAATCTCAAAATGAATGTTCCCTTCTCTACCCTTATCCGCGCGTGTTTTCTTCCATTGTGCCACACAGAGCAGAAGCCTTAATAATGGACAGCACTTGGCACTCATAGTTATATAGAATTATGGGTGGGTTATTTTTTTCCATGCTTGTGTGGTAGCTATTCTCATTTTAGTCTTCTGTTGATGTTAGGTGATTACTGCAGGTTTTCCATTTGCTCATTTATTTGCCTTTGTTTAAAATAAAATAAGTTTTTGTTTTGTTAGTTGTTTTTTCCTGTTCTGTGTGTGTTTGTTTTGGTTTTTTAAGCAGAATCATAACCTTTTGCCAATTGACTGCTGTCTCGGAACGATCCAGAGCTTTGAACTTTGCTTAACACCATAACGTTGTCCCCTCGTTTTGTTAAAATTTAAAAGCTCTCTCTCTCTCTCTCCCTCCCTCTCTCTCTCTCTCTCTCTCTCTCTCTCTCTCTCTCTCTCTCTCTCTCTCTCTCTCTCTCTCTCTCTCTCTCTCTGAGGAAAGAGAGGGCAGGGTGGGATGGGATGGGGGTATAGGGTGGGGGATGTGGAGAAATGGGATTGCAAGAAAGTAGAAAAACCTGACACACAATGATACAAATCTCATGGAATTGCGTCACAAGAAAATCAGCTTTTGTGTTCGGAGAAAAACCCGTTTTCTTTGCAGAACGTAAGAGAAAAATTGACACAGGAGGGAAAATTGCTGCACGGTAAAATTGCAACCGTTGAGAAATTGATTGCAGTTGGCTCTTTTTTCAGCTGGGCAGCGCTGACTGTTTCAAACAAACAATGGAAAAGATTGCTGCAATCAGTCCAATTGTTTTGGAGGTTATGTATTCCAAGTCGGCATCTGGGCTATTACATTGCAGAAACCCCCCAGCTGCAACTGAATGTATGAATAGAGACGACAAGACGACAAGACAAAGGATCATGTGGGCTCAGTGTAAGTGTCTTGTGTTTATATTAATACTGCTTTCTCTTCTGTGACCAATAATGTGTAGCAGTAGCAGGGAAATTGGCTGCGGATTTAACCGTCTTTTGCATTCTATTCTGGCTGCTTTCTGATAATTATGTGGTGATTATGTTGGAAATAATAACGACCGACTCAACTCCTGTATGATGCGAATTTGAATTCATAAGAGTTTTTCTCTGCAGATGGGTATGCTTCTGATGCGAATTTGAATATTTATAAGAGAGTTGTTCACTGCAGATGCGTGCGCTTCTTGGAGTGATAAACACCAGGGTAGACAATAAAAGAAAACATGGGGTACAGCCCTGTAATGTAACCTTAAACCCCACTAGACTGCCATAGCATCGTCATTATTGCTCCTTTGCATTTCAAATTAAGAGACGGTTCAGTCAGACCAAAGGGAAGACCTAGCATAACCTGGCTGCCTGCATTGCAGATGATCTTAGAGAAAGGGGCATAAATAAGGAGGAAGCTCAAAACAGAGAGAGATGGAGAAGGCTCATCAATGTCAAACCACCCCTGGGAGAAACATGACAAAAAAGGAAGAAGAAGAAGATGGTTCAGTAGCCCTATATGTTTTGATTTTACGGTAACAACCCTATTTTCTGATTCCATGGTTGTGATGGGCTTATATTAAAGCTGTCGAGTCTGGGATTTCATTGTGGTTTCTTAAGGAGTCTAAGTGTCTTGTGTTTATTTTGCCATTGTCAACCCTAGGGTGGGTCTCTCACTCTGTCTTTGTGGGAAAAGTGTTACCATCATCAGACAGAAACTAGATAGATGAAGTCCTGTGGATGTATCACCAACACACGATGTATTAAACGTCAGAGAAACAAACTTCTAAAAGTTCTAGTTTTTTTCTGACTTTTTGCCTCACGACAGTCAAAATATGGATAGAGTTTGTGCACTTCTCACTTTGAGGATGCAACGAAACACTGATCCAGCATGTATGAGATCTGGCTGAGAGGCTTGAGATGATTAAGTTTGGTACATCACACATCAGACAGAAATGGAGAAGAAAAGGACCAATACCTTGATACTATTTGAAAAGAGTTTTAACAGACGCAAAATTATTTATTTTTGGACAAGTCTCTTGACCCCATGTGACAACATTGATCCACGTGAATTTGAGCCATTGAGAGACAGAAAGAGTAGTCTTGAATTTTACTGAACACGATAATTATGGGTTATTATTAACTATTGGTCTGAAGTCGAATGTCCTGATATCAAACGGGTGATAATTATCTGACAACAAAATCAAATGTCTGGCCGATATTTACAAAAATCTCTTTCTTTTTTTCCATTTCTTTATCTCATCGGCCTTTTCAATATTCCTTTCTCTCTCTCTCACTTTCTTTCTTTTTTTTGCTGGAGAAGTATTATTTGCGTACAGCAGCAGTTGATTTAATGTATGATTTGATATTGCATATCTTTAAGGTATCTTGCTTAATTTTTCCAAACTGCTGAAAAAAGTTACGCACGCTGGTAGCTGTGCTGATGCAGAATCAAGCCATTAATGGTCTATGTTGTCAGCTGCGTTATAACAAAAAAGTAGATGTAAATGAATTCTGATGGCAATAATAATGTCGTTCCAGTAAAAATTAAAAGCGTTAACAGCTTCATGGCTACCAACTGAAACAGACCAAAAAAAAAAAAGATGATCCAGGACTGTTGGGATCACCCTCAACAGCTACCATTCACATCGCAAGAAACAGTCAGAACATGGTAATGGCTTTTCCGACCGTTCATGCAAAAACAACAGAGAAGGGGGGATAGATAGGAGACCAGGCCGACAGGCAGACAGGCAGACAGAGCAGGAGCAAACAAGTAGAGTCATGTTGTACACGTGTCCCAATTGTTGTGTGTCAGAAGTTGACGGGGAAATGTGCTGTTGATTAGCCAGTCTCTCATCACTAACGGTCCCCACTCCGAGCTGCACGTGCCAGCCTGAGGGCTTGATGGGTCGTCTGCCCCTCGCTCGGCGCCACCATCCATCATGGCCAGCCAGTGACGTGTCCGGAGAGCTGCGTTGCAGCGGTGCTGCGGCTTGTATTGCGCTGTTGTTGCCGCGACACTGCTGTATAGCCTACTGGCCGAAGTTTGGAATGGCCCTGATGTGGTATGATGATGATGATGATGATGATGATGATGATGATGATGATGATGATGATGATGATGATGAGAAGCCTGGCAGGGATGGAAATGGTGGGGAAGAACGGAAATGAAAAGCGACGTTTGCGTTCTTGTTTGTTTGTTTTTGCTATTTTTGAATCTTGGTTTTGCTGTATTATTATGTTTTAAGGCAATATTTATTAATTAAAGAAAGAAAAAGTGAAAAAAGCGTGTGTTGCAACCTTGTGGAGTGTTGTTTTGATCATGAATGAATTAATGAATTAACGAGTAAACACATAAATCCAAAAATAGATAAGTAAATAAATAAATGAATTAATAAATAAATGATTTAATGAATAAATGAATAAATTGTGCAATGTATAAATAGATAAACGAAAATATATAAATAAAAGAAAGAAAGAACGGATGAAAATGCCGTTGAAATCTGCATCCAATACTGTTGATGTTTAAAACAGGATAAGTTGATGTAACCATTATACAATAATGAAGTAATATTAGACTGCATTAATTATTTTTCATTGGAAAAAAAATTCTCCCATTCATTTGAGGTGGCAGTAATAGCAGCACACCAGTAGTGGCAGCAATGATAGCAGACACAATAGCAAAAGCAATAGCAGCAATAACAATAGTTCACAACAACAACAACAATCATTGTGTTTATTTGCGATGATCATATCGACAACTGGATTAGAGGCTATTGTTATTATCATTATGATTGTCATTATTGAAATTTGTTATTACACGTGCACGTGCACACACAGTGTTTGCTTATTCGATGTACCATCTGTAAATAAAAATTTGACTTTGACTTACACACACACACACGCACGCACGCACGCACGCACGCACGCACGCACGCACGCACGCACGCACGCACGCACGCACGCACGCACGCACACACACACACACACACACACTCACACATACTCACGCGCGCGCCCCTTCCCTGTTCCACACCTCAAAACGAGCCCCAAAAGATATAAACCAAACCAAGCAAAAATCCCTACAGTAACAAAAAAGAACCCTACTCCAAACTTTTTTTTATGTCCAATATCTTTAGACACACAAAGCATACCACATGCAACCCCAAAACAGACGCCTGAACAAAAACAAGGCATGTTGCAACGGTATAGTAGAGCCTCCTCAACACAAGCGTTCACAGGCACCATACAGAGGGAGGTAGTACAGTACAGCAACGACCAGGAACGTGAGCAAGAAAAACCCAAGGAGATGGATGACTAATTGGCCGACAGTGGACGTGTTCCGCCTTCCTGTACCCTACTGCTGGCAGTAAGGGATTCGGCAACGGAATGTAAAAGGCCATTAGCTGCCTTAAAAGTTCCTACAGCTACTGCTGCAGCTAGGCTACTCCTTCTCCAGTCCCTTCTCCCCCATCAGAGGTCACGGAAGATGGGGAGGGGGAGGAACTGGAAATTGTTAGGGCTGGGGGATGGTTGGGAGGGAGGGAATGGGGATTCTTGTGATCAATGGTGGAAGTGCAGAACAAGCGGAGTCATGTTCTGCTTAATGAGCGGGTAGGGTAGGGTAGGGTAGTGTTTGGGTGGGGGTGGGTGGAGATGGTAAGTAAAGGAGTGTAGTAACGGCCGCTGACATATATCACTGACTGGGTAGTCTTCTCAGCTGTACTACGAAAGTTGGGTGATGTCATTAATTTATATGGGTAGGTTCATGATGGCCACTGTGAATGCCTTTCCCTGAAAGGTTAAGTCCCTGTGTAGCATTTCAAGTATTAGGTTTGGTTTTAGATTTCCAACAGAAAAAGTCGTAATGCAGGAAAAGATTTTCTAACACATTTTTATAAACACTGACAAAAATATACAGAACAGAAATCTTCGTGCACGTGTGCCAATAGGACAGAAACTAAAAGCCTTATTTTTCTGTTTTAACATTTTTTGGGAGGGTAGGGTGGCCATGGTGGTCATAGTGAATATCACAACACCTAATTAGATCATTGTCACAGCTGTTTAGAATGTGCTTTTTAAAAATAATCATGATTGACTCCAGTTTTAAATGAGCATCTCTGAAACTGGAGACAGAGATGTAGATTTGATTTCAATATGCTCTTTTAAGGGCATACTTTGTTTCATCCAGAATCTATGACAAAAAGTATAACTAAGAAACATCAGAAATGATTTTAATGCAGATCTCCAAACAAGTACATCATATCAGTTACATTCTTAAAAGAAAATGAGTGCGCGGTATTGAGCCTAAAATCTGCCGATAGTTTCATAATTTCATGACAGTTAGTCCTTTGGGATGATTTTAGTCTTGACACCAAAACTTATATTCTGTGGTGACTACTACAAAACATAGCAGGTGAAATTCTACCGCAAAAGTGGAATCAAAAGCGAAACGGATAGAAGACTGGCTGACCAGCAGTGGCCAACATTCCAAACAGAAATAAATCACAAACAATTAAGACAACTTCATTATCTCATAGCAGATAAATTATGACCACTTGAGACACAATAGTAAACCATAAAAACCCACCAACAGCACAGTAGTCATGATTCTTAAGACATTTCATTTATTGCACATTTTTGTGTATGCTATGAGGGCAGTGGATCAGTGGTCTAGAGGTAACGCGCCTGTCTAGAAAGCGAAAAGTCCGGGTCGGAAGTGTGCGGTGGTTCGAATCCCGTTTGGACCCGAAACTTTTCCCCAATCCATTAGACCATGAGTGGTGGTCTGGGCGCTAGTCTTTCGGATGAGACAATAAACCGAGGTCCCGTGTGTTACACATAACTTTTAACGCACGTAAAAGAACCCACGGCAACAATAGAGTTGTCCTTGGCAAAATTCTGTAGAGAAAAGCCTCTCTGACAGGGAAACAAATACAGTTGCAGACAGGAAAAAGAAAAAAAAGTGGGTGGCGCTGCTCTTGTGGGACGCGCTCTCCCCGGGGAGAGCAGCCCGAATTTCACGCAGAGAAATCTGACGTGACTTAAAGTGGTATAAAATAAATAAATAAATAAATAAATAAATAGTAGCAGAAGATTCAGCAACAGAATGAAGGGAACCACCCACTAGTGGCCTTGAAAGTTTCCCTGGTGTACTGCAACTTGTCCGTAACTCCTCTCACTTTCTCTCAGGGGACAATCTCTCACAGGATGATGGGGATACAGAGGGTGAGGTTGTGTGGGACCTGTGATCAATGCAGTAAGTAGACAGCAAGAGAACTCACCTTATAGCTAATACATGACTGGGGGGGGGGGGGGGGGGGGATGAAGATGGTAAGGAAGAGGTATTATAATGAATGTGATACTCATTAATGACAAGGCTAATTTCAACTGTCCAGACGTTTGATGAACACCGGAAAAATGTCATTTATATAGTTAGGCTACTGATGGATAAAAGAGATTTCTCTCCAGGAAAGTGTTGTCCATGCAGGGTCTCTATCTGTTGGCTTCAGTTTATAAACGGACAAATTTAACCATCCGGTAATAGAAGGGATTTATGTGTTTTGCTTTCATTTTCACCCATTTTTTCTCTCTGCCTGATTCTTCTTCTTCCTCTAAGAACGTGTGCACAAAAAGGTTTTTTTCGTTCCTCGGCTAGAGCTCTGAGGTTTACCAGTGGTGAGATTTTAGCATAGTTATGCAACCGCGTTTTGTCCACCATTAAGATAGCCGCAGGGACAGGATATCTCAGTGATCAGAGCACTCGCTTTCCCCAAGTTAAGGTTAAAAGCAGCATTGAGCGTGGTTACCAAGTGGGTGGGTGACCGTTTGCGCGCCTAGGCTTCATTACAGTCTCCCAGTTCACCCAGCTGTAAATGGGTACAAGCCCTCTTTAGGGACACAGGGAAGGTGAATCAGCGTAAGAGAGGAGATAGGCGCCGCTCTCAAGATGCTGGCCCTCGGAGAACTCTGAGGTATCGGACACCTCGCTCCCCAAAGATGGCATAGGTTATGGGAACGCCCTTACCTCTAAAGGTAGCCACATTCCTACATTAGTGATGTCTAAACACGACACGAGTGCGCGTACCTCTCTCTCCCTCTCTATTATCCGTTCTTACCAGTACAAATGGCCTACCCTTCCGAAAGGCAGCATGGGTTTTAACGTGTGCACAAAGTGTTCTGCGCGCCTTATTACAGGGCCTTAGTTTATAGTCTTATCCAAAGGACTTTCTGGGGGAGTGAATTAAGTACTGATTTAACTCCAGGAGAAAAATCCCCTTAAACGGGCATCTCGGCGGTGTATCCAACCCGGGTTCGATCCTGGGCCGACAAATCGCGAGCGCAACGCTCTAACCACTAAGCCATCCCGCCCCCAGCAAGGCAAATGAGTGACTGGTTGCTGGCAGACAGCGCAGGACCTACGTATTTATTGCAGCGGCTGTGAAGATGCAGCACAGTAACGCAGAACCATTAGCTGCCAGAGTTGGTCTGCTACACTGCATCTCTTTGGTCTCTTTCTCCTCCCACTAGAGCTCTTCTTCCCACCCATCAGAATTGCTAGGTTACTGTCTGATGGTAGGAGAAGGAAGGGGGCCGACAGTGTCGGTTAGGGATCTGGGATCAATAATTCAAGTACAGCTAACTCGTGTGTTCTGCTTAAAAAAGAAAACAAGCGACTGGTCCTGGGAGGATGAAGATGGTAGTCATGGGTGGATTGTAAGGGTGTATTTTTCGCTTGGGTCTTCTTAGTGTTGAAAGTTTAGGAAACACTGGTAAACAGTCACTTGAGGGCGGATGGGAGGGAGGCATGGTGTAAAGGAGTTGTAACGTTATCCATTTACTATCAATGAAATATTCACGTATAAGTTTCAAGATTCTCTCTCTTTCTCTCTCTCTCTGTGTCTCTCTGTCTCTCTGCAAGCACAAAACCACGTGCTTAACACGGGGATTGATGTGTAAAAACAGACGAGTACTTATTTCACTATTCTCGAAATAAAAAAAAAGCATAAAGTGTGTGTGTATGCCTACGTGCACACGCGCGCGTATGCGTACGCATGCTCGCAAAAATCAAGGCAGAGACATAAAGGATATTGATTTTAGCATTATTGTGTTCATGGTGCATTCATCTTTTAGACAAACATCATTCTGTTCGTCTGTATGGTAAAAGGCCTTTCTGATTAGTTTCCCAATACTGTCACTAGTTTGCTATAAAAACCTGTTTTGATTGATTTCTGTGTTCAGTTGCTAATTGGCAATAAAAGATGCAGTTTGATTGATTTCTGTACTCTGTCATCAATTAGCCATAAAAAGGACGTTTTGACTGATTTCTGCAGTCAGTTGTTAATTAGCAATAAAAGGCTGTTTGGATTCACATCTATATTCAGTTACTGATTAGCAATAAAAGGCTAACTTTATTGAATTCTGCAATTAGTTGTTAATTAGCAACAAAAGGCTGTTTTGACTCGTTTCTATATTCAGTGATTTATGAGTAATGTGGTATTTGTACCTTTTGGGTAATGCTCGATATTCAGTATATTTACAGTTAATTTTAAGTCACTGAGGTTCGAGGCCAAGTACGTAGCACATAATATGGATTATTGACTGATCAAAGACTGTCCCAGCTGTAAATGGGAACCTGCCCTCTTTAGGATCAGGGAAGGTAAAGCAGCTAGGGAGAGGAAATGGGCGCCGCCTTCAATATACTGGCCTCTGCAGAAGCTGAGGTCTCTGACATCTCGATCCCCTACGGCCGCATAGGTTATAGGACGCCTTTACCTTTTTTTTTAAGACTATCCCAGGATTTTTAAATCACAGGGAAAGGAAGCCTAGTCTGAGGCATCACTGTATGTTTTTCTCAACGTGATTTGTTTAGTCTGACTGTGTTCAGTTGTGTCAATACAGTTTGTTGTCACAGTTCATGCTTCCTCAGCTCTCACACACCTGTATACTGCCAGCAGCTGCTGGTATCAGTTACCTCACAGGGTTCCTGCAGAGAGAGAGAGAGAGAGAGAGAGAGAGAGAGAGAGAGAGAGAGAGGAGAGAGAGAGAGAGAGAGAGAGAGAGAGAGAGAGAGTGCGCACTGCTGAGTACTAACGGGAGTTGGGGATGGGGTGGGGGGCAGACAGCAATGACTAATAGGGAATGTAAGCTGATTTGCAGACTGTAATCTGAAATAATTGTGCAGTGGTCATACACTAAGTCGAAGAAGGACTGATACAAGACTTAGCCTGCCGCATGAAAGTTCGTCCGGTTAGTGTATTTTATAGGACATAAACTAAAGTTAAGGTAAAAAAAAGAAAAAACAGTATAATTTTTTTGCTTGTAGCCGTTTGGTTTCCAAGGATTATACAGGTTTCTTCTGGTATTTTTCTTTTTTTCCCTACACACACACACACACACACACACACATCACAACACAACACACACATCACAACACACACACATTACACACAACACCCACATAACACCCACACAACACCCACACAAAACACACACCACACACACCACACACACACCACTCACACACACACACACACACACACACACACACACACACACACACACACACACACACACACACACACACACACACACACACACACACACACACACACTAAAATCTTGTTTCTATGGCCCTCTTCTTTTTTGACGAGGCGATTACCAAGAGGATAGGATGGAAAGCTTCTGTTCCTAATGATCTTTTAAGTTGCAGATTGCTAGTTCGAATATTGGCACACTTAGTGGATTGAGGGTATGGATTTTTACGATGCCTCAGATCAGCTCAGGTGCACATTTGCCAGTGATTTACTTCCTTTCCTGTGTGCGCGCGCACACGCACACACACACACACACACACACACACACACACACACACACACACACACACACACACACACACACACACACACACACACACACACACACACACACACACACACACACATCAGAAGGTGAAGTATGAGGCTTCATGTGTACATACAACTATGCAGTATGCCCAGCAACTGTTGTGGAAAATGTCTGGCAGCTATATGGGGATGTTCACATGTGGTGATATCTTCAGTGGGAGCCGAAATGTTCAACTAACAATGGAAACCTTTTTTTCCAACGTTTTTCAAGTGTAATTGGACATCAAGGGTTGTATCTTTATAACTTGTATCATTTTGACCTAGTCCAGTCGCACAAAAACGTTTCAATTGATCTGCAGGCTCACATTCATATGGACATACTTTCTCAAGAATGTGTGGGAACCATAGTGTTTTAGGAACATTCTCAGTAATTATGACAGCATTTGGATAGATGGATGTACATGTTTGTTTGTGATAATGTGGAGACCATCATAGCTGATAGTGATTCAACTTCACTATGTTAGAAACGTTAACCTTCAGCTTACGGTGCAGTCAGTAAAAAAAAAAGGAGCTATGTTGCAATCTGGATAGTATCAGCACTGACAAGATGCATCTTCGTATAGTACACAGGAGTTTCTCTTTTAGGAGAAGCAGAAGCACTGTGGATACACATGATGCATTGAGCCAGCAAGAGAACCTCCCTAGAGCTTTACTGCCGCTACAGACATTAGCGGTGATGGACTGGGTACAAAAAAAAGGGTTACCGTTGTCTTCTAGGTTATGATCTTTGTTCAAACTCGTACCATACTTTGCAGGGCTTTATGGTAGTCAACAGTAGTTTAGAGGCGTCTCTGGTTGTTTATAGCAGAAGTGTTTTTAAGGCTCGGCTCGATCTGTCATCATTGTTGTTTTTGATTTAACAGTTGTTGTTGTTGATTACATTCTGACGCTAAGCATTTCATATAGGAAAAAAAGGGGGAAGGGGTGGCTTAGTGTTCAGAGCACTCTGCTCAGGATTTGACGCACAGGATCGAGCCTTGGTTTGAGCTACCACCGAGACGTGCGTTGAAGAGAATTTTTCCTCTGGAGTTAACATCAGTACTGATTCCGCTCCCCCGAAAGAACTTCAGATGGGACTATAAACCAAAGTCCCGTGTGTGAGCGCATCCAGAACATCTTGTGCATATGTTTATACTTGTTCTGTCTTCCGAAAGAGTAGGCCATTTGTGCCGGTAAAAATGGATGACAGAAAAGGAAAAACACCCAAGCCAAATACTTTTATGCATACTGGTGTCATTTACAGACATATACCCCGAAGTCGGAACCAGCCACCTTAAATGGTGGGCCAAAACAGTCGCATACGCAAAAGTCTCACCATGGTGAACGTTGGAGCTCTAACCGAGGAATAAAACAAAACAAAACAAAAAAATCCAAACAAACAAACACCAAAAAACCCAAACAAAAACACAAAAGAAGAGGAAGACTTTGAGATTTCTCGTGCCGTATTCAACACAGTTCAAGTTGTCAGAAAAATATTGAGATTTCTCGAGACCTCATTCCACCTCTTTAACCACATTTACATTTTCAGAAAGACGTTTAAGATTTCTTGAGTCCATTCCGAAGCAGAGCAACGCTGCATATACCCTTTAACCATCGACGTTAAAAAGGTTTTTGACGAGGCTCTCTGGAGACGGGAGCTTTAGCCGTGGCTGCCAAAACTGCTGACCTTGCCTGTGTGGAGAATTGTCTCCCCTTTCTGCCACAGGATCTGCACTGTCCCTCTCTGCGGGGGTGTCAGTTTTCAGGGGCAGGGGAGATCAGCAGTGCCGGCAAGAACTGCCCAGCTACAGGCACTGGGGAGATTGTGTGTCACAGTTAGCTGTACGTGTACGTCAGTCTGGAGAGTTTTAGCCTGTACTGGTCTGTCTGTGAGGGGCTGTGTGGCTGTAAAAGGGTAAAAATGAGGTAGAACAGCGGTAGAGGATAATGTCGGGCTGATTTTGTCATGTGTTGTAGGATTACGAAGTTAAGTTCTCTCTGTCTGTCTGTCTGTCTGTCTGTCTGTCTGTCTCTCTCTCTCCTCTCTCTCTCTCTCTCTCTCTCTCTCTCTCTCTCTCTCCTTGTGCGTGTGCGTGCGTGCGTGTGTGCGCGCATGCATGTAAACACGCACACATACACGCGCATGAGCGAGCTTATGCATCTATATTTTTGGATGGTTATTATGCGTATAGTCTAGAGCCTACAAGCATTTACCAGCCCGAATCGGCCTCTTCATCCAAAAGCTATTTAAAAACTGCTATCAGCAATGCTTGCCACTTGCGCTGGGAAAGAACTGCACTGACTGTATTTGGAGGTCTGAGGGCCAGTTTCTGTTACGTTTGGAGGAGGAGGAGGGATAGCTGTAGAATAAACAGGAAGGGCGTTTTAATCATGCCAGATGATTGATTAGGCTAGTTTTATTTCAACACACACACACACACACGCACACGCACGCACGCACACACACACACACACACACACACACACACACACACACACACACACACACACACACACACCACACACACACACACACACACACACTAGCTGTGGGAAAGGTTGGTTTCTTTCTCTTTCTTTTTAAATTTTTATTTTATTTTACATATTTCTGATAATCTCTCATCTTCCAGGCCGTTTTTTTTTCTTTTGGTTTTGTTTTCTAAATAAATAAAAAAATCTAAGATATGCGATTTTGATACTGCTATTAATCAAACCCTAGTTAGTTTGCATACCTCCATGACAAACTATCAGCTGTGTAAAATGACTGTACCGAAAACATGACAAAGGTTAAAACTTACTCTGGTTTTATGTTGGTCTCCCCTGTCCTTTGACTTTTTGCTGGCAGTAGTTTACGCGTGTGTTCAGTTAGTTTGTTAGCTTATTAGTCAGAGAACTATATAGGTAGTTTGTTTTCAGCTTTCTTAAAAAAAAAATTCTTCTTCTGCCATGTAATTTTAACTTTTCTCTCTTTAATAAAAGGGGCTTTTTAAAAAATCTATATAAGTGGCAAGGAAATGTGTCGTTTTTTCCCCAGATCAGTTGGGTTTTTTTTTTTTAACTCTCTGTTGGAACTTTAACATATATACTCTCCTTTTTGTTTTTCAGCTCGGATTTTCCATTTGTGAATAGAATGTTTGTTTGGTGTTTTGTGTGTGTGTGTGTTTTTTGGGGGTGGCGGTGGCGGTGGCGGTGGCAGTTATTTTGAATCGCTGGCATCAAACATGACTTACAGATTGAGAGCCATGGTTTGAGGGAAGCAGAAGCGAAGACGAACAGTATGCACCCGCTTGTGTGTTTTCTCCTGGCTGTCAGATCTGATTGTGTTCAGTTGTGTAAACGACGATCGTTGTCACAGGCCGTGTTTCTCCAGCAGCCTCACACCTGTACGTGTGCTGTCGGCAGCTGCAGCTACTGCTTGTCTATCCACTGTGTTCTAGGAAGGAGAGAGAGAGAGAGAGAGAGAGAGAGAGAGAGAGAGAGAGAGAAGAGAGAGAGAGAGCAGAGAGAGAGAGAGTGAGAAGAGACAGACAGACAGACAGAGAGACAGAGAGACAGAGACAGAGACAGAGGTGTCTGAACTCTGAACTCTGCACACACACCACGCGCGCACGCACACACAACACACGCACGCACGCACGCACGCACACACACACACACTCACACACACACACACACACACACACACACACACACACGCACACTCAGAGGGAGGGAGGGAGGGAGAGTATGAATCTGAACTTTGAACTCTGCACATACAGAGAGAGATATAGTCTGAACTTGAACTCTGCAGAGAGAGAGAGAGAGAGAGAGAGAGAGAGAGATGAGAGAAGAGAGAGAGAGAGAGAGTCTGAACTTTAACTCTGCAGAGAGAGAGAGAGAGAGAGAGAGAGAGAGAGAGAGAGAGGAGAGAGAGAGAGAGAGAGAGAGAGAGAGAGAGAGACGCACACATTTGATGTTAAGAAAACGGGAGATATACGCTATAAATCTGATTAAAGTTGGCAGGCTGGCCACAATCTGATTACAGCAATTATGGAAATGGTGCATGAGAATTTAAAAAAAATATTGAAACGATAAGGCCTGGCCTGGTTTGTAAGTGTATATCCAGTGACAGTTGTTTGAATCACGCTGACGTTTAAAAAAATGAGAGTTAATGGAAATTAGATGAAATGGTTGACATGAATGTGTGATTGAATGATTTGGTCAATCTGTTGGTTAATGCATAAAGTTGCTTATGACTTCTTGTAACAAACAGATACACACACTCAAAATTTGAGTACCATCACACACCTTCTGTCTCTTTTACACACATACACACACACACACACACACACACACGTGCGCGCGCGAGCGCGCGCGCGCGCGCGCGCGCGCGCGTGTGTGTGTGTGTTTAGCAGAATCACAAATTAAGTAACAGCGGCAGCAGCAGCGGCACTAACATCAGCAGTAGCAATAATAACAACACTGATGATAATGATGACAAATTATAGTGCTGATAATAATGAAAATGATAACGACAATGATGATAATTATGGTAATGATTATGATGATGATGATGATATTGATGATAATAACCACAAAAATAATGATAATAATCATCATCATAATTATAATGATAATAATGATGGTGATGATAGATAACGTCAAAATTACTATCTCAACTTTACATCACTTTGCCTCTGCAAGATATAGCGCTATATAAATTCCATTTATTATTATTATTATTATTATTATTTGCTGTTTGGTGAATCTGTCAGATTTCTTTAGAGCGTTTGAATGTTTGCGTGTGTGACTTGTTCCTTTGTCTTACCTTGTGTTCTGTTTTCCATCTGCCTAGTCTACGATTACTGCCAGCTTGAGACACACAAACTTGCAGTGAGTATACACAGACTTCATTTCAGATGGGAATATTCTTTGCGGGTTGTATGAGAGGCATCACTCATCGTCCTGGGCATACTCCTTCCACAACTGCAAGATAAAGATGTTTTCTTTCGCGGGTGTGCGGAGAACATCAGCATGTTTGATGGCTGTCCGACCACGGCGCATTGGAAGTGTTAACCTTTAGTTGACTTGCAGTCAATCACAGACAGGTCTTGGAGCTTCTGTCGCGGTCTGGAAAGTATCAGTGTTTTGTGTAGTGTGTTGTTCATGTAGTGTGGTGAGTCTGCGGTAGATCCGGGAGAGAGCAGTATGGTTAAGGGTTGACGCAGTGCTGTATACCCTTTCTTACATGTACTGAGTTGCACTGTCTGTATAAGTTCAGGGAAATTCAGGTACAGTAACGAAGTAGTGTGCACACAGTGAAGAAGTCTTTCAGGCGGCGATCCCTCTGTTTATGATTTTCCCCCAGAAATCGGAATGCAGCTACCTAAATGGTGGGAAAAAAACCCCGGTTGCAATCGCAAAAAAATCTCACCATTAGTGAACCTCAGCTCAGATTCCTAGCACAGGAACGGACTCCTTCCTCCATACAACAACAAGAACAACAGCAAAAGAAGAAGAAGAACAAAAAAAACAAACCAAAAATAAAACAAAGAAAAGCACAAACTGATTTACAAGTATTCTCTCAAGAATCTGATGAATCGGCCATGCAAGGTCAGGAGGACGCTGTATGACGCTGAGCTGAGTGCTATAGTGGTGCTTAGAAATATCTACAGATAGGTCAACCTGGGTGTGATGCTGCCGGGACAGGTATGCTTTCCGCAGACACATACCTGTTGTTCCAATGAGTTAAGGGTATTTTACATTTTGATATTTCTACAACCTGGCCTTATGAGGAATAATTGTAGAGCGAGATACGGAAAACAACTGCGAGCATAGTCACAGGTAGCTAGCTAATTGAAGACAGCCCAAATGTGCCTACTTGCACTACCATGCACTGGTGACATATCGTCTGGCACTACAATGTAAAAGGACATCATGTTTTCTTTTTCTGCACGTGATATCTTGCTGTTTCCTCTCTTTGTCCCCAGCGGCAGTTACATTCTACAGGAAGACGGGACGAAGGAGGGACAGTGGAGGAGGGCTGTGATCAATAAAATTTCAGTTTTTAGTCTGCCCAAGGACGTGCCACAGCCTGTTGCAGATCATTCTACGTCTGCTGCGCAACAGCTGCATGGGAATCTGTTCAGCATACTTTACCAACTGCATAACCCAACACCCTATAAGAGCTTTAGATTCAGGCTGCGTGTCTTTACAAAACACAGAACACTGACATGAACTATGATATCATTAAAACATATTCATGTTCTTCTGTGTACTTGTACACATAAAGAAGGAAAAGGGGGTGTTATCACACAAGCACGTCCCCACTGAAGCCGACAAAGCATTTAATATACTTGACTTGATTTGACTTTACTTTAATATCACTTTGAGCGAACAGACGTTAAATCAAAAAAAAAGAGTTTAAGCCGACATGGGAGATCGTAAAAATTCCTACCAATGGGTCATCAGACGCTATCAATTTTGGAACTTGCAGCCGTGGGGCCATTAGGATTAGATGCACGTTGCGTTATCCCCTTAGCTTCTGCTTCCAATCAATAAAGTACAGGACAAGCCAAGTCATGTTGCGCGTAATGAGCTACCGGGAAGGGAGAGGGTCATGGAAAGGTGAGGGCAGTAATGATGAGATTTATCACTTGGGCCTTCTTCTCTGCTGTCTGGAAGTTTGGAGAGCATTGACACGGAGAGCCATTTGTTTTAGACCCTTGACGATCACGGAGATGGACAGTTCAAGAAACTGCCCTTCATGGTGACTGATTTGGGCGGATGACTTGGATCTTCCTGTCTCCAGGGGTAATTTGCTATCATGCCCTATTGAGATTGTTGATAAATTGTAAAAAAGATCGGATCATAAGTTTCATGTTGTAAGTTTATATGGTTAATAAACATAGTAATATCATTACTTTGTAATCATATAACTTGTCAATCAAAACAAAATCTTTTAAAAAAGAAAGTCAGAAGAGAAGGAAAGAAAGAAAAAAATTGTTCAGTTATAAAATGTCTGTATGATACTTTACAGACATTTTTATGACAGAATTATCTTTCTTTCTTTCTTTCTCTTCTGACTTTCGTTCTTTCTGGTTTTTTTTTTAGCGCTGTGGAAAATAGAGACTACGTATTTACAATTCATTTTGTTTTCTTGCTTTCTTTAACTAACTTGCATTGAACACTCTTGATAGACTGATCAATAAATACCAGAGATAATTATGCAAGACTACAAGAGAGTGAGAAAACATTATGAACCTTTTCTTGCTTTAACTATGTGCAAAGCGTTACGTGTGATTGCGTTCAGTTGTGTAAACGGCGGCTTGTTGTCATATCCCCTTTACACCTGCAGGGATGTTGTTGGCAGCTGCCGGTATCAGTTGCCACAGTGTTTGGAGAGAGTGTATGTGATGGATAAAACAACGAGAGAGAAGAGAGAGAGAGAGAGAGAGAGAGAGAGAGAGAGAGAGAGAGAGAGAGAGAGGAGAGAGAGAGAGAGAGAGAGAGAAACACTGGCATTTTTAGTGTTGATTCAACATTATAGCCCCGTAGACAAGAGGGTATAATAATTTCAGATTTGTACGACGTACACTCTTCAAGTTTTCCTCTTACTCTGCATGTGTATGCACAATTCCACAAAATCTGTCTGCCATGAGCTCAGCCTCTCTCTTTGAGGGAGAGAGAGACAGAGACAGAGAGAGACAGAGAGGGGGAGGAGGACGGAGGCACAGGCTATGAATAAGTGAAGGAAAAATCTAAGCTGGCTGGCTGGCCATAATCAGATTACCAGTAATTATGGCGATGGCGCATGAGAATCTAAAAATATGGACGGGTAGGGTATAGTCTGGATCACAAAGGCACATCCTGTGGTTACTGTTCAAATCAAATTAAGCCAGAGGGGATCATATCGAATGGAATCAATCAATTAATCAATCAAGCAGTAATCAAGCAGTCAATCAATCACACAATCAATCAATCAATCAATCATCCACTAAGTTGGAATAGGGCTACCTTCATTGTGAGGAGCAAACGGCCATACATACAAAATCTCACCATTGGTGAACTTTGGAGCTCTAGCCAAAGAACGAAAACAATCAATTAATCAATCAATCAATTAATCAAATCAATCAGACAGATTGATCAGTTAGTCAATGAATTATTGTCTGTTATCCGGTTTGTATAGTATGCATTGACGAGACGTATTGATATGTTCTAAGATTCACAAGCAGAAAATTAATTGCAAAGGGGGTGATAGCTTATTGCAATCAATAGCTGTATTAAACACCCATACATTACTGCGCCCTTGTACACATAGTAGAGCATAACGTGTGCGCGCGCGCGCACACCACACACACACACACACACACACACACACACACACACACACACACACACACACACACACACACACACACACACACACACCACACACACACACACACGCACGCACGCACGCACGCACCACGCACGCACGCACGCACGCACACACACATGCATTGGTGTGCATGTAAACATGATTCTACTACTACTACTACTACTACTACTACTGCTGCTGCTGCTGCTGCTGCTGCTGCTGCTGCTGCTGCTGCTGCTGCTCCTCCTTCTCCTCCTCCTCCTCCTCCTACTCCTCTCCTCCTCCTCCTCCTCCTCTCCTACTACTACTACTACTACTACTATACTACTACTACTACTACTACTACTACTACTACTGCTGCTGCTGCTGCTGCTGCTGCTGCTGCTGCTGCTACTGCTGCTGCTGCTGCTGCTGCTGCTACTGCCACTACTACTTCTACCACCAAGAATGGAAACTTGACTGGTTTTGCTGTGTGACTAAAAATATAACACCGAAATGATAATCTGTTTGTGTATTACTTGGCTAAGGTTGCTGCTGTAGGAAGCTAGAGGACTTCTTTGCTAGTTTTATTCCCCCCCCCTTTTTTTTTGCTCGTTTGTTTTCATGTTGTTTCTTTCTCTAGCATTTTCGGAGTTCCATCTAGCTCGTCTTCTTTTACTCCCTCTGTGGAAAGAATTATGACCAGGTTGGAGCACTTCAGAAAAAAGTTTGAACTGATATAAAGACTTGATTTCAAATGGGCAATACTCCCTCTGGGTTGTGAGGGAAACATTACAGTCTTTGGCATATCGTATTCCTTTCAGTGTTTGTCAAAGGTGCGTGATAAAAGTGTTTCCTTTCTGGTGTGAGGAGAACGTCATCATATCTAACAGCTATCCAACAGCAGTATGCCAGAAGTGTTAGCCTTTTGCTTGCTATGCAGGCAAGAAATGCTTTAGGGTTAATATTGCTTTCTTAAAAGCATCAGTACACACATACTATACATATATATACTTTTAAATTTAGTACAGTATGCTCCCAGTAGAGTTGTCTTGGGAGAACGAGTCTGAGTAAACATTATACACAGTGTACGTAGCAAGACCTTGCTTTTCATCTTTGAAAATCTTGCTGCTTGCGTTGTCTTTATGAATGATAGTTCTCTAGCAAATTATAGTATACTGTGTTCACCAGTAATGCTATTGTTCACATTCAGATCCCTGCTCAGAAGCACTGTGATTTATATTGGTCCAGATCTGTTGTAGTTTTCACTCTTGTCAGGTCTCTCTAATTTCACTCCCAATCAAAACATAGGGAGGAAGGAAAGTCAAGTTCTGTTAATGAGCAACTGGTAGGAAGAGGATCATGAGGCGAGAGGAGCGGTGGTAACATTTATCACTTTGCTATTCGGTAAGTTTCGGAAAGGCTAATGTGTGGGAAGAGAGCCATTTATTCAGGCTTCTGACGACCACCGGAATGGACAGTCCGAGGAACTGCTTTTGAAGTTGACTGATTTGGGCAGAAGACTTGGATCTCCATGTCCATTATAATAATAATAAATGGAACTTATATAACGCTAAATCTTGCAAAGACAAATCAAAGCGCATGCATTCAACCTAATCTTACACAGTCATGCAATCAATGATAAATAATCAATAGTTTAAACAAACAGATATTACAAACATGGTGCGCTGCAG
Organism: Rapana venosa; assembly: GCA_028751875.1. Classification (NCBI taxonomy): domain Eukaryota; kingdom Metazoa; phylum Mollusca; class Gastropoda; order Neogastropoda; family Muricidae; genus Rapana; species Rapana venosa. The sequence goes on along the minus strand of CM054137.1, from coordinate 64,890,970 downwards.
ATAAAATCTATGAAATAAAATTTCAATGGTCAAATGTTTTTCAAAAGCACACACAGCATTAGCATATTTGTAGACAACAATAGTTGGGGGACGGGACACGCCGCAGAGGCACTCAAACACCACACACCACACAGCCAATTACACACCATCGAGCTAGTTAGCAATTGTGACAAAAAGTGGGGCGGTAGCTTGGGCAGGCCGCTTTGCCTTATCAATGTTACCAGGGGTTCCCCTTCAGTACAGTCCCCTAGTTCATCCAGCTGTAAATGGGTATCTGCCTCTTTAGGGTCAGGGAAGGTAAAGCAGCGAGGGAGAGGAGATGGGCGCCGCCCTCAATATGCTGACTCCTGGAGAAGCCGAGGTCTTTGATGCATCGCTTCCGTATGACCACATATGTTATGGGAACACCTTTACCTTTAATATTTACTGTCTGAGCTTTTGAGAAGAAGAAGCATGTTTGTCACTTGTCATCGAGGTTGTTGTCAGATACTTAAAAATGAGTAAAAAAAGTCTCGTATTGTGAATTTACCTGATAAGTGGACATGGTCACTTATCTATTTTTTTTATCTTATCATTTTTTGTTAAATGCTTGCTTTAAACATCATGATCCATTATTACATTCAATATCTCAGAGTTTTGTTGTTTGACACTGCACTATATCGATAAGATCCGTTTATTTTCTGAAACTCAAATGAATTATCTAAAAAAAAGAAAAGAAAAAAAGATGCCAATATGAGGGAAAAAGATCTTTCAGAAACACACCTTTGACCCATTTACTATTGTTTCAAAGGGAAGAGAGAGAGAGAGAGAGAGAGAGAGAGAGAGAGAGAGAGAGAGAGAGAGAGAGAGAGAGAGAGAGAAGAGAGAGAGAGAGACAGAGAGAGAGAGACAGAGAGAGAGAGAGAGAGAGAAGAGAGAGAGGAGGGGGGAAGGGGTCCCAGGGTGCTGTCTAAGTTTTCTGTTCATTCTCACATAAAAAAATGCAAGGTTTACTGGCCAATAAAGCAGACTGACTGACTGATTGATTGATCGGCACCTAACGCTATTTGAGGCGAAGGGAAAGGGAGAACAGTGTGTCTGCAAAGCGTTACGTGTGATTGTGTTCAGTTGTGTAAACGGCAGCTTGTTGTCACATCCCCCTTACACCTGCAGGGATGTTGTCGGCAGCTGCCGGTATCAGTTACCACAATGTTTTGAGAGAGAGTGCGTGATGGATAAAACAACGAGAGAGAAAGAGAGAGGAGGAAGAAGAGAGAGAGAGAGAGAGAGAGAGAGAGAGAGAGAGAGAGAGAGAGAGAGAGAGAGAGAGAGAGAGAGAGAGCGCACGTGCATTCTGTGGATGAGAGAAAGGGAGACAAGTAGAGCAGTACAGGAAAGAGAAACACTGACAGCTTTTATGTTGCTATCATTGAGTGATAGGTAACTTGACTTGTCTGACTACAGGTCTATTATCTGTTGGGTTTTTGTGTGTTTAAAGTTGTAGTCGCAGAGCTCAAATTTTGCATAGGGTGATGTTTGAAATAGCTGGTATTCTGTTTTGTTAATCAAGAGATTATACAATGAAGGGAAATGCTATTTTTCTATAGCGCTTTGTACTGTCGGCCAAGGTATAATACAATAAAAAAAATAGACATACTATCATTCTCCTTATTTTAAAAATAATAATAAATAATAATAACAGTAGTAATAATAATAATAATACATGGAATTTATATAGCGCTGAATCATGTAAAAGAAACAAATCGAAGCGCTTGCACTCAATCATTTACACGCATGCAACTTTCCTCAAATAACATAAGATATTTCAAGTTTATGCATCCCCCCCCTCACACACACACACACACACACACACTCACACACACACACACACACACACACACACACACACACACACACACACACACACACACACACACACACACACACACACACACACACACACACACACACACACTTAGGTGGTGATGAGGGAGGTGAAGGATGCTGTTGAAAAAGTAGGAACAGATATGAGGGGAAAGTGTCAAGTAGGAAATAAGTACGTTTTGAGGCTGGATTTGAATGTATCAAGTGATGGCTTTTGGCGAAGTGAAAGAGGAAGTTCATTCCAGGTGGATGGACCAGACACAGAGAAAGAGCGACCGCCAACAGTGGTTTGTTTGAATCTGGGTGTTCGAAAGCACAAAGTATCTGCAGCTGAGCGAAGAGAACGGGATGGAGTATACAGGTTAAGACAGCTACAGAGATAAGAGGGTGCAGATTTGTGGAGACATTTGAAACAGAGGGTATTGGTCTTATACTTCAGTCTCTGTGAGACAGGCAGCCAGTAAGGAGATCGCAGAAGAGGAGTGATGTGTTCAGATTTTTTTCTTTCTTAGGACCAGTCGAGCTGCAGAGTTTTGTACGCGTTGAAGAGAGTCAAGTCAAGTCAAGTCAAGTCAAAAACACTTTAATCATCCCATGAAGGGCAATTACAATACTGACAGGCAGATTGATACACATAAAACATATCAAAGACACAAAAGCTATATTTCATATTGGTTTTCAAATGACTTCAAATAAAATGTCACGAACACACACACACACACCAACACACACGCACGCATGCGCGCACACACACACACAAACACACGCACGCACGCACGCACACACATCAATTGTGAACACACTTTTAAACCCATTGAATAGAAGACATAAAAACTCATTTTTACGCACGCATATACGCAGCACGTACACACGCACGTACGTGTGTGTGCGAACACGCCCACGCACACACACACCATACACCAATATATAAAATCAATGTTTTAAGACCGTTGGCTAGAAGACAGACTTATTTTACACACCCACGCACCCACCCACACCACCCACACCCACATAATTATGTATTGACTACACTCATAACAATGACAATCATGCAAGTAATTCAGAGAAATGTAAAAACTAGATAGTCAACATCATTGTGAATTCAGAATTCGAATGCTTACTGGCACAAAAGAATTTCTTTTTCTGTTAGTTTTGCTGATGGGACACTGAAAACGGCGTTCCGAAGGCAACATTTGAAATTCTGGAAACAAAGCATGGGAAGGATCAGCCAAAATGGAGAGTGGATGGATGATGCTGGTAGGCCAACCAAAAGAGAATTATAATAGTCTAAACGTGAAAGAATGAGAGATGTGACAAGCTTGGAAATTGCATCAGTGGACAGATACTTGCGAATTGCGCTTATGCACCATAATTGATAGCAGCAAGACTGGCAGGTCTGGGTGATGAATTTTTTCATAGAGAGTGTGTTGTCCAGAACTACACCTAAATACTTCCGAATTCTATTGAAGTTGTTGCGATGAAGGAAAGTTTATGTTGGGTCCCTATGAGCATGGCTTCGGTTTTATCAGCATTAAGTTGTAACTTGTTCTGAGTCATCCAGTTTTGATGTCTTGAAGGCAGTTGGACATATTTGTCAGGAGGGAAGGCAAGTTTTGCTTGGCTTTGATTTCAATACATGTGTTTGTTTTGAGACAAACTCTTTCTAGCATTTTTTTCAGAAGACAACTTTGTACATTAATGCACATATTACAATTCACATTATCTGTGACATTTTGCTCCATGGTTAGTTTGGTTTTTAATTTTTCTCTCCCTACATTCCATGTACTTTTTTCCCCCCAGATTCCTTTTAATTTTTTCCCAGGTTTTGGATTTTAGACCCCGCAAGTTTAAATTTCATTTTCCTATCTTACTTTCTTCCCAGGTTCATTTTCCCCTTTCCTAGGTTTAGTGTACTTCCCTAGGTTCTAGTGACTTTTCCTCCCAGGATAAGTCTACTCCCCATAGTAGTTTTCTTTCCCTTGGTGTTCATTCATTATACATTTTATTTATTGTCCGTTCTCCAAATTTTCAACAAATTCCCGCCTTACTTCCAAAACATTGAAAAGATAAAAGCTCAAGAGTGCTCAGAATGATTGAAACAGAACCCTAGTGCACCAAATTCACATTTGATTGATTGATAGAGTCGAAATGTTATGTATTAAATCACTATAAAGAATATAACTCTTTTCAGAATTCTCTTCATCTCTCAATATATTAAACAACTTACACATGGGGGTCAAAATTATTCTTAAAAGTTCTTTCGAAAGACCAGCCATTAATTCGAGCGAAGCCAAGAAGAAAATGGTATCAAATATTTTATATCTATGTATCCAAGAGAATGAATGAATGAATGGTCTTTATTTTCCAAGGGTACAGAGTAAGTATTCATATACTAGAGGGAGGGAGAGAGAGAGAGAGAGAAAGAGAGAGAGAGAGAGAGAGAGAGAGAGAGAGAGAGAGAGAGAGAGAGACAGACAGACAGACAGACAGACACACCAGACAGACAGACAGACAGAGACAGAGAGACAGAGATCTAGAGCGTCTATGGCTGAAGACGGCGAAGGAGTATAGTCAGTCTTGAGGCCTTTTGCTGTTGAATGAATTACACAAAGTTTCCATATCAAAGTTTTTATCTTTCTCGTGGGACGATAAACTGAGGTCTAATGTGCAACATATATTTAACGCACGTAAAAGAGCGTCCGGTAATAAGATAGTTATTCTTAGAGAAAAAAATTGTTGACAAAAAGAAGAGACAAAAGGAGGGAGGGGGGATGATAGAGAGGAGACGTGGTGCTGCATTTGTGAAGATGCACTCTCCCCTGGGAGAGAGAGAGATCCGCAAACAGCATGCATAAACAATATGCTGTGACTGTTAATGCAATATTGTTATGTCCATATTGCATTTTTTTATGCTACTGAACTCCCCAATATAAAATGATATGGAATAAAGGAACAATCACCGAGACAGTTGTAAAAATACAGTGGCTTTTGTTCAAAACTTTTAAAAACAATTCTAAAGTGTCTCAAAAATCTCGCCAGATACATACTACTGCATTATCGTTCTGCTTTGTAAAGAATGTTATTTCAGAATAAAGATAACAATTTGAATGATCACGAGATCTACTCTGTACTTTTGATCTACTTTACACTGAGAGTTTAATCTTCTTTTCACTGAGAGTATGGTATCTTTTGTGCTTTAGTGTATGATATACTTTGTACTTAGAGTATGATCTATTTTGTACTTCTATCTATCTATCTGTCCCGTAGTCTGACGACCGTGGGGCACCCTCAAAGACTCAACAACCAGTTCCCTCCATTCCTCTCTCTGTTCTGCCTTTCTCAGGGTTTTGTTGAGTTCTAGGCCTGTCCATTCGCTGATGTTATCCTCCCAGCTCTTCCTTGGTCTGCCTCTTCTTCTTCCTCCTTGGACAGTGCCTTGTAAAACTGTCTTTGCAAGTCCTTTGAATCTGGTGACATGCCCATACCATTTAAGTTTACGCTTTTTCACGATCGTTAGAAGGTTCTCATAGGGTCCAATGGTTTGCTGGATTCTGTTATGCACGCTTTCGTTGCTTATGTGGTCTTTGTAGGAGATGCCAAGGAGTCTCCGAAAGCATCTCATCTCCACCGCCTGTACTCTTCTCTCCAAATCTGCAGTCAGGGTCCATGATTCACAGGCATACCGAAATATGGATATGACAAGGGAGCGCATTAGTCTGATCTTGGAGATAAGTGAGATATTTTTTATCTCTCCAGATGGTGTTTAGTTTTGACAAAGCTGTTATTGTCTGTGCAGTCCTGCATACTACTTCTGGCTTGGATCCCTGGTCTGATACAATGGCTCCCAGGTACTTGAAGCTTTGAACTGTTTCCAGCTTCTGGTCATTAACCCTGATATCAGTGCTAATGCCGTTGGTGTTATTAGTCATCAGTTTGGTCTTCTCTGCACTGATTTCCATGCCGTATGTTTTGGAGGCCTTATTCAAGTGTTCTGTTAGGCTGGCAAGCTCTTTTTCTGATCCTGCTATTCCATCAATGTCATCTGTGAAGCGGAGGTTTGTGATCGTTCTGCCACCAATGCTGACTGATCCTTCATGATGTTCCAGTGCATCAGCAATGATTCTCTCAAGGAAGATGTTGAAAAGAGTGGGTGAGAGTAGATAGCCCTGCCTTACTCCAACTGTTGTTCGAAACCATTCTCCAATGTTGTTGCTGTAGTACACTGCACTGGTGGCCTCGCTGTACAGCTGTTTGATGACTCTGATCAGGTTTGTATTGATGCTGTACAAATTCATGGTTGCCCACAGAGCTGCATACTTTGTACTGAGAGTATGATCTACTTTGTACTAAGTGTGATATACTTTGTACTTAGAGTATGATCTATTTTGTACTACGTGTATGATATACTTTGTACTTAGAGTATGATCTATTTTATACTAAGTGTATGATATACTTTGTACTTAGAGTATGATCTATTTTGTAATTAGTGTATTATGGTCTATTTTGTACTTAGTGTATTATGATCTATTTTGTACTTAGTATTTTATGATTTAGAATGTTATGATCTATTTTGTACTTAGTATTTTATGATTTAGTATGTTATGATCTATTTTGTACTTAGTGTAGTATGATCTATTTTGTACTTAATGTATTATGATCTATTTTGTACTTAGTGTAGTATGATCTATTTTGTACTTCGGTTATGATCTATTTTGTACTTAGGGTATGATCTATTTTGTAGTTAGGGTATGATCTATTTTGTACTTAGGGTATGATCTATTTTGTATTTAGGGTATGATCTATTTTGTACTTAGAGTATTATGATCTGTTTTGTACTTAGTGTATTATGATCTATTTTGTACTTAGTGTATTATGATCTATTTTGTACTTAGTATATTATGATCTATTTTGTACAGTGTATTATGATCTTTTTTGTACAGTGTATTATGATCTATTTTGTACTTAGTGTAGTATGATCTATTTTGTACTTAGGGTATGATCTGTTTTGTAATTAGTGTATTGTGATCTATTTTGTACTAAGTGCAGTATGATCTATTTTGTACTTAAGTGTAGTATGATCTATTTTGTACTTAGTATGTTATTATCTATTTTGTACTTAGTGTAGTATGATCTACTTTGTACTTAGTGTAGTATGATCTACTTTGTACTTAGTGTAGTATGATATACTTTGTACTTGAAATATGATCTCCTTTGCACTAGATACATCATCCCCTCACTGATAACACAAAGCCGAAAAGCGTGGCTGCCATAAGTGCTGACCTTGCCTGTGTGGAAGATTGTCTCCCCTTTCTGCCACAGGATCTGCACTGTCCCTCTCTGCGGGGGTGTCAGTTTTCAGGGGCAGGGGAGATCAGCAGTGCCGGTAAGAAGTGCCCAGCTACAGGCACTGGGGAGATTGTGTGTCATAGCTAGCTGTACGTGTACGTCAGTCTGGAGAGTTTTAGCCTGTACTGGTCTGTCTGGGATGGTCTGTGTTCGAAGAGCGTTAGTGAGTGAGTGAGGTAGAGTACTGGGAGAGAGGAGTAATGAGAGACTGATTTTGTTATGTGTTTTAGGGTTATAGGGTTTAAGCCTCTGTGTGTGTGTGTGTGTGTGTGTGTGCGCGTGCGTGTGTGTGTGTGTGTGTGCGCGTGTGTGTGTGTGTGTGTGGTGTGGTGTGTCTGTGTCTGTATGTACGTTCGTGCGCGCATACGCGTCCCTATTTTGACCAGTGTCATGGTGCTCGCACATTCATAACCTGCCCAAGCCTATCACCCTAACCCGCAATCTGACCACGATGCAGAAATAAACCACCATGTCCACATCAGAAACCTCGCACATTCATATCACACACACACACACACAGAGACAGACAGACAGACACACACACACGTACGTACACACACACACACACACACACACACACACACACACACACACACACACACACACACACACACACACACACACACACACACGTACGTACACAAACACACAAACACACACACACACACACACACACACACCAGATATAAAGAACCAGAAACCTACGCAGGCACGTCTGCACGTCCGGCCCCCCCCCCCCCCCCCCCCCCCCCCCCGCCACTCCCCCCCCCCCCCACACACACACACACACTCTGAGTTGTTCGGCCCCCGGGAGGAGCGACCATCGGGCACGACAGGAGGAGAGAAGGAGCGAGTGTATCAAAGTGTCTACAAATTGCAGGCTGTTATAAATGTCAGCGCTTTACGAGGGGCAATTAGTGTCTGGCTCAGGCAAGCCTCAAGACACTGGCAGCTCAGGCCTAGCTAGCCTACTACTACTACACTATACCTCCTCCTTCTCACTCGGCACCACTGCATGCAGCGCCTTGCAACCCCTCCTCGCCTCGCACTAAGGTGCAGTCTTGTAAGTTGCCCCGGCCCTCCGTATCGCCCGCTGTTAAAATGTCAGCGATAATAACACGTTTATAACGATTATCAACCGTTTTCCTCTTTCCCCCCGCGCTCAGGCGTTCTTAGAGGTAGGGGTGTGAATATACGGTCGACGGATATGGCTGCTTTTTTTTTTTTGGGGGGGGGGGGGGGGGGAGGGGGGTGTTCATTTTTGTTTGTTTGTTCTACTTTCTTTCGGTGTCAAGTTCTTGCGTCTTCTGTATTAGAGTGAAGACCTTGAAATTTGGCGCCAAGCAAGAAATGAGAGTTGAGGGGAGAGAATTTGTATGACTGGAAGGGTGGGGTTTTTTTTTTTTTTTTTTTTTTTGGGGGGGGGGGGGGGTTGGTTGTTTGTTTTTTTACTCCGGAAGAGAGGGTAAAAGGGTATAAGGAGTTAAACTAATTGCGTCATCTGTCATAGAAGCCGAAGGGCATCATTAAGGCGTTTCTTTTTCCGTGTGTCAGTTTCTGCCATTTTTATTTTGTAGCTGATGTAGCTCTTGCTGGGTTTTATTCGTTTGGGAAGACGGCTTTTTCGTCCTTTTCATTTCTTTTTTCATTCACGAGGACAGGATAGCTCCAGTGGTCAGAGCACTCGCTTTCCCCAGCTAAGGTTAAGCTGCATTGAGCGTGGTTACCAGTTGGATGGGTGACCAGTTGCGCTCCTTGGCTTCAGTACAGTCCCCCAGTTCACCCAACTGTAAATAGGTACCTGCCTCTTAAGGTTCAGGGAAGGTAACGCAGCGAGGGAGAGGAGATGGGCGCCACCCTCAATATGCTGGCACCCTGGAGAAGCTGAGGTATCTGATGCCTCACTCCCCTAAGACCACATAGGTTATGGGATACCTTCATCTTTTTACTTTTTTCATTCATAGCTGCTTCTTGTTAGGTTTTGATTCTTTGGGAAGATGACCAATTCATTCTTCTTTCAGGATATGTCTTTTTCATCTTCATATTACCGTTATCCTCTGTCCGCAGACGAAATCTCATGAACAGCTGCACCACATGACCGAAATGTGGTGGATGATGTCTGCTTAGCGACCAGCCAGTTTGAGTGATTTGTCAACTGATGCAGCAGGAAACTGTGCTCGGCCCACGATGTTGCCAGTTCAAATGCCACTAGAAACTGACTTTATTAGATCAGTCCCTAAATTGGAAATACCTGCTGGGACGTAAATATGAGCACAACAACACCAGCAAAACAATCATTACAGGATTCCATGGTTCAGCCAGCTACCGTCCATTGATACCTATGCTATTGGCACCGAGGAATACTGATGCTATTTTAATGAGATCCAGGTCATTTAAGAGGCATTCTGGATCATTGCTTTTGCTTGTCTACGTGGTGGGCTGTGCATGGTATCCAGATATGTTATCCAAAATAGACTGTAACATGGTACACAGAACTATGGTGTAATAGAAAACCGAATAGGATATTTATAGTCAAACCATTCTCCGTCCAATCATAAAACAGACATGCGCGCAAAAAATACCTTAAATCCACGAGTCTGTGTTTGCAACTTCAGTGCCGACCACAGGTTTTTCAACTTCTTTCTTTTGCCTGGTTAGAGTTTAAGTTCTGGAGGCCGAAAAATTAAGGTATTGCCTTACATAATTTTGTCTAAAAGATCAGGAAATCTTCTGAGTCTGGTTTCCCCCCAAAACACCAGAAGCCAGTTACTATTTGAATATCAGAAGCACGTTAACTCTCTGAAATATTCTAAACCAGTTTGAGAAATCAGAGACGCTTTTCAATAATTTTAGCTACGAAACGAATGACTTCAATACCATTCTGCAGAACAAATCTTAGCTTAAAAAGTGTAAACAAAAGGGGTAGCTCTGTTGTGTAGTGATTGGGGCTCTTCCATGGAAGAGCAGTTCGAATTTCCAGCAGAGAGATGTCTTAAGTCGAGAATATAGAACCAGAAAAACAACCAACCTTAATAAGTGTCAGACCCCCCCCCCCCCCTCCCCCTAAAAAAAAAACCAGAAAAGAAAAGAAAAAGCCCAGTACTTTCCAGAGTAGGCATTACCTTCGGTATAGCCCTAACCCGCACTTGGGACAGCTCAGTGGTCAGAACACCAGTTCTCCCCAAGCTAAGATTAAGTGACTTTGAGCATGGTAACCTTTTGGAAGGATGGCCATTCGTGCGCCTTGGCTTTCAGTACTGTTTCCCAGCTCACCCATCCGTAAATGGGTACCTGCCTTCTTTAGGGACAGGGAAGGTAAAACGGAGAGGGAGAGGAGATGGGTACTGCCCTCAGAATACTGGTCCCTGGAGAATCTGAGGTTTCTGACACCTCGCTCCCCAACGGATGCATAGGTCATTTACACCTTTACCTCTGCCTTTGGGTATCCCACACACAGCGTCCAAGAAGTCTACGTAATTGTAGTAGCCTCGTCTATTATATAACACAACGCATTTATGAAGCCTTGGGAACATGCTAGAAATTTGGAGCCATCCATACCACCAACCATTACAAACTTACTCCTGGTTAAAGAAGTTAGGAGCGTGTCTTGTTTCAATGCCAGAAAAGGGGTTCGCTTTTGAATGCCACAAAACTGATTTTATGTTAACAAAAATAATGTTAGCAGTCAGTGTCCTGTTTGGATGGGAAGAAACACACTATTGAAAGGGCTGAAGGCAACCGCATGTGTGAAATACCAACAGTCTGCGTTGGAAAAGGTGTTGGGAAAAGTTAGAAGGCCAAGGTTGAGAGCTCGAAAGGTCAGATGCGTTTCATGGTTAAAAGGTCGTGAGCAAGTTTAGTGTTTTGCACTCTAAAACTTGGTTGAGAACACACACATACACGCACACACGCGCGCACACGCAGGCACGGACACACACACACTCGCACACGCATGCGCACGCATGCACGTCGCACGCACGCACGCACGCACACACACAGAGTGTGCAAGAGTGTTTACACTCACACATGCTCCGACTCATAAGCACACACACACATACACCACACACACAACACACACACACACACAAACACACACACACACACACACACACACACCACACACACACACACACACACACACACACACACACACACACACACACAACACACACACACGCACACTAACTCGAGTCACTCCTGAGATCGTCTTCTGATGGGCACTTAAATAATTAATTTGGGCTAAAAGCCGACCTTTTACTCTGAGAGAAAGCAAGTTGCCAATGATTGTGTGTGTGTGTGTGTAGAGAGAGAGAGAGGAGAGAGAGAGAGAGAGAGAGAGAGAGAGAGAGAGAGAGAGAGAGAGAGAGAGAGAGAGAGAGAGAGAGAGAGAGAGAGAGAGAGAGAGATTGAGCAGTAATAATGTCCAGACATCGCTTCCATTTCCTTCCTTCCTCCCTTCCAACTAACGCTAATGGAACACTCGTTTTGGCGAAGCACGATCTCATCCAGGACCTCCGCCATTTCCTCCAGGGGTCGGTATCGGCAATCGTTTAAGACGGAGAGGGTTTTTCTGTTTTTCCGACGATGACGTAAATCGCAGTTACAGGTGCGAACGATGCCTGGGTGCCGGTTGTTTTAGCCGTTGTGAGGCTTGGGCTAAGAATGTTAGGAATTGGCAGAATGCTTAATGGGTATTTAGAGAAGAAGGAGTTACCGTAACTGTTAAGTGTGGTGTAAATTTTTTTGTTTTTGCTGGTAACTTTTTTTTTTCCGTTGCAGGTCCTGAGAATAATCACGTAGACTCGCTTGTCCAGCTCCCATTCATCTTAACAGTGTAGTAATTTGGAACCCTTTCGTGTATTGTTCTTTAACTGTTGTATATTGTATGCCACTTTAAGTCACAGCAGAGTTCTCTGCGTGAAATTCGGGATGCTCTTCCCGAGGAGAGCGGGCGCGTCGCCACAAAAGCAACGCCACCCAGGTTTTTTGTTTTGTCTGTTCTTGTCTGCATGTGTATTTGTTTCCCTATCAGAGTGGCTTTTTTCTACAGATGTTTACCAGACATTACTCTCTTGTTGCTGTGGGTTCTTTTACATGCACTAAATGCGTGTTACAAACGGGACCTCGGTTGATCGTCTCATCTGAAAGACTAGCACCAAGACCACCACTCATGGTCTAGTGGATGGGGGAACAGTTTTGGGCACAAACGGGGGTCAAACTATCACACGCTTCGAACCTGGACTTTTCGCTTTCTAGGCTGATGCGTTACCTCTGCACACGATTCAATGTGTATACCCGGCACTGATTTGTCGATACTCTCATGATTGAAAATGGTGTATACCCGGGACATGTGTTTGGCATCACGCCGGCAAGAGGCCTGTGCATATGGCAGATGTGTGATATTGACTTCTAGCTGTGGACATGCAGGCCTTGTTGGTGGACTTTTGGCATTACGGGCCTGTGGCGTGGCAGACCTGTGGCATAGTTGACTTTTGGCATCACGGTTCTGTGGCATGGCAGACTTGTGGCATGGTGGACTTTTGGCATCACGGGCCTGTGGCATGGCAAGCCTTTGGCATTGTGGATTGTTGGCATCACGGTTCTGTGGCATGGCAGGCCTGTGGCATGGTGGACTTTTGGCATCATGGTTCTGTGGCATGGGAGGCCTGTGGCATGGTGGACTTTTGGCATCACGGTTCTGTGGCATGGCAGGCCTGTGGCATGGTGGACTTTTGGCATCACGGTTCTGTGGCATGGCAGGGCAGGCTTTGCTAGGCCCTGCATGGTTGTTTTGGCATCACGATTCTGTGGCATGGCAGGCTTTGGCATGGTGGACTTTGGCATTATGGTCTGTGGCATGGCAGGCCTGTGGCATGGCAGATGTGTGGCATAGTTACTTTTGGCATTCATGGGCCTGTGGCATGGCAGGCCTTTGGCATGGTGGACTTTTGGCATCCGGCCTGTGGCATGGCAGGCCTTTGGCATGGTGGATTTTTGGCATCACGGTTCTATGGCATGGCAGGCCTTTGGCATGGTGGATTTTTGGCATCACGTTCTGTGGCATGGCAGGCCTTTGGCATGGTGGACTTTTGGCATCACGTTCCTGTGGCATGGCAGGCGTGTGGCACGGTGGACTTTTGGCATCATGGTTCTGTGGCATGGCGGACTTGTGGCATGGCAGACTTTTGGGATGGGGGGCTTGTGGCATGGCAGACCTTTGGGATGGTGGACTTTTGGCATCACGGTTCTGTCGCATGGCAGACTTGTGGCATGGCAGACGTTTGGGATGGTGGACTTTTGGCATCACGGTCATGTGGCATGGCAGACGTGTGTAGTAATAATATACATGGTGGGCATTTTTTGTTTTTACATTGCAAGTTTTAAAAAATCTGTTTTGCATTTCAATTTGTTGAGCGACTTACAGTTTATAAAATTCAAACATATTTTTCAACAGTTCTTTCTCTTAACCTAGTGTTGCCGCACCAAACCGACCCAGGTCATCAGGAAAAGGTGTAGACTAGCACCTCGTTCATTAACAAGGAGCTTAGGCATGTGAGAAACGTTTCAGCTTGTCACGTTAACCCAAACAATGAAACACACACTTAACATAACAAAAACAAAACTAGACTACCAACAACAATGAAACGCCCCCTTTGCATAACAAAAATCCCCAACTACACTACCAACAGCACATAAACCACTGAAAAGAACATAAAAAGCACAGTTTTTTTTTTCCCCCACCTGAAAACTTTTCTGTGGTTACAGACCAGACCACCACAGATTAAAAGGTCGTGCTTGTTATGTCACCTGACGTGAGTACCTTTCACCACAACACCTGCTGCATCACTTAAGGGCCGCTGCCGATAGGGTAGGGTAGGGTAGAGTAGTGGGGTGGGCCTTGTTGACTCGGTATGACCCTAGTACCCTTTCACGATGCACGTTAGCAACAAGTCGCTTGATATCCCTCCGGTTTCGTCACCTCTGTGGCAACGCTTAAGCTGAAGGCGGCTGAAACCTGGGCACCCTCAACACCGTTTGCAAACCGTCGCATTACTGCCAAGTGAAACTGGATCAACCCCCACCCGGACTTGATGTGTGTGCGTTGTGTTTTAATTAAAACGGGGTGCTCGCTGGGTCGTAAAGCAGAGGCCGTGTCAGACGCGGAAGGATATTGCCCCACGATAATGGCGGCGGCTTTTCCAAACTTGCACTTCTGTATGCCTGCCTCCCGTTGGCGAGGGAACTGTGAAGGTGAACTTTGTAATGGTGAAGCCGGTCTGACCTTTCACACCCCACCCTAAAAGGTTCATTCTACATTTTAAACAAAAAACCCTTTTCCTTTCTTATTTCGTCCTAAATGAACGTACCTGATCAACCTACATCGACGCTGAACCGTCCTGATATTTTCTGCACACAGGCATATTGATATACCTACCAGTATGCCCCTAGGTCCGATCAGGAAAATCACGTATTTGAAAGTTGAGTAAGAACAGGGTATTTACAAAAGCATTAGAATCCGTCAACGTCGGGTTAAAAATATTAGTAACCAGCCGCCATGGCACAGTGGTTAGCACTTTGGATTATGGATTGGAACGTCACGGATTTGAATCCCATACCAGTCTTAGGGATTTTTCGGATTCTGGCTGGCACCTACCCAGAATGAGTTTGCTGTGGGCTTATTGGGAAGACTGTGACCACACAGTCGTTCTTCATCCACTTTGCGTATGTGATTTGAGAGTGTTTCTCAAATTACGTGACCAACATTGCAGTGTCTATATCTTTCCAGCCCGGTTGACACCAGGATTATGATCGGAAGCGCAAGTACAGCCCTGTCAAGTAGTCTCAAAGCCCATGCTTTTCCATAGCAGCAGCATCACATCATCCTCTTCTTCATTGGTCATCATGTAAGAAAAGAAAATTGTATGTTATTCGGTGGACCCAGTTGCTCTGATTTCAGTTTCAGTTTTTTCACAAACCTCTGTGCTTGTGGTGAGTTTGTGTCAAAGCCTTTAGGTTGGAGGTTCATGGAGCAAGTCAATGGAGGGACATTGTGGTGGTCGCCACCTCGAGTGGGCGTCTCAGTCTGGCTCCACGACTGAGAAATTGCTGTCGTCAGTAGGGGGCAAAAGGTGGTTCCCTTCGTACGTTAGCTCAGAACAGGCGCCACAGTACACCACCAAAGTAACCCAGCAGCAGTGCAAGGCCCCTCTGGCAGATGGCCCGCGGTGGCCTGACATTAATAGACTCTAGCTCCCTGTCGATCTACGTTCCAGGGGATGGAACATCAGCAATCTGGGTATGGCTGGGGTAGAGAGATTGGAATAAGCAGGACAGTAAGGTCACAGAAGACGATGCAATGAAAACAAACAAACAAAAGAAACAACCACACAAACAAAACAAAACAAAAACAAACCCAAAGCAAAACAAAAATCCAACAATAACAAAAAGAAGTTAAATATTGCACCCATTGAGAGAGCTGCCATTTCAAAATCATTGCTGTATTTAAATTCATTCATAATATACAAGTGTCTGGTTGCCTTTCGTTCGAATAATCAAAAGGGGAGATTATAAAGAAAACCATAAATTTTTGTAGCATAATAACCCAACAAGATTTAGGTGTGAGCAATACAGCTGTTTGTTGTTGACATAAGTCTACTGTCAGGTTTATGAGTGTCTTTCTGTATTCTGCCCTTGTTTTTCCTGTTTTTAAATGGCAGTATAGTATTTCTCAACAGCTCTAATCTGTGGTCTATGTTTTCATTTCCATTTGTCATATATTCTGTTTGCATAAAAGACCAGCCAGTATTGTCAACATTTTGAAATCTTAAACACACGTTTGCTGCAGGTTTTTAAAAAACTAGATCTGTGAAATGGCTTAGATATAATTTCTGATTAGAGAACAATTCTCATAGCCGCAAAATTTACATTTAGATCAGCTTTGGATCCAATTTCTTTGCAATTTTTGTCGTCTGAATCATAAATGCTATTTGGTCTGTTTGTGAAAACTTTCTAATATCATCATTTACCTCTGATATTTGGAAACGTAAACTAATCTATTTTTTTTTACTCGTTTCCTCAAGGTCATGAGAAAGTTTTCACCTACGAATTATTTCTTCTTCGTGTGTGCTACCGAGCCAAGATTTTTGCAATAACGTCCTAAGCGCTTCTGCTTTGTCCCGAGACTCCCTCAATGTATTGTGTTGAGTAGAGCGAGAAGGCTGCCGAAAAAACCACACCTCCAAACTGCAATATTGTGACCACAACTATTACTAGGTGTCTGAGTTACTAGCTGCCACTGGAGTCCTTGCCAAAGTATGTGACTAAACCCTTAATTGGAAAAAGGAGTAAGTATATCCTGTATATATAAAGAAGTGTTAGCGGGGTGAAGAGACAAAAGGAGAAATTCTCAGAACGCCGGGGACTGTTTTAAAGATGAATTCAAAAACACCGAGATATCGCGTTACTGATTTTCATTCATTTAAGGACATAACGGGCACGAAGCCTTTTTAACGGGTGCAGTGGCAGGGTGCTAGCCACACTGATCGAGACGGGTAGTCGAGCACAGACGTGAGAGGGGGACAGACGAGGGAGGGGGAAGGTACCAGGGAGAAGGGGAGAGAGAGGGTTCGGTTGGATCGGGTATCCCTTATTTCTGCGGAAGGTGTCAGAAGCGGCGGGTGGCGGCTGTCGGGTGGCGTTGTTGGGGTGGTGATGTAGTGCAGTGCCTGCACCTCGCTCTCACAAAAGGAGACGTGTACATCACTGCCTGCGGGCGCCGTTTGTGTGGTGGTGTGGTGGCACAGCCTTGGACAAGGAGGGGGGAAGGGGGAAGGGGAGGAGGGTCTTGTCGCCACTACCCTTATTATCTTGCGCCACCCTCTCCCCTCAAAACAAAAACCCTACCCCTTCTTTCTCCACCGTCACCCTCTATGTAACACCCTCTATGTATCGTCTTCCTCTGTGTTTCAGAATGAAAAACAACAGTTTGAAGGCATAGCGGTTACACACTTACCTAGAAAGCAAAAAGATTTTTGGTTCGAATCAGATCACCCCTAGGATGTGTTCTTCTTTTTCTTCTTTCCTTAATCTTTTGTTTTTGTTTTTGATTTTTTTTTCTTCCCTAGGATGTTTTCAGTTCCGTACCCCTTAACCATGAGTGGTCTAAGTGTTGGATCTTTCGGTTTGAGATTTGGAGGGCAGGGTAGCCTGACGGTTATAACGTTGCGCTGGCTATGTGTACGGCCCGGGATTGAGTCCAGATTCCAGCCACTACCAAGTCGCCCGTTCCATGGGATTTCTCCATCTAGAGTTAATATCAGTGCCGACTCACTCCTCAGAAAGTCTTTCGGATGAGATTATAAATCGAGGTCCCGTGTGCTGATTCACACAGAACATCTTGTGCACACTTCAAAACCCGTTTTGCATTTCGGAACTGTAGGCAATTTGTGCCGGTAAGAACAGATGACTTCCTCCACCCCATCCTCCCACCCCCCAAAGAGAAAAACAACAACAAAGAAACACATAAACCGCATACATACTGGTGTCATGTTTAGACATCATTCCCGAAGTCGGAATGCAGCTGCCTTCATGGTGGCCAAGAAACCAGTCGCATACGCAAAAATATCACCATCTGGTGAACCCCGAGCCCTAGCCGAGGAACGGCGAAAACTCCCAGTCTGAAGCAAACTTCCTTTCAACAAATCGTCTGGAGCAAGACTGATGTCAAGACAAAGTTCTGAAGACAGGTCCACTCTCGTAGATAACCAATAGCAAATTAGGCAGGACTGAGAGACATTTATTCGGAAATTACGTAGAGATTGTAAATGCCGAGGGGTAAAAATACTGTTACTGGTTCAGTTGGCATGTAATGCAGTAGAACAGCGTATACCCAGTTATTTAGCATAACTTCTCTAAATAAATTCATGATAATCTCTCTCTCTCTCTCTTTTTTTTTTTTTTTTTTTTTACAGATAAAGCTATGATTCTTTGATTAATCAACTAACGCAGTGGTTTATTTTACTGCTGAAAAGTGTGTAAAATGATTAAAAGAATATAAAGAAGATGTTTAGCAGTTTTTGTTACATATAATTAATTTCGATATACGTACAGATACTAGACAGAAACTCATTTAAAAGATCCTCTGGAGCTTGTTTTGGAAATTTCGAAGAACATTCCGGTATAATATCAAGCAGTATTTTCCACGTGTACACAGATTCTCACTTATTAGCGATAGTGATGTTCAAAGGGCTTCTTGTAACAATTTTAAAAAAGATTCGTGATTGATTCATCAAATGATTGACGGATTGACACAGTGATTGGTGATTAATTTTGGATGAATGGTTTTTGAGTCTGTTGCAATCATCAAGTGTTATTAAGAAATTCCACAGCAGAAAAAAAATCAGTGTGCAGAGTATAAACAGAAATATTCATTGTGTTTGAAAATGCTGATATTATGTTATTGTTATTCATGAGTTTGAGCCACAAAATGAGCAGCGTGTTCATTCACTCTGATTTTATCGGGAAATTGCCAGCTTCACCATACAATACTCCGTCAAACACAAAACAAAACAAGCAAACCAGTAAATAAAACAAACCAAAAGAAAAGCAAACAAATAAAAGCTCCTTAATTTCGATGCTAATGTGTGTGTGTGTGAGCACGTGTGCGTGCGTGCGCGCGCGCGTGCGCGCGTGCGTGCGTGTGTGTACGTGCGTATGCGTACGTGTATGCATGCGTGCTTGTGAGTGCACGCGCGCGTCTGCACATATCGTGCTTGCGCACACACATAATACTTGTTCGTGTATATGCATGAGACTGTGAATGTTTTCATATAACGCAGGCATGGGCTCTGCTGGTTAATGCAGACACTTCCTTGTGCCATGCGTTTGTGCTGGAACAGGCTTCGCTCTTAATACAGGCATACTACGTCTTCCAGAACATAATTATTTTATTTTATTTAATTTTATTTTTATTCTTTTATATCGAGGATAATGGAATAAGCACTTATGTGCTTTTTTACATCCATTTCCCGTGTGTATGTGGTTTTGTAAATTATGTCATCTGTTCCCACCGGCACACAATGGCCTACTCTTACGAAAAGCGGAACAGGATTTAACGTGTGCGCAAGATGTTCTGCAAGTGTTCGCACACGGGACCTCGGTTTATAGTCTCATCCGAAGGACTTTTGGGGAGATTGGAGTCTGCACTGATGTTAACTCCAGGGGAAAATATACCCCTTGAACGGGAATCGAACCCGGGTCGTCAAATCGCAAAGCGCAACGCTCTAACCACTAGGCTATCCCCCTCCCCCCCTCCCACCCAAACAGAACCCCACACAGGGACGGGTCAAGCCTTTTTTTGGGGTGTTTTTTGTGTTTTTTTAATCATAATAAATAAAGCCCGTTTCTAAAACACTGCAACCTTTCTTCCGCTTCCTTACAATTCATTGGCTTTTCTCTCTCCCTCTCCCTTTCCTTTCCCCTTCCCTGGTTCAAATGGAGTGACGTCAAGTTTAGCGTCTTTTGTCGCTTCGTTAGCTTTATCGTTTTAATTATAAATATTTACGAGATGGAGGCGAGTTTAATTGTCCGTGCCCTGAAACGGAAGCCATCTCATATTCCTGGGTTGTTTATCATTTGTGTTTTTTGTGTTGTTTGTGTCTGTGTGGTTATTGCTTTTGGCTTGATTTGTTTTGGGGGTTTTGTGTGTGTGTGTTTGTGATTGGTTGTTTTTGTTGTTGTTGTTTGTTTTATATATTATTTTCTGGGAATGGAGTGTGTGTGTGAGGGAGAGGGAGAGAGAGAGAGAGAGAGGGGGGGGGGGAGGGGAGAGAGAGAGAGAGACAGATTCATCCCCTGACACAGAGAGAGAGAGATAGAGACAGACAGAGACTCTTCCCCTGACACAGAGAGAGAGACAGAGAGAAACAGAGAGACAGACAGACAGAGACTCATCCACTGAGAAAGAGAGACAGACGGACAGACAGACAGACAGAAACTCATCCCTGACAGAGAGAGAGAGAGAGAGAGAGAGAGAGAGAGAGAGAGAGAGAGAGAGAGAGAGAGAGAGACAGATAGACAGACAGAGAGACGGACAGAGAGACAGACACTCATCCCCTCAGAGAGAGGGAGAGACAGACAGACAGACAGAGACTCCTCCCCTGAGAGAGAGAGAGAGGGAGAGAGAGAGAGACAGACATACAGGCAGACAGATAGACAGAAAGGCAGACAGGCAGACAGACTGACTCATTTCCTCATGAATTTTAATGGACGCAGCATATTTTGGAGCATTGGGGGACAGTTGCATTGTTGTTTTTTTTGCCGTAAGGAAAGCGTGATTGTTTCCTTGCTGTTCAAATGTCACTGTCTCTGTCACTGTTGCTTTGTTTACAGTGACGCGTGCGCCTTCAGGCCGTTTTAATTTTCACTGCGCGCAGGGTAGTCCATCTGGGTGACACCAGTCCATCTCGGTAGTAGGAGAGAGAGAGAGAGAGAGAGAGAGAGAGAGAGAGAGAGAGAGAGAGAGAGAGAGCCCAACTAAACTATATCAAAAGATCCAAGATGCT
The DNA here is from genome assembly GCA_028751875.1 of Rapana venosa. Lineage (NCBI taxonomy): Eukaryota > Metazoa > Mollusca > Gastropoda > Neogastropoda > Muricidae > Rapana > Rapana venosa. The sequence continues at coordinate 64,870,199 of CM054137.1, read as the reverse complement.
AACACCCCCACCCCCTTCCTGCTTCCCAAACAAACAAACTGTATAAAGTTTAAAAACCACAAACCTAAGCAAAACAAAACCAAAATAATTCCCAAATCTCTCACCCCTATTAAAGCAGCCCCCCCCCCTTCCCGCCTCCCTTCTTCTTGCTACACACACACTAAAAAAATTAATAAAAAACGATAAAGGCATTCCCATAACCTATGCAGTAGTTGGGGGGAGCGAGATGTCAGAGACCTCAGCTTCTCCAGGGGCCAGCATATCGAGGGTGGCGCCCATCTCCTCTCCCTCGCTGCCTTACCTTCCATGACCCTAAAGAGGGCAGGTACTCATTTACAGCTGGGTGAACTGGGGGACTGTACTGAAGCCAAGGCGCGCAAACGGTCACTCATCCTCTTGGTAACCACACTCGATGCTGCTTAACCTTAGTTTGGGGTAAGCGAGTGGTCTGACCCCTGAGCTATCCTGTCCCATAAAAAACCAATGTGATCTGTTAAAGCATTTTCAAGAGAGATGGGTAGAGTTCTTATATAGTCCTTCTAAGAAAGGCTGGATATCCCCCAAGTCTGAGCAGGGCTGCCTTACTGGTAGGCAGAACTGGTTGAATATGATCATATGGTTGGATAACACACACACACACACACACACACACACACACACACACACACACACACACACACACACACACACAACACACACACACACACACACACACACTCTCTCTCTCTCTCTCTCTCTCTCTCTCACACACACACACAGAACGTTGTGTGTGTGTCATACATCCTTGGGACCCTCTGATATGCATATATACCAACGCCACAAACCATCTTTTGACAGTGGCCACAAAGGACTTTCACTGCCCCACTGCCCCAGACTCTGCTGTGCCCTCACATTCGAGTTACAGGGCCATTTCCGAGTACCCCGATGATTTCGCCCAAATCCTTTATTTAACACTTTCAAATCTAACATAAAGACACACTTATTTCCTACCTTGGATCTTCATTCATTGTTACAACTCACATCTGTCCCAACTTTAAATCAGCCTCCTCGTGTCCATTACCTTGCCTTAGTGCCCAGCTCTGTGCGTGCGTGCGTGCGTAAGTGTGTGTGTGTGTGTGTGTGTGTGTGTGTGTGTGTGTGTGAGTGTGTGTGAGTGTGTGTGTGTGTGTGTGAGTGTGTGTGTGTGTAAATTTAAAATCTGTTAATCTTATTTTTGAACCGATGCGTGCGCGTGAATGATTTGAATGTAAGCTCTTTTGTTTGCTTTACAATATTCAACGCTATAAACATCCATTTATCATCATCATCATCATCATCATCATCATCATCATCATCATCATCATCATCATCATCATCATCATCATTGTTATCGTTAGGAATTGATGGTCTTCTTCAATCTCAAAGTACAACCATCATTTATTATGTGCACTAGCACATCCATAAATACGTAATGGACTTGTGTGCGCATGTGGATATGTTAGCATGTGCGTATGCGTAGGTGAAGGTTGATGCTAGAGCCCACTTGTGTATTTTAATTTTGTATGTGTGTGCGTGCGTGCGTGTCTCTGCGTGTGGATGTTATGTTGTATGCCCGCGTGTGTTTGTATATGCGTGTGTGCATGTATACACACGCCCTTGTTTATGCCTATACGTGCACCGTTCTACACACATGCGTTCTTGCGCAAGCAGGCGCTAGGCTCGGCTAAAAGCATATGAGCCAAGGCTGAAACGTATAACAGGCTGCACGGGACCTCTCTCCCGCTGACAGAACACCATCTGCGGGCAGAAACATTTGTGGTCACATTTCTATCATCCTGGGAGATTACGGATGCAGCAGGTCGAAGTGACCTGGTTTTGGATTCCAGTCGTTCTGACCGAATAATCTCCCCCTGAAAAAAAATCGTTGTCGACATTTGCCCTTTTACGAGCGAAAATTGATCTGTGACTTGAGCCTGATACGCAATCTTGAATACAAGTATGGTTTTGCGTTCTCGATGAAACGTGTATGTGTGAGTTTGAATGGTGATAGCGTGTTCTTCTGTCCCTTGTGGTGTGGCTAATGCTTGTCGTTTGGGGAGAAGTAACGCGATTGCTTGCCATGAATCTGGCTTCCCTTACCATAGCGCTGAAGAGAGGAGGCAGTGGTGATGACGTCCACGCTATACTAAGCTTTCGTTGCTTCTCTGCTTTCCTAGTTTTTGTATTATTGCTGAGTGTGAAAAAAGATTTCTTTTTTCCTGCATGCATGTGAGCGGGCAATCGGGCGTAGGCGCGTGTGTGGGTTTTTTCCTCATGCAAATGTATATAGCAATGTTCTTCATTGTATCTGGCCTGTCTGTTTTGGTGTGTGGGTGTTGGACGCGTTGTTTGCCTTCTTTGCTGCCATTGTCATGATCCTTCATTCCTGTGTTTTCCCATGAAACTACGCTGTTTAGCTTTAAATCCAGTCACAGTAGCAGGTGGAATGACAATGATCAGATGTCGTATCTTAAAACGCGTTTTTCTTTCTGAAACAAAATTCGATTTGTTATGAGAATTCTACCATAGTGGTTTATTGTTTAGAAAGCTATATGTACTTTTAGGCATTTACTGATTAAACTGTCTTAAAACAAGTATACCCCCCCCCCCCCCCCCGAAAAAGAAAAAGAAAAAGGAAAACTACGCCCCCCACCCACCCACCCAAAAAAGAAAAAAAGAAAATTATGTCTCCCACCCACCAACCCAAAAAAGGAACTATGCCCCCCACCCAACCACCCCAAAAAGAAAAGAAAACAATAAAACTACGCCCCCGGCCTCCCTCCCCCCAAAAAAAGAAAGAACAAGAAAACAACACTACCACCAACAATAAAACAGGAACAAAAAACTATCCCAAAGCAAAAGAAAATGGCGCCCCCATCTTGAAGTCGACGAAATGTCGCGAATGTAGGTTTAAAACTCCCTTGACTTAATCCCCTTGATTGTCTTGAGTGTTGGCTGGAACACAGTGTCTTCCTCACGTGTCTCTGCCATGTTCGATCCCGGGCCGCCTGCCTGCCTGTCTTGTCTGGCCTCACCCTAGCAAGCATGCTCATGCTTATTTTTGTTTAGCATGCTCACGCTGATTGCTTTCGGTTTGTTGTCCAAGGTTCTTTGCCTTTCAAACTGTTATGAGCCATTCATGTTTCTTTTCTTCTGTTAGGATTCCAGTCCAGTGTATATCGTACAGTGTTGGTTGGAACTCTGTGTAGGATGTGTCCGATACAATTCCACTCTCGGATTCTGGTGGTGTCTACGTGGTTGGTTCCATACCAGAGTTCTGCGTTGGATCAATCTTTGTGATATGGTATACCTGAGTCAGATATGTACTGACGAAGACATACATCTTGTTTCCAGCTTTTTGGGGGGTGAATCCTCTAGTCTGAGCATTATACAGTAGATACTTCACGTTGCTGTTGAACACTTTCAGACAGCTGGAAAGATAAAAGATACCTATTCATACTTATCTAGACCGGGTGCACGGTAATGAATATTTGGTTTGCGTTTTATTGTTATTATCTGATATTTCTATGAGTTCCTCTTCGATCATACTGCCGTCTTCTAAGGACTCTATGGATATGATTCTTTATTCCGAATTTTAGGAGACACACAGTAAAGTTGTTTTAAAAAAAATAAATTTAGAAGCCCAATTTAAATCTGTTGTGGAATATGCACTGATCAGAAATCAACCACTTGTTCATGTTATAGAATTGAAAATAGACAATTATTTCAATATTGGAGAACACTACCACCAATACTGTTCATCTTTAAAATTGTTCATAGCTCAGCTACCTAAGAGGGCAACATCAAGACTAACATCCCTTAGACACCAACCAACCAACCAACCAACCAACCAACCAACCAACCAACCAACCAACCAACCAACCAACCAACCAACCAAAGTAATAACCAACTAGTTAAACAAGCAACTAACAAACCAACCAAGCGGCCAACCAGTCTACGTCTATTACAAAAGAAGAACCAACGACCAGAAATGAAGATAATCAATGGTTCCAGTGTAAAAAAATAAGTCCTTTACGACCAGCCTGCATTATCGCAAAACGTGAAGAAAAACTGGAACAGGACACTGAGCGAGCGCTGCTGAAACATTCATGAATATTGCTGCTGTCGTTTTGTGTTCCCCAGCTTAACACCCTGGGGCTCAACTAGACTGTACATCATGTCTCTATCTCACTCATCCCATCTGGGAATCACTGACAGACCAAACGTGCATATTGGATAAAAAGATGGCGTATATGACTGTTTTCAAGTACCTCGCCAAATAGGCAGCCATACTCTGACTTAAGGTTTCCTCACTTTAAAGGAGAGTGCAGATTGTTATGACAAGAGCTTGCTGTGGCTGACGGCAATCCGAACGGTAACATTTGAAAACATAACATCTTATGTAAGCCTTAGCCCTTAGCTTACACCGATAACCGACACAGCTTTTAGCCTGGGATAGAGAACAGCCTGATAATAAATCTGGGAAATGCCCTTGTAGCGGGGTTACATACTCTGCATGTATGGCACAGAGAAAGCAACCCTAATATTGACAAACCATTAATGTTGCGAATATCATGCAGCCATACGCATGTATAGAATGCAGAATACATGTAGTGTACATTTTCATTGCTTCCTATGTCCTCGTCCCTGAATTCTCCAGGGGGTCATTAGGACGCTGCGAGGATGAGTTTCTTTTACCAGATTCTCCTGTTTATGTTGGTCGTGTGCAAAGCCTGGGTCTCTATAGAGCTTTTCTATTCATTTAGCAGCGTTGATGGCCCGCTCTTTTCTGTGTGCTCTCCAATTTACATATAGAAACAGACAAAAAGAATTTACACACACACACACGAAAGCATGCACGCACACATGAACACACACACGCGCGCACGCACACACACACACACACACCACACACACACACACACACACACACACACACACACACACACACACACACACACACACACACACACACACACACACACACACACACACACAAAGACAGGGTGGGTGGAATGGGGAGTTTGTACATCATAGACACAGAAACATGTACTCAAGAAAAACTAAGACAGAATTTCTTGACGAAAAGACAGGTAAATTGCCTGACAAATCAGAATATAGGAAAACAAAGAAAACAACAACGACAATAAAACAAAGAACCAGCCAACCAACTAAACAAACAAACAATAAAGCACTTACAGGCAATTGATAGAAGACAGGAAAATAATTATCTATCACAAATTTTCTAGGTAGTGGGAACACTGTTTAGTTTGAAAGATGTTCCTTAACAGTGCCGACAGACTTAACATTTGTGTTGCCAACAGCTTTGCTATGACTGCATGCGCACAGAAAAGTATATTTATTTTATTTTATTTTATTTATTTTATTTTATTCTTTTATATCGAGGATAATGGAATAAGCACTTATCTACGTTTTTTAACATGCAGTCCCCGCGTACATGCGGTTTTGTAAATTCTGTATCTGTTCCCACCGGCACACAATGGTCTACTCTTACAAAAAGCGGAACAGGAAAGTGTGTGCATGTGTTTGTGTATTCTGGACATTGTAGGCCCCAAACTGTGTACATGCCTCTTCAAAAGCAAGCACAAAACAGACCACAAACAAAAAGTCATATTTTACTACCTGCATACTTTTCGCAAAATTGTACCATGAGCACCGGTGAAATTCAAGCATGAATGTTGCTTTGCCCTCCACCAATCTGCATGGTGTCATTGGGACTTAGGTCTGTCTGGCGTAAGTGCTTCGCAAGCTGATTTACAAACAAGTGTCGAGTTTCCCTGATGCGAACACTTGGCAAACACTTCAGGGTGTAAATTGGATGCAGAAATAATGTGACAGTGCAGGCTAAAGGAGATTGCCCGAATCCCTTAGAGGAAGTCTGGGTAAAGACTTCACTTCCTGTTTGAACAAAAAAAGTTCATTAATGATGATGTGGGCTTTTTATAGGAAAAAACACTTCTGCTTATATCTGTTTTGGCTTAGTGTATTTTTAGGGAGTTGCTGCTGTGCCATTTGTAAGAATGGCTGTAAACCGAAGTCAGATGTGGTTTGTGTTTATAACAAGAGAGAGACAAATGCACAGGCACTTTTTCATCACAACTTTTACGTTTGCAAAACTCTTGGCTTATAATTACAGATTAGACATGATTAAAGTGTAGCCCATCAGCACCATGATCATTAATGATAATGATGATGATGATAATGATTATAATGATAACTCTTTATCTGGCAGGCTCTGTCTGTCCCTTCACACACACGCACACACACACACACACACACACACACACACACACACACACACACACACACACACACACACACACACACACACACACACACACACACACATGCGCGTGCGCCACCCGCTCATCCTCTCACCCACTAACTAATGACTATAGCTTTGTATGATGTTCTCTCTTTCTGACCACCCCAACTGACAACAGATATATTTCATTTCCATTTATTTCCATTTTTATTGTCACTCATTTGGAATGGGTGAGAAGAAAATGACACTTGTTTTTTTAAAATTGTTTTTAAAAAAAAATCTACATTATCAAATTCCAACTACACAGCTGAATTTGTAGCATTCGTTCTAACTAGAAAATAGCTTTACTAAATCCCATAGCTGGTACTTTTGTGAAGGAACATTCATTCTCAGTGCTTCAGTAGTGTTGAAGACCATAAATCATCCCGTGGTCCTTCGTATCCTCCACTATTTTCCCTTCTGAAAAGCATCGGCTGTCCTATTGTTCTGGCTATCTGTCATGTCTGCATTCATGGCAAAGAGGTCAATGGCTGACTTATCTAGGAGAACACAAAGCATTGAATGTCATATATTTCAAATGCTCGTACATATTTCGAGTTCCGTTCAATAGGGTGTGGAAGACACTTCCAAAGAAAAATGGATAACGCTAAGTGAGGGTTCTTTTTTAGAGCCACATACATTGTGAGAGGTTCTCTCCGAAAGTGTTGGCTATGTGCGAAAGCTGTTTTTGTCAGACTACGTGTATTTTTTTCTCCTTTACCGTCAAATGGAATCTTCTTTCTATACAAATGGTTATTGGTAAACGCGTTATTGATTACCAAGAATTTGAATGAATGAATGAATATATGATAAACTATTGTGCTGCTTTAAAAGCAATCTTCACATGCATAGGTATGATGGCCGCCTTTATAACAGAACTGACTTAAAAATTCATTTCGTGTTTTGTCCATACTGTAGCCTGCAGCCATGTTAGCAACAGCAGCAACAACGACATGATAACAATGATAATAGCAGCAGCAACACCAACTGATAATTATGCAACCGAAAATCTATTGACGATTCTTTTAAATGCTGCAGGTAAAAAGACCAGTGTAAAACTGAATGCACGAACATGTTCTTAGAACCTGACTTCCTTTCTTTAAAAAAATTAAGAATTTTGTCCAAGGATCTGAATACCACATTAGCTTGAAGGCTTTTTCTTTGTATTGACTGTTTCGTTTTGTTTTATCTGACAAATAGTCTATAAGAAACTGGAGTGCTTGCTTTGAATCTTGTATTAAGAATGGTTACTCAGTTATGGCTTTTAATGATTGATTTCAATTTTGGCCTTTTTAATGTAGTCTATGTGAGGTACCATTCATAAATGGGTTTTGTAGTCCATTAGACTCTAAGCATAAAGTATGGAAAACATATAACACTAGATTAAAAACGTACTACATACATACTGGGGACCATTCCTCTATAATTATGTTCTTCTTCATTGTAAAACGAAATTAAAGAAATGGACGGCTTTGATTTTATTTGATTATGAGGGGGTTGAAATATGTTTGGGGGTGTTATTTTTATCTTTAGGAATATTAATATCAGGTTTATAAGATTTGAAATGAGATTCATCATGATTTGGGGTTTTAATGCTTCTTAATGTTTTACTGTAACTTTTGTGTTCTTTCTCTCTCTATCTGTGTATGTGTGTGTGTCTGTCTCTGTCTCTTTATCCCCCTGACTCTGGCTCTCTCTCTGTGTCTCTGTTCCTCTGTCTGTCTGACTGTCTATCTCTCTCGGTTATCGTTCTTAGAATAAAAGAATTTGATTTGATTTTACTTCTCTGTGTGTGCTTGTGCGCGCGTGTGCGTGCGTGCGTGCGGCGCACGCGCACACGTGTGTATGTGTGTGTATGTGCGTGCGTGCGGCGCAAACGCGTGTGTATGCATGAATATGTACACACATGTTGCTGTTTAAATGTTAAGACAGCGACAGGTTCAATGTTTGTTGCCTTAGTATTGAAGAGATAAAGGATGAGGGAAAAGGAGGAAGCTGTGAAGAAATGGAAATTTGACAGTGATGTCAGTAAGTGCAATATCCTGGTGGGTGTTGTGTCCTAAAGTGGATCTTGTCCTAAAATGGTCAGGATCAATGGAGATAAGAACTCCTCCCTCGGTCTGGAAACTTCCTGTTTAAAATAAAACAACTTCTTCTTTCCTTCACCAGGTGGGCTACCTATGCAGACTGCAATTAGCAAGACAGACTATTCCAAATCTGACAATTCCAACATTATTTTTTTTGTGAGCCTGCGAATCGGATAAAAGAACATTTTTTTTCGGGAAAGTTAAAGGAGTATTCTTATTTTACGTTCGTAGTCTCGACTGAGTTTTTGTCTATGTCACTGCTATAGTTTTGGGTCTTGTTTTCACGCCTGTTGATTGAAAACGAAGTGCTAAGCAATATAACAATAATTTCAAATTACTTTTTGACAGGGTTCAGGCAGTTGAGCGCCATAATCCAGTTAGTGACAAGGAATCTATTTAAGGACATCACAGCAGGGGGGGGGGGGGGGGGAGGCGTAAGACAAGTTGACTATGGAGATGGGGTGTAGTGAGTTGGGGCAGGGGAGAAAGGGTATAGTAGGCTTGGTGAACAGGAAATGTGTAGTGTAGTGATGACTGTTGATAGCGTTTGGACAACCGCCTTCTTCAGTGGAGTACCCAGACAGCAGACGGTAAATAAAGAATGGAGTCATCATACACCAGCCGAAACCCCTGGTCTGTTTTCGTCATCGGAAAACCGCTCCTGAGTAAACTGTGGCTGACACGAAAATTGAAACTGTAAACTTTCGAAGAATCACCTCTCAGGAGGAAAATATACAGCTCATTATTTCACGTTGGTGGGACGGGATAGCCTGGTGGTTTTAGAGGGATACGCTTGTGACCTGCTTACCCTGGTTTGAATCTCATTCAAGACGGGATTTTACTCTGGAGTTAGTATTAGTGCCGACTCCACTCCCCCAAAAGTCCTTCGGATGAGACCGAGGTCCAGTGTGCGAACGCACACAGAACATCTTGTGCACATGTTAAAACCCATTCTGCTTTTCGGAAGAGTAAGCCATTGTGTGCTGGTGGAAACAACTGACAAAAATTTACAAAACTGCATACACAGGGGGACTGGATGTATACATACACATAAGTGCTTATTCCATTATCCTCAAAATAAAAGAATGAAATAAATAAAATGTTCAGTGTATGCTTTTGCTGGCTTTATACTGTGTATAATTATGTTCTGTGTGGGCAGTGTTTTTTTTTCTTCCTTCCTATTCAAGCATATTTTCCAAACTTTCCTTACCTTATTTCATTCAGACTTGAGTTTGATTTGACCTCTAGGAATAATTTTGTTCCAGCAGAAGTATTTCTTTGTTGTGTGGCCTGGAGATGACCATGAATTTAAACTTTCCTCCCCTTTCTCCTCGTCTGTGGTTCATTGTGTCATTATCTTCCAGGTTTGCAGATTTGTGAGATATTAGTTGCAGGGACATGGTGATGGTTGCCAGTTTGATATAGGCATTTTGCTCAGGCTGGTTTTGCTAGAAATTACGTTTTTTTATGAGAAAGAGGCATAGGATATAATATATATTGTCTTGCTTTACTTACACACTAAAACACACACACACACACACACGCACGCACGCACGCACGCACGCACGCACGCGCGCGCGCACCCTCACACACCACTCATGCATGCACTTTCTCTGCTGTCTGTCTGGCTCTTTCTCTCTCTCTCTCTCACACACCCATGTACACACGCACCCTCTCTCTTACTCTCACCCCCCCTCACACACACACTAAAAAAAAGCAACAAACAAACAGTTCAGATAACCAAAAACAAAACACAATGAACAAAAAGTGGAACGACAAGAAAGATTTAAACAACAAAAGCAATGCATCAAAATGGTCCAGGAAAACTTCTGTCACTTGTGTTGTGTGTGGTCTGGGTGAACTGGAGATAAGAGGACTATGGTAAACAGCTAAGAGCTCATTGTTTTCTCCTGTTTATTTTCTAACCTGACATGTACAGGGTGGCGCTTGCTTCATCATTCGTTTTCAGGTCTTCGTCTAATGACATTAAGTCTGGAAAAATAGTAAGAGGGAAAGGGATTTTGTTAAGGAGGGGTTTTTTTTGGGGGGTGGGGGGTGGGGGTGGGGGTGGGTGGTCGTTGGTTTTCTTTTTTTTAGTAGGGAGGGGGTGGTGTAGGGTTGGGGTGGGAATTAGGGCAGGGAGGAGAACATTGAAGGGGGTACCATGCCTGGGTTGAACTGTCCCTGTGTGTGTGTTTCTATGATACATATATTTTATTTCGCCTGTATTTTTGAGTTTGCATGCATGCCTGCATGAATGACATCAAAAGATTGCAGGCAGACTACCACCCATGTGTGTGGCCATTTATCTCTGTAGGTAAGCACACACGCTCACATATGCGTGCATAAATGCATCCACTGTGAATAGACACTTGGCACCTAACTTCATGCCACAAAATGTATATCTTGGCAACTTCTCTTCCTCTCTCTTTATCTCTACTTTGATATTATTTATTTGTACAGAGTTGTTTAAGCAAAAGCTGATAGCTTATTTACATGTAGATGTTGCACACGATGGAACACTGCAGTATTTAACCATCACTCTTTTATCTCTGACAAGTGAGGGTGCCTGCATCTGAGAGGAATTTAAGAAGCTGGAACAGTGATAGCAGGAGAGAGAGTTAGAAAGAAAGGGAGTTGATGTGTGTTGAGAGCATCAGAGTGGTAAGAGTGTATTATATGATTTTCCGCAATATATAACAGAACTTGCTGAAGTCCTTCATCATTCTACGGTGGAAAGGTTACTGTAATCCATTTTGAGGCATTGCTATACTCCCCTCTGCTTTGATTCATTGTTTTATTCTGAAAGTTTGCCTGTCTAAATCATGTAGTAGTGACTAGACATTAAACCATAAAGAAAAAAGGACAGCCTTAAAAAGTTCCTTAAGTGGGTCAGGAGAACAAAAGCGTTGGTGTGTGGCATATTTTGTTGATGGCTTCTCTCCTGTGTTTTGGCCTACTTTCGTTTTTCCCTATCTTCCCTGACCGTTTTGGTCCTGCTTTTGTTGCTATACTCCCCTCTGCTTTGATTCATTGTTTTATTCTAAAATGTTGCCTGTCTGTATCATCTAGAAGTTAATAACATTAAGCAAAGAAGAAACAAAAGAGTGTTAAAAAAGCCCTCTGTGGGTCAGGGGAACAAAAGTGCCCATGCGTTTTATTGATGGTTTCTACTCTGTGGTTTGGCCTCCTTTCTTTTATCAGCTACCTTCCCTGTCCCTTTTGGTCCTGCTTTTGTTGTTAGAAAGAAAACCTCAGTAGATTGTATGGAAAGTGTGATGATGACATGGTGGCTTTCTTTAAAACAATGATAATTTTGATATATGTTGGCAGTCGTACAGTGGGTATTGTTTAAGGTTTTTGTAACTAGGTCTACTCAACTCAATGATTTGATATGATTTGCTCGTTGTATATTTTTTCTTTTCGGTGAGAAGGAGAGTCGGCTCTAATGAGATGTATTTAAAGTATAGCAGCTTATGTGTGCATGCACGTATACAATGTAGGCACGCAAACACGCATATACATGCGTACACACATGCACACACATGTTTTTGCACACACACACAAACATACACATGCACACACACAAGCAAGCACACGCACCTACACATATACACGTGGACACATGCACATGTACCTTCTTCCCTATTCTCAGATTTTTGGAAGAGGAGTTGGATTTCATGTGCCTAATCCAAGAAAATTAATTGATTGACTGAACAGTTGTGCACAGAGCGAGTGGGTGGCAAAGAAAGAGAAAAGATGGAATAAACATATAATTTGGGTATATATAATATATGGGTTAAATCTGTGTGACTTTGGGGGAGGGGAGAGAGAGAGAGAGAGAGAGAGAGAGAAGAGAGAGAGAGAGAGAGAGATCATTTGGATTCAGTTTTTCATTGGGTCTCTATTTTTCAAAAGTGGTGTCATTGCAAGCCTAGTATTTCATACTACTACACTCACACCCACACAGCTGTATTTTAACACAGTTGTCTCATGTATATAATTTCATCCTCACCTCATGTGTTTTGATTTGTAGTCATCACATGACCATAACATATCATCCCCCAGTGGTATCAGACTTGGCTATGAACCTCAAGATTGTTAATTATGCTGTCTGGGATACCCTTGCTCTCGCTCCTCCTACCTCAACCCTAAAACAACAGATCACCCTTCTACTCATACTGTTGTAGAATTAAGTTTATATTCTTACACTGTATGAAGGGTTACTTATTTTGGCCCACATCAGACCCCAAAGTCAGGGGCCCTGGTGTGATCAATAACGTTATGTCAGCACAAGCCTCTGGTGGTCCCATGACTACTTGACGTTTTTCCACTTTGCAGGCAGGACAGATTCTGGCGTGTCTGACTGCCATTGTCACAGTGCCAGAGTGAAGGGTCAGGGGAAGGGGGAGATGATGGGGCTGGGAGAGTTAGAGGGGTGAGGGGGTGGCTTCAAGACCATGGGTGCAGAGTTCAGTGTCTGCTCAGTGGTGAATATGATCAGTCACATACAGAAGGATACGTGTATCTTGATTCAGTGATATCAGAATATATTGACCGCTACTGTCTGGAAGTGATTCTTTTGATGACACCCTGTGGACATTCTTTGTTGCCTACTAGATTTTGGGGGCAATGCTAACGAGATGGTTATTTGCTCTAGTACTTTGACTATATTAGTTCTGTTTATTTCTCTGCTTTGGACTGGAGTCTCTCAGAGGAACAGATTACTCAGACTTATATTGTGCCCATGAACTCCACATAGATATGTGAGAAGAAAGCCCAAATACACTGCAAGACATTCATGAACATACACAGATTGAGAAGCAAGCAAGTGTGGGCACACACACATATGCATGCAGGTATGTAAACACACACACACACACACAGTGTTAATCTCAGGCAAGTGAAACCTGCTGAATCTTAGCCCCTTTCAAGTGCACTATGGACACTGTAGTAAAACACAACTCTCCAAGTGCCTCTCCAGTACCAAACTTGGGTCTATCTGCCAGCAAGTCTGTACAAATTTACTGCTGCACTATTAAAAAATTCAGTTAGAGATGTTACCATGTGTGTGTCTGTTTGGTGTCACAGGGACTTAAGCTCTCCCTGTATAAGTGCTTTGCTAGCTGACTTAGAAACACTGTCAGGTTTCCCTGATGTGAACACTTGGCAATCACTTCAGGGTGTAAACTGGATGCAGAAGTAATGTGACAATGGGGGCTGAAGGAGATTGCCTCAATCTTGAAGTAGAAGCCTGTGTAAGCTCCTGCATCCTCTTTGAATGAAAAAGTAAAGTTCATTAATGATTTGCGTTTTGGAGGGTAGAAAAATGAAAGCTTTTGGTCAGTGTTTTCCTGTGTTGTTGTTGTTGTATGTTTCTAAGGAATTAGAGGAGATTTTTCAATGAATTTGCTTTGTATCAAAATCAGATGTAGATTTTATTTGAAAGGAACAGAAGAACACAAATATAAAAACTGTCAAAATACAATTTTCCAATTGCAAAACTCTCTTTATGAATATGCAGATTGAATGAGATTAAATTATCCACCTTCACTATCCCCGCATCATTATTTTCATATTTCTATCTGTCTGTGTCTCTGTCTGTCTGACTGTCTCTGCCTCTCTATCTCTCAAGGACATATAAATTCAAGCTTTTTTTAAATACTGTTGATAATTGGCTGCAATTGTGTGGATATACTCATTTCCCCTTCATTCTTTAGGGACACTCTTGTGTCTGTACATGAACTATTTTGTCATTCTTTGTCTCTTGACTAACACACACACACACACACAAAAAAACACACACACACACACACACACACACACACACACACACACACACACACACACACACACACAAACACACAAACACACACACATGTTTCCTCTCTCCTGTCATGCCACTCCTTTTCTCCCCCACTTTTCTTTCTACATACCTGTGTGTGTGCACATGGTAAATGTTCAACTATTTAAATGTTTAGATGACTTCAGGTTTGATGTTTGCTGTTTCAGTAGAGAAAAGATAAAGGATGAAAGCAGGAAAGAAAGAAACAAAGGCAGTAACGATGTCAGTGAGACTCTTGTCTCTGGGTGGCAAGACATAAGGAAGGATGGATACAGAGGTAATAGAAAGGGAAGGGATGTTTGGAACAGGAAGTAGGCAGTATACTGATGACGGTGATGGCGTTTGCACAAGCCCCTTGTTCTGTGGAGTACACATACAGCAGACAGTAAATAAAGAATGGAATTGTCATACATCAGCCAGCCCCGCTTTTCTCAAACCCTTGGTCTGTTTTTCTCATTGGGAAACCGCTCCTGAGTAAACTGTGGCTGACATGAAAATGTAAATTGTAAACTTTTGAGGAATTTGTGGTCCATTGAAAAACAAACTGCTAATTATTTCATGTTTGGACAGTGGTCTTGGCATCATTGCCCCTTTTATATTCTGTGAGTGGGAAACCGTTTTCTTTTCTACAGTGGAACATTTTTTCTATCTTCTTTCTAGGAAAGAAAGGTTTAATCAACAAAAGCTTGGTTTTCTTTTTGGTAGTGGGGAGGGGGTGGTGTAGGGTTGGGGTGGGAATTGGGGAAGGGAGGAGAACATTGAAGGGGTTACCATGCCTGGGTTGAACTGTCCCTCTGTGTGTGTGTGTTTCTATCATACATATGTTTTACTTTGCCTGTATTTTTGAGTTTGCATGCATGCCTGCATGAATGACATCAGAAGATTGCAGGCAGACTACCACCCATGTGTGTGGCCATTTATCTCTGTAGGTAGGCACACACGCTCACATATGCGTGCATGAATGCATCCACTGTGAATAGACACTTGGCG
This sequence comes from Rapana venosa, assembly GCA_028751875.1. NCBI lineage: Eukaryota > Metazoa > Mollusca > Gastropoda > Neogastropoda > Muricidae > Rapana > Rapana venosa. Next base: position 64,854,934 of record CM054137.1, on the reverse strand, counting down.
CCTAACTCCAATCCACAAAATGTATATCTTGGCAACTTCTCTTCCTCTCTCTTTATCTCTTCTTTGATATTATTTATTTGTACAGAGCTGTTTAAGCAAAATCTGATAGCTTATTCACATTTAGAAGTTTCACACGACCGAGCACTGCGGTATTTAACCATCACTGTTTTATCTCTGACAAGTGAGGGTGCCTGCATCTGAGAGGAATTTAAGAAACTAGAACAGCAATAGCATCAGAGAGAGTTAGAAAGAAAGGGAGTTGATATGTGTTGAGAGTATGGGAATGGTAAGAGTGTATTATAGGATTCTCAGCAATATATAACACAACTTGCTGAAGTCCTTTATCTTTCTACAGTGGGAAGGTTACTGAAATCCATCCTGAGGCATTGCTTTGATTCATTGTTTTATTCTGAAAGGTTGTGTGTCTGTATCATCTAGAAGTTAATAAACATTAAGCAAAGAAGAAGAAAAAGAAAGTCTTAAAAATCCCCATGTGAGTCAGGGGAACAAAAGTGTCTGTGTGTTTTATTGATGGCTTCACTCCTGTGTTTTGGCCTACTTTCGTTTATGGGCTATCTTCCTTGTCCCTTTTGGTCCTGCTTCTGTTGTAAGAAAGAAAACCTCAGTAGATTCAATGGAAAGTGTGATAATAACAATGGTGGATTCTTTAAAACAATGATAATTTTGATATATGTTGGCAGTCGTACAGTGGGTATTGTTTAAGGATTTGGTACCTAGGTCTACTCAACTCTACAATCTGATGTGATTTGCAGGTTACATGTTTTCTTTTTTCTGTGGGGAGGAGAGCAGGCTACGAATGAGATCTAATAAAACTATAGCAGATTATGTATGCATGCATGCAGTGAGTATATGCGTGCATGTACACACGCGCACATGCATATACACGTGCACACGCATGAACGTATGCACGCACACATGTATGCACGCAAGTACACACACAAACACAGACACATGCACACACACAAGCACGAATGCCTGCCTACACATATAAACGTGCACACACGCACATGTACCTTCTTCCCTGCTCTAAGATTTCTGGAAGAGGAGTTAGATTTCATGTGCCTAATCCAAGAAAATTAATTGATTGACTGAACAGTTGTGCACAGAGTGATTGTGGGTGGCAAAGAAAGAGAAAAGGTGGAATAAACATGTAATATGAGTAACATGTGTGGTTTCAGAGAGAGAGAGAGAGAGAGAGAGAGAGAGAGAGAGAGAGAGAGAAGAGAGAAGAGAAGAGAAGGAAGAGAGAGAGAGAGAGAGAGAGAGAGAGGTGGTGTGAGAGAGAGAAGAGAGAGAGAGAGGAGAGAGAGAGAGAGAGAGAGAGAGAGAGAGAGAGAGAGAGAGGAGAGAGAGAGAGAGAGAGAGAGAGATCCACTACATTCAGCTTTTCATGGGTCTCTATTTTTCAAAAGTGTTGTCATTGGAAGCATAGTGTTTCATACTACTACATTCACACCCTCACAGCTGTACGTTAATACAGTTGTCTCATGTATATAATTTCATCCCCACCTCATTTGTTTTGATTTGTAGTCATCACATGACCATAACATATCACCCCCCAGTAGTATCAGACTTGGCTATGAACCTCGAGATTGTTAATTATATTGTCTGGGATACCCTTGGTCTCGGTCCTCCTACCTCAACCCTAAAACAACAGATCACTCTTCTGCTCATACTGTTGTAGAATTCAGTCTATATTCTTACACTGTCTGAAGGGTTACTTTTTTGGCCCACATCAGGCCCCAAAAGTCAGCGGCCCTGGTGTGATCAATAACGTTATGTCAGCACACGCCTCTGGTGGTCCCATGACTACTTGACGTTTTTCCACTTTGCCGGCAGGACAGATTCTGGCGTGTCTGACTGCCATTGTCACAGTGCCAGAGTGAAGGGTCAGGGGAGGGGGGAGATGATGGGGCTGGGAGAGTAGGAGGGATGAGTGGGTGACTTCAAGACCATGGGTGCAGAGTTCAGTGTTTGCTCAGTGGTGATTATTATCACTCTCTTACAGAAGGAGACGTGTATCTTGATTCAGTGATATCGGAATATATTCGCCCCCTTCTGTCTGGAAGTGGTTCTTTTGATGACACCCAGTGGACATTCTTTGTGGCCTGGTACATTTTGGGGTCGATGCTAATGAGGTGGTTATGTGCTCTAGTACTTCGACTATATTAGTTCTGTTTATTTCTCTGCTTTGGACTGGAGTATCTCAGAGGAACAGAGTTCTCAGACTTATATTGTGCCCATGAACTCCACATAGATATGTGAGAAGAAAGACCAAATACACTGCAAGACATTCATAAATACACAGATTGAGAAAGCAAGGCAATTCAGGTGCAACAAACACACATGCACTCAGGGACGCAGACACACACAGAGTTAGTCTCAGGCAAGTCAAACCTGCTGAATCTTAGCCCTTTTGAAGTGCACTATGGACACTGTAGTAAAACACAATTCTCCAAGTGCCTCTCCAATACCAAACTTGAAAACAAAACTGGTTCTATCTGCCAACATGCCTGTACAAATTTACTGCTGCACTATTAAAAAATTCAGTTAGACATGTTACCATGTGTGTGTGTCTGTTTGGTGTCACAGGGATTTAAGCCCTCCCTTATAAGTGCTTTGCAAGTGACTTACAAACACTGCGGGTTTTCCCTGATGTGAACATTTTGGCAATCACTTCAGGGGTAAACGGGATGCAGAAGAATGTAAAATTGGGGGCGAAGGAATTGCCCCCAATCTTAATAGAAGCCCTTTTTAAGCTCCTGCATCCTCTTTGAATAAAAAGAAAAATTTCTTTAAATGATTGCGTTTTGGAGGTAGAAAAATGAAAATTTTTGTCGTTTTTTTCCTTTTTTTCTTTTTGTTGTATTTTTCAAGGGAAATTTAGAGGAGTTTTTCAATGAATTTGTTTTGTACAAAATCGATGTAATTTCATTAAAAGGAAAGAAAAGAACACAAATTAAAAACTGTAAAAATACAATTTTCAAGGGAAAAAACACTCTTTAAATATGCAGATTGAATGAGATTAAATTATCCCCCTTCACTATCCCCACATTATTTTTATATTTTATCTGTCTGTGTCTCTGTCTTCGACTGTCCTGCCTCTCTACTCTCAAAACAAAAATTCAAGTTTTTTTTTAAATATGTATAAGGGTTTTTAATTTTGGTGGAAAACTCTTTCCCCTTCTTTTTTGGGGACAGTTTGTCTTAATGAACTTTTTTTGTCATTCTTTGTCTCTTGCAACCACAAACCACCCAAAAACACCACACCCAGTTTCCCCCCTCCTGTCAACCACTCCTTTTCTCCCTCACTTTTTTTTTTACATCCCGTTGTGTGTGCACATGGTAAATGTTAAACTATTTAAAAATTTTTAGATGACCTCGGTTTTTGATTTTTGCTTTTTCAGTAGAGAAAAATAAAGGTAAAGCGGGAAAGAAAAAAACAAAGCAGTAACGAGTCATGAGACTTTGTCTCTGGTGGCAAGACAAAAGGGAAGGAGGATACGAGGTAATAGAAAGGAAGGGATGTTTGAACAGGAAGTGGGGCAGTGTACTATGACGGTGATGGCGTTTGCACAAGCCTTTGTTCTGTGGATACACATCAGCAACAGAAATAAAAAATGGAAATTGTCATACACAGCCCCCCCCGCTTTTCTCAAACCTTGGTTTTTTTTTCCCTTTGGGGAAACCCGCTGAGTAAACTGGGGCTGACTAAAAATGTAAACTGTAAACTTTTAAAATTTTGTGGTCCACGAAAAACAAACTACCATTATTTCTGTTTGGACAGTGGTTTTGGGCATCTTCCCCCTTTTTATATTCTTGGGGGGAAAACCTTTTTTTTACGTGGAACTTTTTTTTATTTTCTTTCTGGGAAAAAAAGGGTTTTTTAATAAACAAAACGGGTTTTCTTTTTGGTAGGGGGGGAGGGGGTGGTGTAGGGTTGGGGGGGAATTGGGAAGGAGGAAAAACATTAAAGGGGGGTACCATCCGGGTTTGAACTGTTCCTCTGTGTTGGTGTGTTTCTATCATACATATTTTTTTATTTTGCCTGTATTTTTGATTTTTGCATGCATCCTGCATAATGACATCAGAAATGCAGGCAGAGTACCACCCATGTGTGGGCCATTTATTCTGAGGTAGGCACACACGCTCACATATCTGCATGAATGCATCCACGGGAATAGACCTTGGCGCCTAACCCAAAATCCACAAAAGTAAACTTGGCAACTTCTCTTCTCTCTCTTATCCTTTTTGATATTAATTTTTTTTTTGTACAGAGCTTTTTTAAGCAAAATCGATAGCTTATTCACAGTGAAGTTTCACACACCGAGCACTGCGGTTTTTAAACCATCACTCTTTATCTTTTGAAAAGTAGGGTCCCCTGCATCGAGGAATTTAGAAACTAGAACACAATAGATCAGAGAGAGTTAGAAAGAAAGGAGTTGATTGTGTTGAGAGTAGGGGGAAGGTAAGAGGTATTAAAGGGATCTCAGCAAATATAACAGAACTTGCTGAAGTCCTTTTTTTCACATGGGAAGGTTACTGAAACCCATCCTGGGCATGCTTTGATTCTTGTTTTATTCTGAAAGGTTGTGTGTCTGTACTCTAAAAAGTTAAAAAACTTAAGAAAGAAAAAGAAAAAAAAGTCTTAAAAATCCCAGTGAGTAGGGGAACAAAAGTGTCGTGTTTTTAGATGGCTTCATCCGGTTTTGGCCTATTTCGTTTAGGGGCTATTTTCCTTGCCCCTTTTGGTCCTGCTTCTGTTTAAGAAAAAAAACCCCTCAGGAGACCCAAGGAAAAGGTGAAATAACAATGGGATTCTTTAAAACAATGATAATTTTGATATATGTTGCAGTCGTACAGTGGGTATTTTTTAAAGGGTTTTGGTACCTAGGTCTACTAAACCCTTTACAATCTGATGTGATTTGCAGGTTACAATTTTCTTTTTTTCGTGGGAAGGAAGGGGCTACAAATGAATCTAATAAAACTATAAATTTGTATGCATCCCTGCGTGAGATTCTGCATGTACACACGCGCACATGCATATACACGTGCACACGCATAACGTTGCACGCACACATGAGCACCAAGTACACACACAAACACAGACAAGACACACAAAGCACGAATGCCTCCTACACTAAAAAACGTCACACACGCACTTACCTTCTTCCCCTCTCAAAGATTTCTGGAAGAGGATTAGATTTCAGGGCCCAAATCCAAAAAAATTAAAATTGATTGACGAACGTTGTGCACAGAGTGATTGGGGGTGGAAAAAGAAAGAAAAAAAGGGGAATAAACATGTAATATGATAACAGTGTGGTTTCAGAGAGAGAGAGGAGAGAGAAAGAGAGAGGAGAGGAGAGAGAGAGAGAGGGAGAGGAAGAGGAGAAGAAGAAGAGAGAAAAAGAAGAGAGAGAGAGAGCGAGAGAGATGTTGTGTGTGTGAAGAGGGAGAGAGAGAGAGGAGAGGCGAGAAGAGAGAGAGAGAGAAAAGGGAGAGGGAAGAGAGAGAGAGAAGAGAGAGAGAAAAGAGATTCACTCATTCGGCTTTTCATGGGTCTCTTTTTAAAAAGTGTTGTCTTTGGAAACTTTGTTTTCTACTACAACTTCACACCCCACAGTGACTTAATAAGTTGTTCATGTATATAATTTCACCCCCACCTCATTTTTTTTTGATTTGTAGCACAAACCAAAAACATACACCCCCCAAAATATCAACTTGGTATGAACCTCGAGATTTTTTAAATTAATTGTTGGGATACCCTTTTGGGCTCGGCCTCCCCCCAAACCCTAAAAAAACAGATCACTTCGCTATCTGTTGTGAATTCAGTCTATATTTTTACACGTCGAAGGGTTACTTTTTTGGCCCACATCCCCCCAAAAGTCAGCGGCCCGGGTGATCAAAAACGTTATGCGCACACGCCCTGGGGGCCCATACAATGCGTTTTTCCACTTTGCCGCAGGACAATTCTGGCTGTCTGACTGCCTTGTCACAGGCCAAGTAAAGGGGTCAGGGGGGGGGAATGAGGGGGCTGGGAGAGTAGGAGGGATGAGTGGGTGACTTTAAGACCATGGGTGCAGAGTTCAGTGTTTGCTCAGTGGTGATTATTATCAGTCATTTAGAGAAGGAGACGTGTATCTTGATTCAGTGATATTGGAATATTTTGATGGCTTTTGTCTGGAAGTTGTTCTGTTGATGACACCCTGTGGACCTTCTTTGTTGCCTGCTAGATTTTGGGGGCAATGCTAACGAGGTGGTTATTTGCTCTAGTACTTTGACTATATTAGTTCTGTTTATTTCTCTGCTTTGGACTGGAGTCTCTCAGAGGAACAGAGTACTCAGACTTATATTGTGCCCATGAACTCCACATAGATATGTGAGAAGAAAGACCAAATACACTGCAAGACATTCATGAACATACACAGATTGAGAAGCAAGCAAGTGTGGGCACACACACATATGCATGCAGGTATGTAAACACACACACACACACACACACACACACACACACACACACACACACACACACACACACACACACCCCACACACACACACAGAGATAATCTCGGGCAAGTGAAACCTGCTGAATCTTAGCCCTTTCAAGTGAAACTATGGACACTGTATAAAACACAACTCTCCAAGTGCCTTTTCCAGTACCAAACTTGGGTCATCTGCCAGCAAGTCTGTAAAAATTTTTACTGCTGCACTATTAAAAAATTCATTTAGAGATGTTCCCAAATGTGGTGTCTGTTTGGTGTCACAGGGACTTAAGCTCCCCCTGTATAATGCTTTGCTAGCTGACTTAGAAACACTGTCAGGTTTTCCCTAAATGTGAAACACTTGGCAATCATTCAGGGTGTAAACGGATGCAGAAGTAAGTGACAATGGGGGCTGAAGGAGATTGCCTCAATCTTGAAGTAGAAGCCTGTGTAAGCTCCTGCATCCTCTTTGAATGAAAAAGTAAAGTTCATTAATGATTTGCGTTTTGGAGGGTAGAAAAATGAAAGCTTTTGGTCAGTGTTTTCCTGTTTTGTTGTTGTATGTTTCTAAGGAATTAGAGGAGATTTTTCAATGAATTTGCTTTGTATCAAAATCAGATGTAGATTTTATTTGAAAGGAACAGAAGAACACAAATATAAAAACTGTCAAAATACAATTTTCTAATTGCAAAACTCTCTTTATGAATATGCAGATTGAATGAGATTAAATTATCCACCTTCACTAACCCCACATCATATTTTCATATTTCTATCTGTCTGTGTCTCTGTCTGTCCTGACGTCTCTGCCTCTCTACCTCTCAAGGACATATAAATTCAAGCTTTTTTTTAAATACTGTTGATAATTTGGGTGCAATTGTGTGGATATACTCATTTCCCCATCATTCTTTTGGTACACTCTTGTGTCTGTACATGAACTATTTTGTCATTCTTTGTCTCTTGACTAACACACACACACACACACACCCCAACACACACACACACACACACACACACACACACACACACACCCCAACACACACACAAAAACACCCCAACACATGTTTCCTCTCTCCTGTCATGCCACTCCTTTCTCCCCCACTTTTCTTTCTACATACCTGTATGTGTTTCACATGGTAAATGTTCAACTATTAAAATGTTTAGATGACTTCAGGTTTGATGTTTGCTGTTTCAGTAGAGAAAAGATAAAGGATGAAAGCAGGAAAGAAAGAAACAAAGGCAGTAACGATGTCAGTGAGACTCTTGTTTCTGGGTGGCAAGACATAAGGAAGGATGGATACAGAGGTAATAGAAAGGGGAGGGAGGTTTGGAACAGGAAGTAGGCAGTGTACTGATGACGGTGATGGCGTTTGCACAAGCCTCTTGTTCTGTGGAGTACACAGACAACAGACTGTAAACAAAGAATGGAATTGTCATACATCAGCCAGCCCCGCTTTTCTCAAACCCTTGGTCTGTTTTTCTCATTGGGAAACCGCTCCTGAGTAAACTGTGGTTGACATGAAAATGTAAACTGTAAACTTTTTGAGGAATTTGCGGTCCATTGAAAAACAAACTGCTCATTATTTCATGTTTGGACAGTGGTCTTGGCATCATTGCCCCTTTTATATTCTGTGAGTGGGAAACCGTTTTCTTTTCTACAGTGGAACATTTTTTCTATCTTCTTTCTAGGAAAGAAAGGTATAATCAACAAAAGCTTGGTTTTCTTTTTGATAGTGGGGAGGGGGTGGTGTAGGGTTGGGGTGGGAATTGGGGAAGGGAGGAGAACATTGAAGGGGGTACCATGCCTGGGTTGAACTGTCTGTGTGTGTGTGTGTGTTTCTATCATACACGTTTTACTTTGCCTGTATTTTTGAGTTTGCATGCATGCCTGCATGAATGACATCAGAAGATTGCAGGCAGACTACCACCCATGTGTGTGGCCATTTATCTCTGTAGGTAGGCAGACATGCTCACATATGCGTGCATGAATGCATCCACTGTGAATAGACACTTGCCACCTAACTCCAATCCACAAAATGTATATCTTGACAACTTCTCTTCCTCTCTCTTTATCTCTTCTTTGATATTATTTATTTGTACAGAGCTGTTTAAGCAAAATCTGATAGCTTATTCACATGTAGAAGTTTCACACGACCGAGCACTGCTGTATTTAACCATCACTGTTTTATCTCTGACAAGTGAGGGTGCCTGCATCTGAGAGGAATTTAAGAAACTAGAACAGCGATAGCATCAGAGAGAGTTAGAAAGAAAGGGAGTTGATATGTGTTGAGAGTATGGGAATGGTAAGAGTGTATTATAGGATTTTCAGCAATATATAACAGAACTTGCTGAAGTCCTTTATCTTTCTACAGTGGGAAGGTTACTGAAATCCATCCTGAGGCATTGCTTTGATTCATTGTTTTATTCTGAAAGGTTGTGTGTCTGTATCATCTAGAAGTTAATAAACATTAAGCAAAGAAGAAGAAAAAGAGAGTCTTTAAAAGCCCCATGTGAGTCAGGGGAACAAAAGTGTCTGTGTGTTTTATTGATGGCTTCACTCCTGTGTTTTGGCCTACTTTCGTTTATGGGCTATCTTCCCTGTCCCTTTTGGTCCTGCTTCTGTTGTAAGAAAGAAAACCTCAGGAGATTGAATGGAAAGTGTGATAATGACAATGGTGGTTTCTTTAAAACAATGATAATTTTGATATATGTTGGCAGTCCTACAGTGGGTATTGTTTAAGGATTTGGTACCTAGGTCTACTCAACTCTACAATCTGATGTGATTTGCAGGTTACATATTTTCTTTTTTCTGTGGGAAGGAGAGCGGGCTGTGAATGAGATCTAATAAAACTATAGCAGATTATGTATGCATGCATGCAGTGGGTATATGCGTGCATGTACACACGCGCACACGCATATACACGCGCGCACGCATGAACGTATGCACGCACACATGTATGCACGCAAGTACACACACAAACACAGACACATGCACACACACACAAGCACGAATGCCCGCCTACACATATATACATACTCACACGCACATGTACCTTCTTCCCTGCTTTAAGATTTCTGGAAGAGGAGTTAGATTTCATGTGCCTAATCCAAGAAAATTAATTGATTGACTGAACAGTTGTACACAGAGTGATTGTGGGTGGCAAAGAAAGAGAAAAGGTGGAATAAACATGTAATATGAGTAACATGTGTAGTTTCAGAGAGAGAGAGAGAGAGAGAGAGAGAGAGAGTGAGAGAGAGACAGACAGACAGACAGACAGACAGACAGACAGACAGACAGAGAGAGAGAGAGAGAGTGAGAGAGAGAGTGTGTATGTGAGAGAGAGAGCGAGAGCGAGAGCGAGAGAGAGAGAGGAGAGAGAGAGAGAGAAGAGAGAGAGAGAGAGAGAGAGAGAGAACAGAGAGAGAGAGAGAGATCCACTACATTCAGCTTTTCATGGGTCTCTATTTTTCAAAAGTGTTGTCATTGGAAGCATAGTGTTTCATACTACTACATTCACACCCTCACAGCTGTACTTTAATACAGTTGTCTCATGTATATAATTTCATCCCCACCTCATTTGTTTTGATTTGTAGTCATCACATGACCATAACATATCATCCCCCAGTAGTTTCAGACTTGGCTATGAACCTTGAGATTGTTAATTATGTTGTCTGGGATACCCTTACTCTCGGTCCTCCTACCTCAACCCTAAAACAACAGATCACTCTTCTACTCATACTGTTGTAGAATTCAGTCTATATTCTTACACTGTCTGAAGGGTTACTTTTTTGGCCCACATCAGGCCCCAAAAGTCAGGGGCCCTGGTGTGATCAATAACGTTATGTCAGCACACGCCTCTGGTGGTCCCATGACTACTTGACGTTTTTCCACTTTGCCGGCAGGACAGATTCTGGCGTATCTGACTGCCATTGTCACAGTGCCAGAGTGAAGGGTCAGGGGAGGGGGGAGATGATGGGGCTGGGAGAGTAGGAGGGGTGAGGGGGGTGGCTTCAAGACCATGGGTGCAGAGTTCAGTGTTTGCTCAGTGGTGATTATCATCAGTCACTTACAGGAGACGTGTATCTTGATTCAGTGATATTGGAATATTTTGATGGCTTTTGTCTGGAAGTTGTTCTGTTGATGACACCCTGTGGACCTTCTTTGTTGCCTGCTAGATTTTGGGGATCAATGCTAACGAGGCAGTTACGTGCTCAAATGCTGCAGCTATATTAGCTATTATTGCCTTGCTTGTGATTGGAGTCTCTCAGTGGACAGAGTACTCAAATGTGTATTTTTCGTTTATATTTCATATATATTAGTAGTTAACACAAAATAATACACACACTCAGACACAGGCAAGTAGACAGACACATAAACAAAACACACTCATGCACACACATGCACACACACATGCAGGCAGGCTTGTAGGCACACATTTATGCACGCACACACACACACGCACGCACACACACACACACACACACACACACACACACACACACACACACACACACACACACACACACACACACACACACACACACACACACAGTTCTTTGGCTAATCAAACCTGCTGAATTTTAGCTTTTTTAAAGAGTATTTTTGACTCTGGAGAAGAACACAACTCTCCAAGTGCCTCTCTGTAGGCAACCTCGAAAACAAAACAGAACACAAAAACCAGTGCTATCTGCCAGCATGCCTGTACCTATTTACTGCTGGACTAGTGAAAATTCAATTAGAGATGTTGCCATGTGTGTGTGACTGTTTGGTGTCACAGGGACTTAAGCTCTCCCTGTGTAAGTGCTTTGCTAGCCGATTTACAAACAGTGTCAAGTTTCCCTGATGCCAACACTTGGCAAACACTTCAGGGTGTAAATTGGAAGCAAAAATAATGTGACATTTGGGGCTGAAGGAGATTGCCTCAATCTTTAAGTAGAAAAGCAGAAATAATGTGACATTTGGGGCTGAAGGAGATTGCCTCAATCTTTAAGTAGAAGCCTTGTGTAAGCTCCTGCATCCTCTTTGAATGAAAAAGTAAAGTTTATTAATTATTTGCATTTTGGGGAGTAGAAAAGTAAAAGCCTTTTCCTTAGTTTTGTTTCTGTTTTTACCTTTGTGTGTTTCTAGGGAATTAGAGGAGATTTGTAATTGCTTTGTACAAAATCAGATGTAGATTTTATTTTAAAATGATGGAAGAATACATATATAAATATTGTCAAATGAAAATTTTCCTATTGGAAAGCACTCCTTGTGAATAAAATCATGCAGATTAAATGAATTGAGATTGAACACCTTCACCATCCCAACCATCATTATTTCCATAACATTTCTCAGTCTTTGTCTGTCGGTCTGTTTGCCAGTCTGTATGTCTCTGTCTGTCTGTCTCTGTCTCTATCTCTGAGTTATAAATTCAAGCTTTTTGATACAATTAATAATTTGCTGCAATTGTGTGTATATCCCCATTTCCTCTTCATCTCTGAGTCTGAACAATGAATTATTTTGTCATTCTCTGTTTCTGTCACGCACACACACACTCTCTCTCTCTCACACACACATACGCACGCACATATACACACACACACACACGCACACACACACACACACACCACACACACACACACACAACAAAACACAACACACACACACACACACACACACACACACACACCCCACACTCTCTCTCTCTCACACACACACACACGCACGCACACACTCACACACAAACTCACACACATACACTCATGGATGCACACACGCATGCACGCACGCACGCACACACAACCACCTTTCCTCTCACCCCTCATGCTCCCACTCCTTTTCTTTTTCTCCTTCACTCTTCTGTCTACATATATGTCTGTGTCTGTGGGTATGCACATGTTAAATGTTCTGCTATTTAAACGTTTAGAGGACTTCAGGTTTTGTTTGTTGTTTCAGTACAGAAATGATAAAATATGAAGGCAGTGAAAAAAGAAACAAAGGCAGTAGCGATGTTGGTGATACTCTTGTCTCTGGGTGGCAAGACACAAGGAAGGATGGATATAGAAGTGATGGAAATGGGGAGGGAGGCTTGGAACAGGAAGTATGCAGTGAACTGATGAGGTTGATGGCGTTTGGACAACCTCCTTGCTCTGTGGAGTACACAGATAGCAGACTAAATAAAGAATGGAATCGTTATACATCAGCCAGCACCGCTTTTGTCAAACCCTTGGTTTGTTTTCCTCATTGGGAAACCACTCCTGAGTAAACTGTGGCTGATAGGAAATTGAAACTGTAAACTTTTGAGGAGTTAGGGGTCCATTGAAAAACAAACTGCTCATTATTTCATGTTTGGACAGTGTTCTTGCTGTTGTTGGCCTGTGTTATATTCTGTGGGTGGAAAACCTTTTTCTTTTTTTGACTGTGAAACATTTTTTCTACTTCTTTCTACAAAAGAAATGTGTAAAAAACAATAGCTTTTGCTTGTGTGTGGTGTCTGAGTGAACTGGGGATAAGAGGACTATGATATATAGCTAAGGCCTCATTGTTTTCTCCTGTTTATTTTCTAACCTGACATGTAAAGGGTGGCGCTTGCTTCACGGTTAATTTTTAGGTCTTCCCTTAATCATGTTAAGACAGGAAATATAGTAAGAGGGAAAGGGATTTTATCAAGGAGGGTTTCTCTTTTTTTGGGGGGGAGGGTGGTGGTGGTGGTTGGTTTTCTTTTTGGTAGAGGGGAGGGGGTGGTGTAGGATTGGGGTGGGATATAGGGAAGGGAGGAGGACATTGAAGGAGGAACCATGCCTTGCTTGAACTGTCTCTCTGTGTGTGTGTGCTTTTATCATACATATGTTATACTTTGCATGTGTTTTTGAGTTTGCATGCATGCATGCATGAATAATTTCATAAGATTACAGGCAGACTACCACCCACGTGTTCGACCATTTATCTCTCTACCTAAGCAGCATGCTCACATACGCCTGCATGAATGCATCCACTGTGAATAGACACTTGGCACCTAACTTCATGCCACAAAATGTATATCTTGGCAACTTCTCTTCCTCTCTCTTTATCTCTACTTTGATATTATTTGTATAGAGCTGTTTAAGCAAAATCTGATATCTTATTCACATGTAGATGTTGCTCGGGATGGAACACTGCAGTATTAACCATCACTCTTTTATCTCTGACAAGTGAGGGTGCCAGCATCTGAGAGGAATTTAAGAAGCTGGAACAGTGATAGCAGCAGAGAGAGTTAGAAAGAAAGGGAGTTGATATGTGTTGAGAGTATGGGAATGGTAAGAGTGTATTATACGATTCTCCGCAATATATAAAACAACTTGCTGAAGTCCTTCATCATTCTACAGTGGGAAGGTTACCGTAATCCATCCTGAGGCATTGCTATACTCCCCTCTGCTTTGGTTCATTGTTTTATTCTGAAAGTTTGTCTGTATCATCTAGAAGTTAATAAACATAAAGCAAAGAAGAAAACAAAGAGAGTCTTAAAAAAAGCCCTATGTGGGTCAGGGGAACAAAAGTGTCCATGTGTTTTATTGATGGTTTCTCTCCTGTGTTTTGGCCTACTTCCGTTTATCATCTATTTTCCCTGTCCTTTTTGGTCCTGCTTCTGTTGTAAGAAAGAAAACCTGAGTAGATTGTGGTATGATAATGACAATGGTGGCTTTCTTTGATAAAATGATAATATGAATATATGTTGGCAGTTGTACAGTGGGTATTGTTTAAGGTTTTGTTAACTAGGTCTACTCAACTCTATGATTTGATATGATTTGCTCGTTTTATATTTGCTTTTTTTGATGGGAAGGAGAGTGGGCTGCTAGTGAGATGTATTTTAAGTATAGCAGATTATGTATGCATGCACACATGCAATGTACGCACGCAAGCACACATATATATGCGTGCACGCATGCGCACACATGTATGTATGCAAGCAGAAATGCACACACACACAAACATACACACGCACACACACAAGCATGCACGCACATCTACACATATATAGTGGACACACCCACATGTACCTTCTTCCCAACTCTCAGATTTTTAGAAATGAGTTAGATTTCATATGTCTAATCAAAATAAACTGATTGACTGAACAGTTGTGTGCAAAGCCAGTGGGCGGCAAAGAAAGAGAAAATTTGGAATAAACATATAATATGGGTATATATCATATATGGGTTAAACATGTGTGACTTTGGGGAGGAGAGAGAAAGAAAGAAAGAAGAGAGAGAGAGAGAGAGAGAGAGAGAGAGAGAGAGAGAGAGAGAGAGAGAGAGAGAGAGAGAGAGATCAGCTTGATTCAGTTTTTCATTGGGTCTCTATTTTTCAAAAGTGTTGTCATTGCAAGCAAAGTATTTCATACTACTACACTCACACCCACACAACTTTCCTTTAACACAGTTGTCTCATGTAGATAATTTCACCCCCTCCTCATCTGTTTTGATTTGTAGTCATCACATCAGCCTAACATATCATCCCCCAGTGATATCAGATCTGGCTATGAACCTCGACATTGTTAATTATTTTGTCTGGGATACCTTTGCTCTCGGTCCTCCTACCTCAACCCTAAAACAACAGATCACCCTTCTACTCATACTGTTGAAGGATTCAGTCTATATTCTTACACTGTCGGAAGGGTTACTTTTTGTTTGGCCCACTTCAGTCCTCCCAAATCAGCGGCCCTGGTGTGATCAATAACGTTATGTCAGCACAGGCCTCTTGTGGTCCCATGACTACTTGACGTTTTTCCACTTTGCAGGCAGGATGGATTCTGGCGTGTCTGACTGCCATTGTCACAGTGCCAGAGTGAAGGGTCAGGGGAGGGGGGAGGGGAGATGATGGGGCTGTGAGAATAAGAGGGGTGAGGGGGGTGACTTCAAGACCATGGGTGCAGAGTTCAGTGTCTGGTCAGTGGTGGTTATGACCAGTCACATACAGAAGGAGACGTGTATCTTGATTCAGTGATATCAGAATATATTGACCGCTACTGTCTGGAAGTGGTTCTGTTGATGACACCCTGTGGACATTCTTAGTAGCCTCTAGATTTTGGGGGACAATGCTAATGAGGCGGTTATGTGCTCAAATTCTGCAGTTATATTAGCTATCATTGCATTGCTTGTGACTGGAGTCTCTCAGAGGACAGAGTAATCAAATGTCTATTTTACCTTTATATTTCATATATATTAGTAGTTAACACAAATACACACACTCACACACAAACAAGTAGACAGACACATAAACACAAACACACATATGCAAGCACACATGCAGGTAGGCTTGCAAACATGCATATGCGTGCGAGCACACACACAACACACACACACACACACACACACACACACACACACACACACACACACACACACATACACACACACTGTGTTTTTTGGCTAGTGAAACATGCTGAATCTTAGCCCTCTTCTTTAAGTGTTTTGAGGACACTGTAGAAGAACACAACTCTCCAAGTGCCTCTCTGTAGGCAACCTAGCAAACAAAACAGAACACAAAAAACCAGTGCTATCTGCCAGCATGCCTGTACAAATTTACTGCTGCACTAGTGAAAATTCAATTAGAGATGTTGGCATGTGTGTGTGTCTGTTTGGTGTCACAGGGACTTAAGCCCTCCCTGTGTAAGTGCTTCCCAAGGCGATTTACAAACAGTGTCAAGTTTCCCTGATGCCAACACTTGGCAAACACTTCAGGGTGTAAATTGGAAGCAGAAATAATGTGACATTGGAGGCTGAAGGAGATTGCCTCAATCTCTTAGTAGAAGCCTTGTGTAAGCTCCTGCATCCTCTTTGAATGAAAAAGTAAAGTTTATTAATAATTTGCATTTTGGGGGGTAAAAAGCAAAGAGATTTGCTTAGTTTTGTTTCTGTTGTTGCTTTTGTGTGTTTCTACAGAATTAGAGAAGATTTTTCAAGGAAATTGCTTTATATCAAAAACAGGTGTAGATTTTATTTTAGAGAATGCAGGAATACAAACACAAAAACTGTCAAATTACAATTTCTCCAATTGCAAAACACTCTTTATGAATATGCAGATAAAACGAAATTAAATTGTACACCTCCACCATCCCCACCATCATTATTTCTATGACATTTTTCTGTCTCTGTCTGTCTGTATGTTTCTCTGTCTCTCTGATGTTTGTGTGTGTGTGTGTCTATCTCTCTCCGTTAAGAAATTATCTATTCTAGCTTTTTGATACCTTTAATAATTCGCTGCAATTGTGTGTATACTCATTTCCCCTTCTTTGTTTATGGAGATTGTGAGTTTGAACAATGACTTATTTTTATCAGTTTCTGTCTCTGACTCTCTGTCTGTCTGTCTGTCTCTCTCACACACATGCACGCATGCATGCACACACACACACACACATGCACGCACACACGCATGCACGCCCATCCCCACCCCTTTCCCATACACACACATACATCTTTTTTCTTCCCTATCATCCCTCACTCCTTTGTCTCCTTCACTTTTCTGTCAACATAGCTATCAGTCTGTGGGTATGCACATGTTAAATGTTCTGCTATTTAAATATGCAGAGGACTTCGGGTTTTGTTTTTTGTTTCAGTACAGAAAAGATAAAAGATGAAGGCAGTGAAAAAAGAAACAAAGGCAGTAGCGATGTTGGTGATACTCTTGTCTCTGGGTGGCAAGACACAAGGAAGGATGGATATAGAAGTGATAGAAATGGGGAGGGAAGCTTGGATCAGGCAGTATACGTGTACGGATGATGGTGATGGCGCCTGGACAACCTCCTTGCTCTGTGGACTACACAGACAGCAGACAGTAAACAAAGAGTGGAGTCATCATACATCATCCAGCCCCGCTTTTCTAAAACCCTTGGTTTGTTTTCCTCATTGGGAAACTGCTCCTGAGTAAACTGTGGCTGACAGGAAAATTGAAACTGTAAACTTTTGAGGAGTTATGGGTCCATTGAAAAACAAACTGTTCATTATTTCATGTTTGGACAGTGTTCTTGGCATCATTACCCCTTTTTATTCTGTGGGTGGGAAACTATTTTCTTTTCTACAGTGGAACATTTTGTCTATCTTCTTTCTAGGAAAGAAAGGTTTGATCAACAAAAGCAAGGTAGCACAATAGTCTAGAAAAACTTCTGTTACTTGTGTTGTGTGTGGTCTGGGTGAACTGGAGATAAGAGGACTATGGTAAACAGCTAAGGCCTCATTGTTTTCTCCTGTTTATTTTCTAACCTGACATGTACAGGGTGGCGCTTGCTTCATCATTCGTTTTCAGGTCTTCGTCTAATGACATTAAGTCTGGAAAAATAGTAAGAGGGAAAGGGATTTTGTCAAGGAGGGTTTTGTTTTGTTGGGGTGTGTTGTGGGGGTGGGGGTGGTGGTTGGTTTTCTTTTTGGTAGTGGGGAGGGGGGGGTGTAGGGTTGGGGTGGGAATTAGGGAAGGGAGGACATTGAAGGGGGAACCATGCCTGGGTTCCAGGGACTGTGTGTGTGTGTGTGTGTGTGTGTGTGTGTGTGTTTCTATCATACATATGTTTGACTTTGTGTGAAGTTTTGAGTTTGCATGTATGCATGCATGATTTCATAAGATTGCAGGCAGACTACCACCCACGTATATGGCCATTAATCTCTGTACGTAAGCAGGCATGCTCACATACGCGTGCATAAATGCATCCACTGTGAATAGACACTTGCCACCTAACTTTATGCCACAAAATGTATATCTTGGCAACTTCTCTTCCTCTCTCTTTATCTCTACTTTGATATTATTTATTTGTACAGAGGTGTTTAAGCAAAATCTGATAGCTTATTCACATGTAGAAGTTGTGCACAACCGAACACTGCAGTATTTAACCATCACTGTTTTATCTCTGACAAGTGAGGGTGCCTGCATCTGAGAGGAATTTAAGAAGCTGGAACAGTGATAGCATCAGAGAGAGTTAGAAAGAAAGGGAGTTGATATGTGTTGAGGATGTGGGAATGGTAAGAGTGTATTATTCGACTCTCCACAATATATAACACAACTTGTTGAAGTCTTTTATCATTCTACAGTGGGAAGGTTATTGTAATCCATCCTGAGGCATTGCTATACTCCCCTCTGCTTTGATTCATTGTTTTATTCTGAAAGGTTGCCTGTCTGTATCATCTAGAAGTTAATAAACATTAAGCAAAGAAGAAGAAAAGGAGAGTCTTAAAAAAGCCCTATGTGGGTCAGGGGAACAAAAGTGTCTGTGTGTTTTATTGATGGTTTCTCTCCCGTGTTTTGGCCTACTTTCGTTTATCAGCTATCTTCCTTGTCCCTTTTGGTCCTGCTTCTGTTGTTAGAAAGAAACCCTGAGTAGATTGAATAGAAAGTGTGATGATGACAATGGCGGTTTCTTTAAAACAATGATAATTTTGATATATGATGGCAGTCGAACAGTGGTTATTGTTTAAGGTTTTGGTAAGTAGGTCTACTCAACTCTACTATCTCATGTGATTTGTTCCTTATATATTTACTTTTTCCTGTGGGAAGGAGAGCGGTCTGCCAGTGAGATGTAATAAAAGTATAGCAGATTATGTATGCATGCATGCAGTGGTTATATGCGTGCGTGTACACACGTGCACACACATATACACGGGTGCACGCATGAACGCATGCACGCACACACGTACGCACGCAAGCATACACACAAGCATTGATGTACACCTACACATATATACATGAACACACGCTTATGTACCTTCTTCCATTCCCTCAGAATTTTTCGAAGAGGAGTTAGATTTCATCTGTCTAATCCAAGAAAATTAATTGATTGACTGAACAGTTGTTCACAGAGCGGGTGGGTGGCAAAGACAGAGAAAAGATGGAATAAACATAATATGGGTATATATAATAGTATGTGTTAAACATGCGTGCCTTTGGGAGAAAAGAGAGAGAGAGAGAGAGAGAGAGAGAGAGAGAGAGAGAGAGAGAGAGAGAGAGAGAGAGAGAGAGAGAGAGAGAGAGAGAGAGAGATCAGCTGGATTCAGTTTTTCATTGGGTCTCTATTTTTCAAAAGTGGTGTCAATGCAAGCATAGTATTTCATACTACTACACTCACACCCACACAGCTTTACTTTAACATAGTTGTCTCATGTATATAATTTCACCTCCCCCCCCCCCCCTTCATGTGTTTTGATTTGTAGTCATGACATGACCATAACATATCACCCTCAAAATTGTTAATTATTTTGTCTGGGATACCCTTGCTCTCATCCTCCTACCTCAACCCTAAAATAACACATGACTCTTCTACTCACACTGTTGTAGAATTCCGTCTGTATTCTTATACTGCTTGAAGGGTTACTTTTTTTTGGTCCCACATCAGACCCCAAAAATCAGCGGCCCTGGTGTGATCAATAACGTTATGTCAGCACAGGCCTCTGGTGGTCCCATGACTACTTGACGTTTTTCCACTTTGCAGGCAGGACAGATTCTGGGTGTCTGACTGCCATTGTCACAGTGCCAGAGTGAAGGGTCAGGGGAGGGGGAAGATGATGGGGCTGGGAGAGTAAGAGGGGTGAGGGGGGTGGCTTCAAGACCATGGGTGCAGAGTTCAGTGTCTGCCCAGTGGGTGATTATTATCAGTCACTTACAGAAAGAGAGGTGTATCTTAATTCAGTGATATTGGAATATATTGACCGCTACTGTTTTGCAAGTAGTTTTGTTGATGACACCCTGTGGACATTCTTTGTGGCCTTCTAGATTTTGGGGGTCAATGTTAACGAGGTGCTTATGTGCTCAAATGCTGCAGCTATATTAGCTATTATTGCATTGCTTGTGATTGGAGTCTCTCAGAGGACAGAGTAATCAAATGTGTATTTTACCTTTATATTTCATATATATTAGTAGTTAACACAAATACACACACTCACACACAAACAAGTAGACAGACACATAAACACAAACACACATGTGCAAGCACACATGCAGGTAGGCTTGCAAGCATGCATATGCGTGCGAGCACACACACACACACACACACATACACACACACTGTGTTTTTTGGCTCGTGAAACATGCTGAATCTTAGCCCTCTTCTTTAAGTGTTTTGAAGACACTGTAGAAGAACACAACTCTCCGAGTGCCTCTCTGTAGGCAACCTCGAAAACAAAACAGAACACAAAAAACCAGTGCTATCTGCCAGCATGCCTGTACAAATTTACTGCTGCACCAGTGAAAATTCAATTAGAGATGTTGCCATATGTGTGTGTCTGTTTGGTGTCACAGGGACTTAAGCCCTCCCTGTGTAAGTGCTTCCCAAGGCGATTTACAAACAGTGTCAAGTTTCCCTGATGCCAACACTTGGCAAACACTTCAGGGTGTAAATTGGAAGCAGAAATAATGTGACATTGGAGGCTGAAGGAGATTGCCTCAATCTCTTAGTAGAAGCCTTGTGTAAGCTCCTGCATCCTCTTTGAATAAAAAAGTAAAGTTTATTAATAATTTGCATTTTGGGGGGTAAAAAGCAAAGAGATTTGCTTAGTTTTGTTTCTGTTGTTGCTTTTGTGTGTTTCTACAGAATTAGAGAAGATTTTTCAAGGAAATTGCTTTATATCAAAAACAGGTGTAGATTTTATTTTAGAGAATGCAGGAATACAAACACAAAAACTGTCAAATTACAATTTCTCCAATTGCAAAACACTCTTTATGAATATGCAGATAAAACGAAATTAAATTGTACACCTCCACCATCCCCACCATCATTATTTCCATGACATTTTTCTGTCTCTGTCTGTCTGTATGTTTCTCTGTCTCTCTGATGTTTGTGTGTGTGTGTGTGTCTATCTCTCTCCGTTAAGAAATTATCTATTCTAGCTTTTTGATACCTTTAATAATTCGCTGCAATTGTGTGTATACTCATTTCCCCTTCTTTGTTTATGGAGATTGTGAGTTTGAACAATGACTTATTTTTATCAGTTTCTGTCTCTGACTCTCTGTCTGTCTGTCTGTCTCTCTCACACACATGCACGCATGCATGCACACACACACATGCAAGCACACACGCATGTACGCCCATCCCCACCCCTTTCCCATACATACACATACATCTTTTTTCTTCCCTATCATCCCTCACTCCTTTGTCTCCTTCACTTTTCTGTCAACATAGCTATCAGTCTGTGGGTATGCACATGTTAAATGTTCTGCTATTTAAATATGCAGAGGACTTCAGGTTTTGTTTTTTGTTTCAGTACAGAAAAGATAAAAGATGAAGGCAGTGAAAAAAGAAACAAAGGCAGTAGCGATGTTGGTGATACTCTTGTCTCTGGGTGGCAAGACACAAGGAAGGACAGATATAGAAGTGATAGAAATGGGGAGGGAGGCTTGCAACAGGAAGTATACGTGTACGGATGATGGTGATGGCGTCTGGACAACCTCCTTGCTCTGTGGACTACACAGACAGCAGACAGTAAACAAAGAGTGGAGTCATCATCATACATCATCCAGCCCCGCTTTTCTAAACCCTTGGTTTGTTTTCCTCATTGGGAAACTGCTCCTGAGTAAACTGTGGCTGACAGGAAAATTGAAACTGTAAACTTTTGAGGAGTTATGGGTCCATTGAAAAACAAACTGCTCATTATTTCATGTTTGGACAGTGGTCTTGGCATCATTACCTCTTTTTATTCTGTGGGTGGGAAACTATTTTCTTTTCTACAGTGGAACATTTTGTCTATCTTCTTTCTAGGAAAGAAAGGTTTAATCAACAAAAGCAAGGTAGCACAATAGTCTAGAAAAACTTCTGTTACTTGTGTTGTGTGTGGTCTGGGTGAACTGGAGATAAGAGGACTATGGTAAACAGCTAAGGCCGCATTGTTTTCTCCGGTTTATTTTCTAACCTGACATGTACAGGGTGGCGCTTGCTTCATCATTCGTTTTCAGGTCTTCGTCTAATGACATAAGTCTGGAAAAATAGTAAGAGGGAAAGGGATTTTGTCAAGGAGGTTTTTTTTGTTGGGGTGTGTTGTGGGGGTGGTGGTTGGTTTTCTTTTTGGTAGTGGGGAGGGGGGGGGGGGGTGTTAGGGTTGGGGTGGGAATTAGGGAAGGGAGGACATTGAAGGGGGAACCATGCCTGGGTTCCAGGGACTGTGTGTGTGTGTGTGTGTTTCTATCATACATATGTTTGACTTTGTGTGAAGTTTTGAGTTTGCATGTATGCATGCATGATTTCATAAGATTGCAGGCAGACTACCACCCACGTGTGTGGCCATTAATCTCTGTACGTAAGCAGGCATGCTCACATACACGTGCATAAGTGCATCCACTGTGAATAGACACTTGCCACCTAACTTTATGCCACAAAATGTATATCTTGGCAACTTCTCTTCCTCTCTCTTTATCTCTACTTTGATATTATTTATTTGTACAGAGGTGTTTAAGCAAAATCTGATAGCTTATTCACATGTAGAAGTTGTGCACAACCGAACACTGCAGTATTTAACCATCACTGTTTTATCTCTGACAAGTGAGGGTGCCTGCATCTGAGAGGAATTTAAGAAACTGGAACAGTGATAGCAGGAGAGAGAGTTAGAAAGAAAGGGAGTTGATATGTGTTGAGGATGTGGGAATGGTAAGAGTGTATTATTCGACTCTCCACAATATATAACACAACTTGTTGAAGTCTTTTATCATTCTACAGTGGGAAGGTTATTGTAATCCATCCTGAGGCATTGCTATACTCCCCTCTGCTTTGATTCATTGTTTTATTCTGAAAGGTTGCCTGTCTGTGTCATCTAGAAGTTAATAAACATTAAGCAAAGAAGAAGAAAAGGAGAGTCTTAAAAAAGCCCTATGTGGGTCAGGGGAACAAAAGTGTCGGTGTGTTTTATTGATGGTTTCTCTCCTGTGTTTTGGCCTACTTTCGTTTATCAGCTATCTTCCCTGTCCCTTTTGGTCCTGCTTCTGTTGTTAGAAAGAAACCCTGAGTAGATTGAATAGAAAGTGTGATGATGACAATGGCGGTTTCTTTAAAACAATGATAATTTTGATATATGATGGCAGTCGAACAGTGGTTATTGTTTAGGTTTTGGTAAGTAGGTCTACTCAACTCTACAATCTCATGTGATTTGTTCCTTATATATTTACTGTTTCCTGTGGGAAGGAGAGCGGTCTGCCAGTGAGATGTAATAAAAGTATAGCAGATTATGTATGCATGCATGCAGTGGTTATATGCGTGCGTGTACACACGTGCACACACATATACACGGGTGCACGCATGAACGCATGCACGCACACACGTACGCACGCAAGCACACACACAAGCATTGATGTACACCTACACATATATACATGAACACACGCTTATGTACCTTCTTCCATTCCCTCAGAATTTTTCGAAGAGGAGTTAGATTTCATCTGTCTAATCCAAGAAAATTAATTGATTCACTGAACAGTTGTGCACAGAGCGGGTGGGTGGCAAAGAAAGAGAAAAGATGGAATAAACATATAATATGGGTATATATAATAGTATGTGTTAAACATGCGTGCCTTTGGGAGAAAAGAGAGAGAGAGAGAGAGAGAGAGAGAGAGAGAGAGAGAGAGAGAGAGAGAGAGAGAGAGAGAGAGAGAGAGAGAGAGAGAGAGAGATATCAGCTGGATTCAGTTTTTCATTGGGTCTCTATTTTTCAAAAGTGGTGTCAATGCAAGCATAGTATTTCATACTACTACACTCACACAGCTTTACTTTAACATAGTTGTCTCATGTATATAATTTCACCCCCCCCCCCCCCTTCATGTGTTTTGATTTGTAGTCATGACATGACCATAACATATCACCCTCAAAATTGTTAATTATTTTGTCTGGGATACCCTTGCTCTCATCCTCCTACCTCAACCCTAAAAGAACACATCACTCTTCTACTCACACTGTTGTAGAATTCCGTCTGTATTCTTACACTGACTGCTTGAAGGGTTACTTTTTTTTTGTCCCACATCAGACCCCAAAAATCAGCGGCCCTGGTGTGATCAATAACGTTATGTCAGCACAGGCCTCTGGTGGTCCCATGACTACTTGACGTTTTTCCACTTTGCAGGCAGGACAGATTCTGGCGTGTCTGACTGCCATTGTCACAGTGCTTAAGTGAAGGGTCAGGGGAGGGGGACGATGATGGGGCTGGGAGAGTAAGAGGGGTGAGGGGGGTGGCTTCAAGACCATGGGTGCAGAGTTCAGTGTCTGCCCAGTGGGTGATTATTATCAGTCACTTACAGAAAGAGAGGTGTATCTTGATTCAGTGATATTGGAATATATTGACCGCTACTGTTTTGCAAGTAGTTTTGTTGATGACACCCTGTGGACATTCTTTGTGGCCTGCTAGATTTTGGGGGTCAATGTTAACGAGGTGCTTATGTGCTCAAATGCTGCAGCTATATTAGCTATTATTGCATTGCTTGTGATTGGAGTCTCTCAGAGGACAGAGTAATCAAATGTGTATTTTTCCTTTATATTTCATATATATTAGTAGTTAATACAAATACACGCACTCAGACACAGACAAGTAGATGGACACACAAACACACACACACACACATGCACGCACACATGCAGGCTGGCAGGTAGTCCTTTGGATGAGACTATAAACCGAGGCCCCGTGTGCAAACGCTCGCAGAACATCTTGCGCACATGTTAAATCCTGTTCCGCTTTTCATAAGAGTAGGTCATTGTGTGCCGGTGGGAACAGATGACAGAATTTACAAAACTGCATACACACGGGGACTGGATGAAAAAAGCACATAAGTGCTTATTCTATTATCCTCAATATAAAAGAATAAAATAAAAATGAATAAAAAATAAACACACACACACACACTAAGTTCTTTGGCTAGTCAAACCTGCTGAATCTTTGCCCCTTTTTTAAGTGTATTGAGGACACTGTAGAAGAACACAACTTTCCAAGTGCCTCTCTGTAGGCAACCTAGCAAACAAAACAGAACACAAAAACCAGTGCTATCTGCCAGCATGCCTGTACAAATTTACTGCTGCACCAGTGAAAATTCAATTAGAGATGTTGCTATGTGCGTGTGTCTGTTTGGTGTCACAGGGACTTAAGCTCTCCCTGTGTATGTGCTTTCCAAGGCGATTTATAAACAGTGTCAAGTTTCCCTGATGCCAACACTTGGCAATCACTTCAGGGTGTAAATTGGAAGCAGAAATAATGTGACATTGGAGGCTGAAGGAGATTGCCTCAATCTCTTAGTAGAAGCCTTGTGTAAGCTCCTGCATCCTCTTTGAATGAAAAAGTAAAGTTTCTTAATGATTTACAATTTAGGTGGTAAAAGAGATTTGCTTAGTTTTGTTTCTGTTTTTGCTTTTGTGTGTTTCTACAGAGATTTTTCAAGGAAATTGCTTTATATCAAAATCAAGTGTAGATTTTATTTTAGAGAATGCAGGAATACAAACACAAAAACTGTAAAATTACAATTTCTCCGATTGCAAAACATTCTATGAATATGCAGATAAAACGAAATTAAATTGTACACCTCCACCATCCACACCATCATTATTTCCATGACATTTTTTTCTGACTGTCTCTGTCTGTGTATGTCCCTCTGTTCTCTGGTGTTTGTGTGTGTGTGTGTGTGTGTGTGTGTGTGTGTGTGTGTGTTGTGTGTGTGTGTGTGTGTCTCTTTCCATTAAGAAATTGTCCATTCTAGCTTTTTGATACCTTTAAAAATTGGCTGCAATTGTGTGTATACTCATTTCCCCTTTTTTGTTTATGGACATTGTGAGTTTGAACAATGAATTATTTTTATCATTTTCTGTCTCTGACTCTCTGTCTGTCTGTCTGTCTGTCTGTCTCTCTCTCACATGCACGCATGCATGCACACACACACACACGCAAGCATGCACGCACACATGCACCCACGCCCATCCCCTTCCCATATATACACACATACATCTTTTTTCTTCTCTGTCATCCCCCACTCCTTTGTTTCCTTCACTTTTCTGTCAACATACCTATCAGTCTGTGGGTATGCACATGTTAAATGTTCTGCTATTAAAATGTTCAGATGACTTCAGGTTTGCTGTTTATTGTTTCAGTACAGAAAAAATAAAAGATGAAGGCAGCAACAAAAGAAACACAGCCAGTAGCGATGTTGGTGATACTCTTGTCTCTGGGTGGCAAGACACAAGGAAGGATGGATATAGAAGTGATAGAAATGGGGAGGGAGTCTTGGAACAGGAAGTATGCAGTGTACTGATGAGGTTGATGGCGTTTGGACAACCTCCTTGCTCTGTGGAGTACACAGACAGCAGACAGTAAATAAAGAATGGAATCGTCATACATCAGCCAGCACCGCTTTTGTCAAACCCTTGGTTTGTTTTCCTAATTGGGAAACCACTCCTGAGTAAACTGTGGCTGATAGGAAATTGAAACTGTAAACTTTTGAGGAGTTAGGGGTTTATCAAAAAACAAACTGCTCATTATTTCATATTTAGACAGTGTCCTTGCTGTTGTTGGCCCGTGTTATGTTCTGTGGGAGGAAAGCCTTTTTCTTTTTGAATGTGGAACATTTTTTAAAACTCTTTTTTTCTACTTCTTTCACTTACACTTGAAGGTGATCTGGCTGACACAAATAGTTCACCTCAGATGATGAAGCTTTTCATGGTCATGTTTCCTGGTGTACTCAGTTCTTGTTTCTCCATCACAGGCTTCAGGAGGGGATGGGGGTGGAGGAGAATGGGGGAGGGGGACACAGCATCCAGATCATGCATCTGTTTGTTTTCTGCTGTGGTTTTTTTTCTGCTTGTACTCTACACTGAACTTTTAACCCTTCCCTTGAAATTTGATATCTCAAGGTCAGGTTGGCTAAAGTCAAAGGACTATTGGTACTATTGTTCAGACCTCTTTATTTACCGTTAACAGAGTTTGCTCTGCACAATTTCACACAATATTCCGAAACAAAGAATTGCTCTAATCACCTAAAACATTACTTTTGGTCTGACTGAAAACAGTACTTATGAGTAAACATGAACAAATAAAAACAAAATAACCAAACCTCCTCCCCCCCAAAAAGAAGAAATTAAAAAACAAACAGAAACCTCAAGGAAACAACATCAACCTCCACACAAAATGTCATACACAAGCATGGGAGCATGTATATGCACGCGTATACACATGCAAGTATGTCTGCACACACACACACACCACACACACACACACACACACACACACACCACACACACACACACACACACACACACACACCACTGCGCGCGCGGAAGCAGAAACATCATCATTGCCAACATCAAGACAATTGAAAAGAAAGGAAACAGACAAACATTTAAAATAACAAAAAAACACAATAACAAAAACCATTTGAAGAAACAAAGAAGAGAAAGGTATGGTCAGCACAGAGGTATCAGCACAGTTGAGGAAGGAAAACCTCTGTGTTTGACTGGTGTGTGTGGTCCTGGTGAAGCAGAGATAGGAGAGCTGAGGTAAACACAGGTCAGACTCCACTGTTTTCTCCTGTTTATTGTCTGACCTGGGGTGTGGGGGTGGCGCTTCATCGTTTTTAGTTTCCTTTGCTAATCATGTGGAGACTGGAAAGAAGACAGGGGTGGAGGTATGGTATGAAAAGGGGGTGGGATGGAGGGGTGGTAAGGGAATAGGGAGGAGGAACAATGACACAGTGAGGTTCTGTCAGAAAGTGTGTGTGTGTGAAGTCAAGTCGATTTTTATTTCCAGATGGTACATTAAATAAGCAATGCATTTGCCTTTTTTCATCAAGCCATCTATCTAGGAACAAAAAGAATTTGATCAATAATATCTGTGTGTGTGCACACACGCGCGCATGCACGTGCGCACACACACATGCGTGCACACACAATTCTGTTCATAACCACATGAAGATGAATTCAACTTTTTGCATGTTTAAACTGACAAGACAGGAATGGAGAGATAGAGAGACAGACAGACAGAGACAGAGAACCTAAATCTGCTTTGTATGCATGCAATGCCATGTATGCTTGTATAAATGTGTATGACATGCAGACAGATACCATCCATGTGTATAGCTATTCATTTGAATAAATGTACATGCCAGCACACAGATACATAAACATACCTCTTGTAGGAAGTCGCTTGGCGTTCAGCAAGATGCACAGATTGTCTATTTTGGCGACTTCTCTTCCTTTCTTCATATCCCTTCTTAGATATCACTTTGTTTTCCCTGGCATTGTTCTAGCAAAATCCCCCCTCCAGCTTATTTCAGTGCAGATGCTGTGCTCAGCAGAGCACAGCAATGTTTAGCAGACACTGTTTATCTCTGAGAGTGGAGTGTGCATGCATCAAGAATAAAACTAAGACGTTGGAACCGGGATAGCATCAGTGAAGAGACAGCCTGGTGTGTGCTTTGAGGAACAACAGTTTGGTGTGCTGCATATTCAGTGGATAATATCCGTCATATCTGTGGCCTACTTATTTTTCTGGGTTATCTTACCTGTTTAGGTATTCCTATTCTTTGATTGAAAAAGAGTGGGTGTAGGGAAAGAATGATGAAGAAGATGATTACTTGCCTCAGACAGTGATGCTGGTGATATATTTTGGCATTCATATAGAGAATTCATTCATCTCAGTGTTGGAGGTGTGTGTGTAGGTGTGGGTGTGTGTGTGTGTGTGTGTAGGTGTGTGTGTGTGTGTGTTTGTGAGCGTGTGTGTGTAGGTGTTTGTGTGGGTATGTGTATGTGAGTGTTTGTGTGTGCGTGCGTGTGTGCGTACATGCTTGTATGTGTGTGTTTGTGTTTGTGTGTGTGTTTTACTGCTTTGGATTTATTCATTAGACATTGGAGTTTTTCTTCACAGACTTAGGTGACATTTTAAGAGGAAAGTTGTGAGAGAGTTGTACTATTACCATCATATCCCTCGTTTTAAAGGCTTCTAACACACTCATGTTTATATTACAGCTTTTCATTGAATATCATCATCACTATTCTCTACATCTTTGACATGCACACAGTTTATTCACATATAGTTTGGCCATCATCTCTTTCAGTGTGTAGTCTTCATGAGGCCCATTTATGGTCCCTTGTATTGTATCTGGCAGGACAAAGCCCTGAACTCTATCTCTGCCACCAGTACCTCCCTCCATACACCAAACAGCAAGTTTCCTGCACATCACTTGACTCGCAATATTATTGGATTAGTCTACAACCCACATGGGCCCCAGAAGTCGGTGGCTATGGTATGACCAGTCACATTATGTCAGCACACGCCTCTTGTGGTCCCATGACTACTTGGCATTCTTCCATGGTGGGGGCAGGACAGAGTCTAGCGTGTGTGACTGCCATTGTCATAGTGACGGAGTTCAGAGTCAGGGCGGGAGATGAGGGAAGTGGGAGATAAAGAGGAGGATGAGGGAGCCGACAGCACTATGCCAGCACTGTTTAATATCTGTCTCGTGAATGATGATCAGTCACTAGCACTTGGAGACCCATGTTTTTAAAAACAGTATCCAGAATCACTACAGGCACTCAAGTCCAGAAGGGATTTGGTAATAAGTTTACTATGGGGCTTTCCTCATGGAATTCTGGTGGTATGCAATGGTAATGGCAGACAAGCAGTTTATGTACTAAGTGCTTAGTGAGTGGTCATGCAGCAACAATTCTCTCTCTCTCTCTCTCTCTCTCTCTCTCTCTCTCTCTCTCTCTCTCTCTCTCTCTCTCTCTCTCTCTCTCTCTCTCTCTCTCTCTCTCATAAATCCACTACACTGCATTCTGCACAATACACAACTGTTGTCAACAGTTGCGGTGAGTAAAATGCTGAAACATAGCACATGTCCTCATTGCCACAGTCACTTATCCCTGACATCCTTTTGGTAAGAAATCAGTATACAGTTTCCTTTCTGCAAATTGATATCCACAATCTTGTAATTTCAGTCAACAGTGGGGACCAGCCACAGAATTCCACTTTGTCTGATTTTTATAAATTTGGGGGAATAGGGTGAGGGACTTAGGTCATTTTTCTTGCTTTTTCCTGAATTTCTCTGACTGGAATATCTGAGAGTGTTTCCCCCAGAGTCAGAAATAGTACGGAAAAGTGGGACTCCAGGGATGATAGTCAGGATAGCAGACTAAGTGGTACTGACTTGGCACGATGTGTTAGTGCAGTTTGGGTCGTGTTAGTCTAGAATGGGTTCGTTGGCTGAAAACGATATGGTCTAGGGGGCTTTACTGGTGATATAGGTTTTCTGGAAAATACCATGGGTCGAGCATACTCTTTGTTCGCAAGACTGTTTGGGGTTAAGAATGTGATAATGAAATTATCCGGTTTTTTTCTGTTTTGCTTTGGCTTTGTTTAGGAATGATTTTGTTCCTAAGAAAAGAGCAGTGTGATCACTTTTTTTACTATTGTGCATACATGCATGTTCAGATGCACACGTGGTCAGGCACACAGGTGCTTGATGCATATGAAGTGCACCTACATGAAGGTATGCAAGTGTAAGCATATACACAAATATACACACTACCTGCATGCACGCATGCACCTACACACACATACACACACACCCTCTCCCCCTCCCCCACAAACACATACACACACACCGAGGGGATACACAGTATTTTTATAACAGAAAAACATTACTTATTTTGGCATGCAACTATCAAGGAGTGATAAATTTTCTTTTTTCTTGTGTTTTTGTTGCGAGAGTACATCTTAAATACATGTTGTAGGGATAATAATAATGGGACCTTCTTTTAAAGAAGCTCTGTACCTGTCCCTCTGTGAAAAAAGTAATTTCATTGTTTGTATACTAAGTGGTGAACACATATATGATCAGTGAATGTCTTGAACCATATCCTTATTTTGGGGCAAAATTGCCTGTCTTGGTTAATTGTTTTATGTTTGCATCTTTGCCTCTCATCTCGTTTGCAGAAAGTTAATCACATACATAAGCACCATTTAACAAGGAAGACACCTGCACCTCGTTTATTCAGACATTTTATAGCACAAGCAGCCACAGTATCGGAGTTGCTGATCATCTTTCGACAAAATATTCAGACTGCCTGCAGAGATGGAATGTGTACACTGCATATCTTGATAATGAGTTAAAATATTAGTCCAGCGTCCTTATCTCCAGCCATTCATTTCAGTGGCACACGACATTTTTGTGATTATGGAGTGAAATGCGTATGATGTACTGTGTTTTCTGATAGTCTCATGCACGGCCAGAAGATATATTAGGAATGGACTGGAGGAGGGGATCGTTAGCACCTGAAGTAGGACAGATTGAGAGAGATAAGTAGTTACCTCCTGGAAGGAATGTGGCGAATTGCTGTGCATTGGTTGATATTCGTGTTGATGGGGTCCCGTCTGTTCTGAATTGGTGTACTTTACTTTTGATTGTCTATGACTTTTTTGTTTTTCTTCTGTTTTTCTCCAGTTTCTTGCTTTTTTTCTTTTCCGAGATTTGTATTGAATGGATGAATCACTACGTCCTAATAATAACCAATGATGGATTGACAGTTATGGTATTAGGCACATGTACAAAGGAAAACTTAAGACCAATGTAAGTTGGCATTTGTTTCATTTTTATACATCCAGAAGCAATCAGTGAGGTTTTTTTATGCTGTTCACCCCCCCCCCTCCCCACCAAAAAAAAAGTGTTACTGCAAAGGGAGTTTGCGAATTGTTTTTTCATCCATGGTACACCTGGTTACGTCTGCAAAGAAATCATCTGAATAAAATCTGGTTAACTGCTTGATACATTGCACTGTTCGAGCATATGGAACATGCTGATTATCTTTGCATTCCCGAAACATACCAGTTACTGATTTGAAATAAGTGAATATAATAGATGCACAGTTAATAGTGCGTATACAAAAATCTAAACATTCACATGCAACATCTGACGTTGAACTATTTTCAGTACAGTTTCTGTTTTGCCTCCTACCAGAAGTCATGTTAACAGTAATAGCAAAATTAATAACAGGAACAACTGATACACAATGTAAGAGTCTTTGGATTGTTATGAGAAAAGTTCCTTGAAAGACCAACCCATCATCAACTGTATGCATGCCCATGGGTATGTGTGTATACACCACTGTCTGTCTGTCTCTCTGTCTGTATGTCTGTTGGTCTCTGTCTCTCTGTCTCTAAGTGATTGTGCATACATGTAAGATATTAGCTGTTCAAATGATTTTCAACTGATTCAGATTTTTAGACGTCTTAAGGGTTGGTGTTTCTTGAAGAAAAGACAGGAAAAAGAAAGAAAGATGAAAGAGAAGGAAAGGACAATAAGTTTTTTTCTCAATGTGGTAGTACATAGTGATGTCAGTGACGCTCTTGTCTCTGAGTGGCAAGACTTAAAGACGAAGGGATTAGGCATAGGTTATTAGGAAACAAACACACTGGCAAAGAAGAAAAAAAGTGGCATTGCTCTTGTGGCGTCACATCCTCCCCAGAAAGAGTAGCCCAAGAATTCGACACAGAGAAATCTGCAATGACTGAAAGTGGTATACAACACAACCGATATGATAGAAAGAGAGAGGGAGGTTTGGATCAGGAAGTAGACAGTGTACTGATGCCGTTGATGGCGTTTGGACAAGCCCCTTGCTCTGTGGAGTTAACAGACAGCAGACTGTAAATAAAGAATGGAGTCGTCATACATCAGCCAGCGCCCCTTTTCTCAAACCCTTGGTCTGTTTTCCTCATTGGGAAACCGCTCCTGAGTTAACTGTGGCTGACACGAAAATTGAAACTGTAAACTTTTGAGGAATCAGTGGTAGAGTAAAAAATAAACTACTCCTTACTTCATGTTTGGACAGTGCTTTTGCTGTTGTTAGTCTATGTATATTATATTATGTAGGTGAGACATGGTTTTTCTCTTCCATTTTGAACATATTCTATTATTCTGTTTTTTTCTGTTTTTCTTTTTCTTTTGGGTTGAATGTGATTTATCTCACAGGGCTAATTCATCTCAGAAAATGAAGATTTTTATTGTGTGTGTCCTGGTGAAGTCAGTTTTAGAGCCTCCACCAGGGCAATGGGGTGAGGTGGGGGGGGGGGAGGGGGGAGCAGGGAGGGGGGAAACATAGCAGCCATATTGTGGCTTTGGATGCTTCCACATGTTGCTTTTTTTTCTTGTCTAAATCTAAGTTTGTAATGTCTCAAGGCCAAGTAAGCATTTAAGTCAGATGAATTTGGTATTATTATTAGGTCAAGTAAGCACTTAAGTCAGGTGAAATTAATATTATCATTAGGGAGACATTTCTTTATCTAATGTTGGCAAAATAGGCTCTGCATAACTTGTCACACCGTTACAGCAGGGAAAAAAGTTAAAATCACTCAAACAATATTTTGTCACATTTGCATGTGAACAAACAACAATGACCCCCCCCACCTCCCCCCCCAAAAAAGAAAGGAAACAACACCCAAAATCACAATACCCAACCATAAACCATGCACACATGCCCCACACAAAAACACAGCAAACAAGAACACTTGAGTAGTACAATTCGCATTCCCCAAAAAAACTAAATAAAAAAAAAAAAGAGAGAAAACAGAATCAAAAAAGGAAGAAAAGGAAAGGGGTACATAAAAAAATATTTTGTAAAAAAACAAAGAAAAAAGGGGTAAGGGCACAGGGGGATCAGTTGGGAGAAAAAGCTTGTGGGGTGTGACGGGGTTTTTGGGGTTTCCTGGTGAAGCAGAGAAGAGACTGAGAAAAAACCAGGTCAGACCCCTTTTTCTCCTTTTTTTGTCTACCTGGGGAGGGGAGGGGCCTTTCATCGTTTTCTTTTTCCCCTGTTTCACGTGGAGACGGAAAGAAAAAAAGGGGTGAGGAGGGAAAAAAGGGGGCGGGGGGGGAAGGGGGGCGGGGGGAAAGGGGTGGTAAGGGGATTTAGGAGGAACAATGACACATAAGGTTCTCTAAAAGAATGGGGTGTGTGTTTGCACGCGAAATGCCACCACACACCAGTGCACCACACATTTTTGCCACTTCAGTTATATTCATATCTAAAAGATGAGAAAACTTTTGCTTTTAAACTGAAAAAGACAAAAAAATGGGGGGAAATAAAAGGACAGGAGAAGTGAGAGAGAGGGGGGGGGATCTGTTTTGCATACATGCGCCCCCGAATTTTTGTGTAAAAAGTGTATGACACGACAGATACCCCATTGAAATAGAAAAATTCATTGAATAAATTGTACATCCACACCCAAATTAAAAACTTTCTCCGTAGGAAGGGCCTGGCATTCGAAAGAGCACAATTTCTTTTTGGCGCCCTCTTTTTTCTACCCCTTCTTAATACCTTTGTTTTTCCGGGCATTGCTAAAAAAACCCCCCTTCCATTTTTTTCAGGGCGAACGGCTCCAGAGCAAAGCAATTTTTTAGCATACCTCATATCTCTGAATGGGGGTTGCTCATAAAGAAACAACTAAGACTTGGAACCAGGAAAACAGAGGAACCCTGTTGGTTTTGAGGAACAATTTGGTGTCTGCTATTCGGGGAGATACCGTCATATCTGGGCCTACTTATTTTTCTGGTTATTTACCCTTTTAAGTTTCCTTTCTTATTAAAAAAGAGGGGGGGGAGGGAAAAAAAAGAAGAAATTTCTCCTCAACAGTGATTAAATTTTGGCATTAAAACGGGAAAAATTCATTCATCTCAGTGTTTGGGGTGGGGGTGTAGGGTGGGGGGGGGGGTTGGTTGTGTTTTGGGTGTGGGGGGGTGTGTGTGTGTGTGTGTGGGGGGGTGGTTTGTGGTTTGTGTTTTTTGGGTTATTTTGTGGTTTTGTTTTAAAGCTTTCAATCACAAAATCTTTATTACAGCTTACTTTTTTTCCTCATCAACATCCTACAACACTTTAAAAAGACCAGTTTTTCCATATATTTGGCCTCATCTTTCATGTGTTCTTCTGAGCCCATTATGGTCCCTTGTTTTTATCTCGGGACAAACCCTAAATTTCTTTTCCCCCACCAGCCCTCTCTTATACCCAAACACAAAACCCACTCACTACTCGCAATATATTGGATTAGTCACAACCCACAGGGGCCCCAGAAGTCGGGGCTAGGGTGCCATCACATATGTCAGCACACGCCTTTTTGGGGCCCAGACCTTGCTTTCCCACTTGCGGCAACAGAGTCGGCGTGTCTGACTCCATTGCACAGGCCGGATCAGGGTGGAGAAAAAGGAGGATGAAGGAGCCAAAACACCATCCGCACTTTTTTAATATTTTTCCGTGAAGATGACAGTCACTACACTTGGAGCCTGTTTTTAAAAACATATTCAAATCACTACCACTCAAACCAGAAGGGATTTGGTAAAATTTCGCTAGGGACTTTCCTCAAAAGAATTTTGGCGGTATCAATGAAATGCCAACAAGCAGTTATTATTAAGGGGGGAAAGTGATATTATTCAGCAACAATTGTCTCCTCCTGTCTCTGTTTCTTTTGTCCTCTCTCTCCCCAAAATAAAATCCCACACGGGGTTTCGCACATACCCAGCTGTGTAAATGGTTGTGGCATAAACGCAAAATTTAATTTGGGGTTTCGTGTCCACTGCCAAAATTCCCCCAAATCTTTTGGTTTTAAAGACCATATCATTTTTCCTTCTGAAAAGGGATATCCACAATCCTGAATATCGTCAACAGGGGGGACCGGCCCACATAAGTCCAACCCTTTTGTTTTTTTAAAAAAAAATTTGGGGGGGATGGTGGGGGCCCCTATCATTTTTTTTTTGCTTTTTTGCCCATTTTTCCGGGAAAAATGAGGGTTTTCCCCCCCAAACAAAAAAGAAACGAAAAGTGGGACCCGGGGGATGATAGTCGGATAGAGACAAAGTGTACGCTTGGCACGATTTTTAGTGCATTTTTGGGTCGGTTATTAGAAGGTTTTCGTTCCAAAAACGATATGCCTAGGGGGCTTTCCCTGGGATTTTGGTTTTCGGGGAAAGACCAGGTCGGCTACCCCTTTTCCTAAAATGCTTGGGTAAGACAGTGATAAGAAATTATCGGGCTTTTTTTCTGTTTTTGCTTTGGCTTTGTTTGGGGATTTTTTTTTCTAAAAAAGGGGCATTGTAACCCCCTTTTTTTTACTATTCTTACATCATGTTCATTGCACTACGGTTAAACCAAAAAAAAAGGGGGGGCCCAAAAAGGCTTAAAAGGCATAAACCTTTTCAAATTTGCAAGTAAAAAAAACAAAATAGGGCCCCCAAAAAACCTGCATTAAAAACAAAAAACAACACACCAAACCCCTCAAAACCCCCCCCCCCCACAAAAACAACAAAAAAAAACCCCGAGGGATACACGGTTTTTTATAACAGAAAAAAAAATTACTTTTTGGCATCCCCAAAACTTCAAGGAGGATAAATTTCTTTTTTTCTTTGTTTTTTTTGGCGAAGCATTTTAAATACATTTGTAGAATAATAATAAAATGGGGCTTCTTTTAAAAAAGTTGTATTTCCCCGGGAAAAAAGCATTTCATTATTTTTTTGTGGGACACAATAGACTTTGAAGTCTTCCCCCAATTTTTATTTTGGGCAAAAATTTTGGCCTGTTTTTTGGTTTTTTATTTTGTTTTTTTATTTGGCACTTTGGTCCCTCACTCGTTTTCAGGGAAAGTTTTTTCACATCAAAAAATCCCCTTTCAAAAAGCCCCTTCATTTTTAAACCCGTTTTTATTAACATTTTTGACAACAACCAAAATGAAAATAAAGTGTTGTGTTTTTCTCCCCCGCAAAATATTATATTTGTTTGGCCTAAGGGAATGTTAAACAAAAGGGCAAATTTAAAAAAAATTATTAAAAAAGGGGGATAACCAATTTATTTTTCCCCCATTGTTTCAATTTGGATAAGACATTTTTTTTTTATTTAAGTTTTATAAAAATCGGAGTTAGGGGGTCATAGTTTTTCCTTTTAAAATAATTGGGTGAGGGGGAAAAGGAACCTTCCGAGTGGAAAAATTAAACCGAATATGGTTTTTTTAAACCCCCCGGGGAAAACCCCCCCGGGCCCCCCCCCCCCCCCCCCCCCCCTTTATTAAAAAAGGGGTACAAGCCGAAAAAAGGAAGGGAATTTATAGATCAGGATAAAGGGAAAAACCGTAAAACCGGGTGTTGGGAAAAAAGTTTTTTTAACAAAAGAAAATGATAAAATTTTTCATCGAACCCCCCCCCAAAATTTGGCCCCAAAATGGGGAAATTTTTCATCCTGAAACCTTTTTTTGAAAAAAATTATAAAATTTTTCCTTTTGAGTTACATAGGAAAAAATTTAAAAATTTCATTTGAAATCCCTTTTGAATTATTTAAAAGCCCCGTTTTGGCCTTTTTTTCCTTCCCCTTTCCATTTTAAGAATTTAAAGTTTTCTGTTTTTTTAAAAAGTTGAAAACGTAATTTAATAAGGGACAAAGGAGAAAATAAAGGAAAAATTTTTTTCTGTGTTACTTTTGTTGCCTCCAGTTTTTTTTTGAAAAATTTTTAAAAAGTTGGTTAGGGGGGTTTTTGAAAAACCCCCCAAAAAAAAAAGGAAAAAAAAAATTTTTTTTTTTCCCTTTTTACAAATAAAAGGTTTTCCTTTGGGGGAAAAACAAATTTTGAAAAAAGGATTTAAAGAAAAAAAATTTGGGAAAAAAATTTTAAAAAATTTTCCAAAAACTTTGGGAAAATTAAAGGGCCCTTTAAAAAAGGGTCAAACAAGGGGTTTCCAACCAAGAAAAAAAAAGAAACCCCGGGGGGCCAAACTTTTGAGTAAACCTTTTAATGGAAAAAAAAAAACCAAACTCCCCCCCCCAAAACCCTTTTTTTTCCCGGAAACCCCTTTTTCCTTCCTGCAAATTAAATGGCCCCAAATCCCCTTTTGGTGAAATAACCCCAACGGGGACATAAAAAAACAAAAAAACTGGTGTGAAACACTTTTTTCCCCAAAAAAGCGGGGTGTTTTGGGTAAACAAAAAAAAAAAAAAGGGGGGGTGGGGGGGTTGGTCGGAAAAGGGGGGTTTGGGGGGGTTTTTGGGGGGGGTTTGGAGAAAAAACCGCTTGTGTTTCCTTTTTTTTCCTTTTAAAACAATTTAAACCTTTTAAACAAAGTCCTCCAAAAATGTTTTTCCCCTTTTGTTTTTCCCTAAAAAAAACCGGGGGTTGGGGCCCCCTTCCCAACTTTTTTTCCCTTTACATGAACAACAACAAAAAAAATGAAAAAACAAGAACAACCCCCCCATGAACATCCCCAAAAAGTGAATTTGGCGTGTAAATTGGGTTTCCCCAAAAAAAAACCCCAAATTTTGGTGTAACTTACATGTAAAAAAAAAAAGGGAAAACACAAACAAACCCTTTTTTTGAAAAAAAAAGGGTCGAAAAATTTTTAAGCCCGGAAAGAAAGCCAAATTTTTCCAAGTGGGGGAAAACCCCGGTTGCGATTTTTCCCCTTAAGAAATTTGGAAGTGGTGGGGGCGTTTGTTTTCCCCCGGGGTTTTTGATTGGGGTCCCCCGTTTTTTACCCAAATAAAAAACGAAATTTTTAAGGGAAAAAGGGGAAAACAAAAAGTTGTCCCTTGGGATTTTATTCCCCCCTTTTTTTTGGAAAATTTTTTTGAGGGGTTTTTGGGGTTGCTTTTTTTGGTGGTGTTTTTGGAGGGGGGGGGGGGAATTTCACCAAAAAAATCTTTGTCAGGGCTAAACCCCCTTAAAAAAATTTTTAAGGGGGGGGGGGGGTAATCCCCCCAAATTTCCCCCCACTTAACCAAGGGGGGTTTATTTCTAAAATTTCATCCCGGTTTTTTAAATTTAGCGCACAAAAAAGCCCCCGGGAACAAATTTGAAAAATTTTGAAAAAAATTTTATAAAAACAAATTTTTGAGACGGGAGAAGTTTTGGGCTGCCCCCCCCCTTAACACCCAAATTTTCACCCAAGTCTGCAATTAAATTAAACTTAATTTAAATTTTAAAAAAAAATTTACCTTCGATCCCTTTTCCCCCGGGACACTGGTTGTAAAGCATGAAAACTTTTTTGCTTTTAAAAAAAGTTTTCCAAAATTTCGGTTTGCAGGGAGTTTTTTGCGTCCATTTGCTTCCTCTCATGGCCATAAAAAAATTTGTCTTTCTCTCCCCTCCTTTCCCCACCTTTGGGGGAGGGGTTGGGGGCCTCCCTACCGGGTTATTGGAGTAGTCCCCTTTTCTCTGGCCAGAACACCATACGCTTTTCCCCCTTTTGGGGGGACCATTCGTTTTTGGCAAAACTGGGGGATGGGGGCTCTGCCGAACCGGGGTCGCTTTTCCTTACGATGGAAGGGGCCCCCTTCGAGCCGGTTATTTGAATTTTGAAAAAAATTTCTTTTGGCCCTTTTTCGTTCCTCCAGGATACCCAAGTTTTTTGGCATTTTTTTTCGAATGACGGGTTCGCTTTGCTGTTTCACCATAAAGCCGGGTTTTTCACTTCCAACAGGATCGCAATTGGTTTTTGAAATTTTTAGTTTTTTTGGGGAAACTGTCTCTTTATTTTTCCATAGGTGGTGTTTTTTGCGGGAAGTTTTTCCCCCTTTTTGGCCATTGTTTCTGTCGTCGACCCCTCCTTTGATGTACGCCGATATTAAAAAAGCGCTCCCTCCTCCATTGTTGGCCGTTAAAAAATTTTAGGGGGCTTTGCTCTCGTTCACAAGACTTTATTTTTCTCCAGCTCACCCCCCCCAATCCCCCACCTGTTCTCAATCGGGTCGAAGATCTTGCGCTCTGTTTACTTTTCGCCTGGGGGCATTCAGGGCAAACCGAAGTTGTGAGGGTCTGCCGCCAATGGAAGGGGAGGGTGAAATCAGGGAGTCTCCCCCTTGGTTTTCCAAAACAAATTGAACAACGGGAGAAACACATCTTTGGGGACCCCAACTTTTGTTTTGAATATCTCCAGAATGTTCAAAGGACGCACTGCTTGCATGTTTATGTGTTTAAGGGGTTTGCACATCCTTTTAAATCCAAACATTCCGAGACCTCCACAGGCCTTCGTGCCATACCGAAAAAGCCTTCTTGAATCATGAATTTGTGGAACATCTCTTGGTTAAAAGTTTTTTCCCTGATTGGGGCATTAAAAAATCGTTGATTGTCCCCCTCCTGCCCAAACCCTTGTTCCCCAAGGTGTTCTTTTTTTTGCCCTTCTTAGTCGATTCAAAATAATTTTGGCAAAATTTTTGCGCTGATGGGCTGTTTTTTTCTATATTTTGGTTGGGGCGAAACCCCCTTTTTTGGCAGGGGGTATGAAAAGGGCCCAAAATCTTTTTGGGCCATGTTTGTCTCCCAAACTCACAAAGGCAACATAGGGATGATTTTTCGCCACCAGCTTACACTCGCGAAATTTTTGCGCTCCTGGACTTTCCACGGAAGCCGGGGCTTTTTTCCCTCTTCCCTCATTAGGAAATGGGGGGGTGCCTTATTTTGCTGCTTTCCTTCTTTTATCCTTTTGTCAGTTGTATTGGGTATTGTAAAATTCTTAAAAAATTTTTCAACCACCGTTAATCACGAGCTTTCGTGAAGTTTCCGGCTGTCTCAATGACGATGTTTTTGTTTGAAGGGGTTTTTTGTGATTTTCTTCTGTCTACCCTTTTTTAACTGTTCCCATTTTCATTTTTTTTTCGACCCAACACTTTTGACACTTTCCACTTCTCTCGGGGCCTTTTTTAAAAACATAACCTTCACAGTTTTGGGCCCCCGGTTTTCTTTGGGGTTAAGACCGGGTGGTTTTCAGTCCTTTTCTTGATCGCGAGGCCAAATGCATGGTTTTACCGGGGCTGTTTTTTTAAATTCCTCTAAAACCGGGTTCCCTCCGCTGTGTTTCGGGAAACTCCTCATTAATTTTGGGGGGTCAGAGTCTTTTGTCCAGGGGGGTAACCCCAAAAAACGTCCGCCAAGTTCTTGGAAATCCCCTCGACATCTGAACTTTAATTGTCCACGTCAAATTTGAACGGGGGGTTGCACTGGGGTTTTTCTTCACTTCTTTTTAATACCAACAAAAGGGTCGTGGTCACTGCCTAGTCACTCCGGGTGGGTTTTCTTGTTCGGGGCCTGTTGAGCTGGATTTAAGCGCCGTGGTTAAAGATAAAATCTTTTTGGTTAGGGTCTCTTTTCCTCCGGGTTGCCCCCTGACTCTTGGGGGGATAGGGGGTAGGGGCAATGGGAAACCCGGGGGTTGCACAAACTCCACCAGCCCCGTCGTTGGTCCCCCCCCCATCCAAACTGCCCAAAAACTGTTTTCCGGCCTTTTGGTTTGTAAGGTCAGCCAAATTTTGGCTTAAAATACCCTTGGATGATATGAGTCCTTCTTGGTTTTTTTTCTAATGGTCACTTAAAGATTTTCAAAAATTTCCTACTTCTTCATCTGTAGGTAAATTTGGGGGCAAAATTTTTGGGTAGATGGTATGTTCGGGGTTTGGGCCGACACCCCTGAAAAACCCCTGCGGGAAGCCGGGTTTAAAACATAATCACCCATCAAACCATCATTGATCTTTTTCCTAAACAACCACACTGGCAGAATAACCCCGTAAATGCTGGCATTTTCCTAGATTCTCCCAAATAAATTTTGGCAACTCCTTTTCTTTGTTTCAACTCCGCTTCCTTTTTTTTTCTCTTTTCTTTGTTCGCCCGGAACCCCGGGTTCTAATGGGAATTTTGGGTTATGCATTTTTTTTAACCCCCCATAAGGTACCGTTTTCCCGACTACCGGGATCATTCCAAACACATCATGGTTATCAGTTTTTGGCAATTTTTCAAAATTCCCACTAACATTTTTTTGCCAACATTACTAAATCAAAAATGGTTTTAAAACAGGGACAAGATTTTCTATGTTTTTTTGCCATAACACCTCTTACAGTCCATCTGGGGATTTTCGGGGCAGTGAGTGGGCAGACTTTAAACTCCAGGGGGAAAAACCCCTCAAACATTCTCAGTGGGGCTCGAACCCCGCCACAACCGCAACCATGCTTTAACCCCTAACGCTATCCCTCCCCCAAATCTCGCTTTAAAATTGTTTGTTTTCCTGTTTTAAAGACTCCCCCTCCCCCTAAAAAATCACCCCCTTCCTTCCCACTTTTTGATGTTTAGTGTGTCACAAACACGCAATGTTTACAACTTCTCTACACTGACAGAGAGCGGCCTGCACACAAAAAACAAAGACCTGGCCCACATAGAAATCAAAATTAGGACAGCTGTGCGGCATAGCATAAAGACGGGGTGGGGTTTAGCTATCACACTTTTTTCTGAAAAACTTCAGGCCACTGCCTTTCGGGTTTATCGTGCCGTCTAGCTGTTCCTCATTTTTTCTTAAAAAAATGCTTGGTAAAGAAAAAACATTTTATAAAAAATGAGGGGAATGAACTTTTGGAAATCAAATGAACGAATTTAAAATGGTGATTTGGTTTTGGGCCGCCCACCCCAACTGCGTTTTTCATACACTTGTTTTAAGGAAAGGGTATTTTTACGCCTAATAAAATAAACTGTGGCAAACCAAATAATTATAACACACACAATGCCGACCGCGCACAACGCACACCACCCCTCACACCCCCAACAGCACACACAAACAAAAACAACAAACCACCAACACATTTTCGTGCAAATGAAAGCACACACATACACACCTACACACAAAACGAAAAAAACACACCACACGCGCCGCCCCGCGCGCGCACCAAAAAACACACACACAAGATCAAAAACCCCAAAGACCCCATGCCCCAAAAATATTAACACCCGAATTAATTTTATAAAACAAGTAACCTACAACTAAATCATTTTTTTGTTTTTCGGAACAAAGGGTTTTGCAGGGGAGCGCACCAAAAACAAAAAAAAAAAAAATGGATGCCGTAGGAAAAAGAACTTTCATTTCAAGTATGGACTTTATGACCACCATTTTTTTCCAAACACCCCCGACCTTTTAAAACAAAATTGCGTTTTACATATCTCCCAAAAAAAGGTGCAAGGGTTTTTTAAACATAAATTTTCATAAATAAAATACAATACAAATGGGGTTTTCCACCAAAACGTTATATCGCTTAAAAACATAAGAAAAAACCTTCGGGGAAACCTCAAAGAAGGGTTTTATTAAACAATAAAATAAAAAGAAACTAATAAACAATCAAATCTATCACCATCTTTTTGCACTACCATTAAAAAAGCCCAGACTGTTCCCCGTGGGCCAACCCAGACAAACCAGACTCGTCATGTCCCAGTGTCTTGGTGCCAACCTTTTTTCCCCCAAAACCCCCTTTCCCAACTACCAGCCTTCAGATTCCTCACACCACCCACGGGCAATATTTTGCATTAAGTCTAAAACCCACCCGGGGCCCCCCAAAGTCAGGGGCCCTTTTTGACCATCCCATTTGTCACCAGGCCTTTTTTGGGCCCCCCAACTATTTTTGACTTTTTTTTCCACTGTGGGGGGGCGGGAAGATCGCGGGGACTGCCATTGCACGGCCAATGAGGGATAAATTTAAGATGGGGGAGGGGGGGGGTGAGATGGGGGACTTCGTACCAGGCAGCCCCTCCACCTTTTCCTATCACTAGGCTACCCTGGAACTCTTGTTTTAACCAGGGTTTTAAATCAAAAACACTAATTCTGGGGATTATTCTTCCCAAAAATTTTCCTTTATAATTTATTGGTAAAAGGGTTTCCCAGCCCAATTATTATTTTTGGCGGAAAAGGGGTCATGTAAGCAGTTTTGCCCCCATTCAACGCTTTCACTCCCGCATTGTGTACACTTTAAAGGAGTTAGGAATGCTTTGTCTTCCTGTTTCTGACAAAAAATGAGAACATAGTTTAAGTAAACGATATTTCAAATGAAACCTAACCATGTTGAACGTGAGCAGCCACATCCCTGCACACCACACACACAGAAAACAGCAGACCCCAAAAAACCACACACAACACACACCCCCAAACAACACAAAACCACTCCTCTCTCTCTCTCTCTCCCCCTTCTCTTCCCCCTGTCATTGGTTTCCCCCCCTTTCCCAAACTCAGTGTTTAGGGCCAAAGGCCAATTATTTTGGGAACCCTCTGTCCCCAAAGTCGGAATGCTGCAAAACCTTTAATGGTGGAAAAAACACACCGGTC
This sequence comes from Rapana venosa, assembly GCA_028751875.1. Classification (NCBI taxonomy): domain Eukaryota; kingdom Metazoa; phylum Mollusca; class Gastropoda; order Neogastropoda; family Muricidae; genus Rapana; species Rapana venosa. The sequence goes on along the minus strand of CM054137.1, from coordinate 64,810,398 downwards.
GCTCACAAAATTCCTTTGGTAAACCTCGGGAGCCAAAGAAAAAAAAATAAAACTTTCACCCCTTTCTCCTCTCTCCCCCTTTTCTCTCTCTTCTCTCTCATCATCTCTCTCTTTCGCTTTCCCCGTCTCTCTCCTCTCCCTTTTCTCTCCCCCTTTCTCTCTCTCTCTCTCAAATCCACGACAAAGTTTTCGCACATACATTAAATTAAAAAGAAAGTATTAAAATCGAAAACCCAAACAACAGGTCCCGTATACCCTTGTTGCCACAGCCTTTTCCCGGGTGCCTTTTTGTCCCACAATTCAGGAGAAGTCACCGCAAATTAATACCATCAACCCTGTAACATCAGTCAACGTGGCCGCCTACTGCGGGGTTCTTTTTCTTTCGGTCTATTTACTTCCTTTTTAATGAATTTTTTGGGTTTTTTGGGTTTTATTTTGGGGTTTTTTTCTTGTTTTTGTTTTTTTTGTATTGTTGTGCTTTTGTTGTTTTTTTGTTTGTTTGTTTTTTTTTTTGGGTTTTTTTTTTTGTTTTTTTTGGGGGGGGGGGGGGGGGGGCCAGGGGTTTTTTTTTTTTGTTTTTTTGTTTCCCTTTCTTTTTCGCTGTTTTTTTCTCTGCGGGAATTTTAATGAAGGTTTTTTTTTTTAAACCCATCAAAAACAGTACGGAAATAGGACTGGGGACAAGTCGACTATGGACTGAATGAAGTGACGGAAAATATGTGCACTTTGGTTGTGTCACTCTTTATTGAGGGGGACTAGAATGTTTCGTTCTAAAAACGATAAGAAAAGACCTCTTTTAAAAAAAATCTTTCAAAAACAAAATCAAAGGGTTTTTTTTTTAAAGAAGCCATCCTTTAGCCACCTGATTCGAATTTCGTTTCCTGGTTTAGCCACTTTTTGGGGGGTCTTGGTGGTGATGGAAACCTCACTCTCTATGGTACCTTACAGGGAGACACTTGCCGTAACTTGATCATACATATCATGTGTGTGTGTGTGTGTGTGTGTGTGTTGCGCGCGCGCGCGTGTGTTCTCGCGTGCATGCGTGCGCACGTTGTACAGAGTCATATTTCTGCAGGTTTATTTGCATACATACAAGAGTATGAACAGTTTGAGCAACCAAAGAACCGTTAAGCAAAAAGTCCCGGTTTAGAACCCGTGACTCATACAGTCTCCAAGCGATAGTATTGCGTGTAAGGAATACATAGACAGCAGGCTGTAGTAGTATGTAGGGAACAGGAGCATAATAAAAATACAGTGACTAGCCCTCTAATGAGTCTCATTCATCCTAAGCGCTGCATAGGCATTTATCATACCGAATTTCGAACAACTTTTTGTTTGTAACAAACTGACCTGTTTTGAAATCTAGAAATGCTATTTTACATTTTAGTGGTGGGTTTTGTTTTTTTCTGGAAATGAATACATATTCAAACTACTCAATAAAACGTAAAGGTAAAGGTGTCCCACAACCTTTGTGGTCATAGGGGAGCGAGGCATCAGAAACCTCAACTTCTCCAGGAGCCATATATTGAGGGCGGCACTCATCTCCTATCCCTCGCTGCTTCGCCTTCCCTAACCCTAAAGAGGCAGGTACCCATTTACAGCTGGGTGAACTGGGGAAACTGTACTGAAGCCAAGGCGCACAAACGGTCACCCATCCAATTGGTAACCTCGCTCGACGCTGCTTAACTTTGGCTGTGGGAAAGCGAGTGCTCTGTCCACTGAGCTTTCCCATTCTCCGAACTCAATAACTTAAAAAAAGAACGTTATTTTGTTTGCTCATTTTGTCTCTGTTGCTGTGTAGTTCATATCAAATGAGGAGTTAAATGAGTAATTGGAAGGCGTCTTCTTTTGAGTAAGTGGCACATTTGCTTCCCCTGAATTTTTCCTCTGTTCTTGGCAGAGTGGCCAGACATGGGGCTGAGTGAAACAGACAGACAGACAGACAGACAGACAGAGATAGAGAGAGAGAGAGGAGAGAGAGAGAGAGAGAGAGAGAGAGAGAGAGAGAGAGAGAGATGGAGAAGGCTGGTTGTCCAGTTATCATCCATGACACTTAGGGTCAAGAAGACTGCCAGATATGTAATGTAATCCAATGTAGGTAGAGAATGGAAATTGAAAGAGAGTTGGCTTGAATCGTATCCCATGTTTAGGATAAAGATTGCCTTTCTTTGTTTTGATGTTTGGCGCCTTCGTTTCTCTTCTTTTATTCATTAGAAAACTTACCATCTCGACACAACGCCGTATGACGATGAATACACATTGCCGAACTCATTCAATTATCTGTCTGTTCATTCATTCATTCATTCATTCATTTTCATTCATTCATTCAGTCAGTCAGTCAGTCAGTCAGTCAGTCAGTCAGTCAGCCAGCCAGCCAGCCAGCCAGTCACTCAGTCACTCAGTCGGTCAGTCATTTGTTCGTTCGTTTTGTTTTTGGCCATTCGACCACAAGGACCAGAGTAAAATCGCCAAACATCCCTCTCAGATGAATGTTTCGACTGCTTGCAAAGGTTGAACGATCTACACAGCGCGTCTTGATAAGGAGCCAGCCTGTTTCAGCTGCATCTTTCTTATCGCTGCCCATTAGTTTGATATCTTACGACATAGTTTGCATCATCTCATGAATTTTCTGTCCATGATGTACGTCATCTCTTGATGATATCGTAGAAATCCTGGAGATGTATGTGGAAGGGTGTTGTGGGGGGGGGGGGGGGGGGGGGGGGGGGGGGGTATCGTTGCCATCAGAAATAGGAAGGGGTGGGGAAAGGTACAGTCGTTGACCTCTTAGAAGGAATCTGCCAAATTGCTTTGCACTTATTGGCACACGTGTTTGGTGTGATTCCGTTTACAGAAACTCTTAGAAGTTTCTTGTTATTTCTATTAGTTAGTTAGTTAGTTAGTCATATATTGGTGGGGTTGAAACTCATAATAGGCCTCCTTATCGTAATGGAATTCAACGGTGTGTGTGTGTGTGTGTGTGTGTGTGTGTGTGTGTATGTGTGTGTGTGTGTGTGTGTGTGTTTAGAATATCAGACTCATTTTTTTGTCATGATTGTTTTCACCATGCTGCCTCTTTTCTTGTAATTCGGTTTCTTTTTCTTGTATTGGTTCATTCTCTCATCATTGTCAGTTCAGTTCTGTGGGCAGTTAGAATCCGCTTTCAAGCAACTATTTTGAACAAGTTTAGTCATTGCATTTTTCTTAATTTACTTTCTAGGTCCCAGTTCTTGGTGAGGACAGACAAAACCGAAGTAATGTTCTGAAAGCAGTGCAATCTTCTAAAAAACCCAGAAATCTTACACACTGGCAGACCAACAAGACTGCTCAACTCACAAATCAGTGACTGACTTACTGGCTCATATCTTGAACCTATTGACTAAGCAGCTTGAATTATTATTATCATAATTATAATAAATATGCAAGACGCTAAGACAGAACTGGGTGAGAAAAATGAAAGCTCTTCTTTTACACTATTCAGCAGTCTAAGAACAATCCGATGTCTAGACAGAGTGTGCTGGTTAGGCGTGCGTGTTGAAATCCCCATCAGTCTTGTCTCTGACCACTTTATTCTGTGTTGTACCTCATGCAAATAACCTACGTCCTTTTCCGATGACTTTGTGCGAAGCAAGAAGATTAATTAGGGGACTGTCTAATAAAGGAATCTCCTTGTCATCTCAAACAGGATAGATTAAGGGGGGGGGGGGGGGGGGGGGGGGAGTATAAATCTCTGGACATAAAAACGAATTTACCAAGCAGTTTTGCACTGTTTAAATAAAATGTCTGAGCATATTTTGTTATCTACTGCCGTGAGTGAGATTTCGTGTGTGGATTACATTGCATTTTACATGCTTAATCCTACTCTTGATAGCAATCTAAGGTTTTACTGTCTACATTCTGTTTTTGGACAGGCCTAGAACTCAACAAAACCCTGAGAAAGGCAGAACAGAGAGAGGAATGGAGGGAACTGGTTGTTGAGTCTTTGAGGGTGCCCCCACGGTCGTCAGACTATGGGATAGATAGATAGTTAGATTCTGTTTTCGTCGGTCTTTTTTTTATTTAACTATTCGCTTTTGTGTCCTCTCTTTCTTTGTTTCTTTATTGGCTGCTTTCTTACCAATCATAAATTGATGTAAATCAACTTAAATTGAAATTTCATACAATGATTTGAAAAAATTTCGTCGCATCAAATCGATTTTACTATTGTTGTAAGCTCCAAGACAACAATTGACTGTTCCTTTTTGTTGTTCTTATGGACTGTTAGGATTATATTAATCCTCCTAACAGGAAAAGAACCAAAGGTAGTTTTGGAATTCTGAAATAGAAAAGCTAGAAAAGGCATGTCCTTTGTGCCCTGTTTCAGTGTCTTGCCTATACACTCTTTCTGATAGCAACTGCAAACAAATTTGAAAATTAATAACCATTTTAGCTTCCAGATATTCTATGTGCACCACAGTAATGATAAATATGATATTCTCTGTCATTGTCTGTGTGTGTGATATTTGATAACACCGCTGCAACTAAAACTTTAAAACATACATCGATAATAACTTGACTGGTTTGGAATGTTTCTAACTATTACCAATTATCAATTCGACAAAGACAGTAACAACTGACTAGATAATAATTACCAAAATCTAGAAGGTCAAATAAACCTAAAAAAATGATCTTAACCATTGTTCATCAAACTATTTTCTATAATTGCAAGTATTGTAAAAAACAACAACCCTAAATTCCTTCCCTTCCTGACTCTCCCATAACCAACCTACCTCCTTCCCCTTCTCCTTCCCTGAATGACATAACGAAAGTGATACCACCGACAAAAGGGATCGCTGTGAACCTTCAATTCTCCAAAGCCAGCACCACGGAAGCGAAGGGATGGTCTTCACCTCTCCCTTTCTGCCTAACCCTACCCCCAGTCCCACAAAAGGACAGGTAACAAGACTGCCGTGTGAACCAGGGGACCGTACTAGGGGACAGTCCGCGCGAATGGTCATTCATTCACCAAACTACCACACTTGATTAAACCGTACTTTGACTTTCGGAGCTACGTGCTGTAACTACCGTGCTGTCCTGACGGGGCCTGCTTTCCTTCCTCCCTTCCTTCATTCCTTCCTTCATTCCTTCTTTCATTCCTTTCTTCATTCCTACCTTCTTTTCTTCCGTCCTTCCTTTCTTTCTTCAGTCCTTCACGCCCATTTTACTTTAAAAGAGAAAATAATCGGTTGTTGTCCTTTCTCCATGTCTGTGATTACGTACTACGTGTAAGGGGTCGTTTCGTTCAGGCTACGTATCTAAATACTGTACTCTTCTGTTTGAGGGGGAAGAGAGAGAGAGAGAGAGAGAGAGAGGAGAGAGAGAGAGAGAGAGAGGGAGAGGAGAGAGTGGAGAGAGAGAGAGAGAGAGAGACTGGGCAGGCAGGCAGACAGACAGACAGACAGAGGAAGACAGACAGACAGAGGCAGACAGACAGATCGACACGCAGACAAAGACAGAGACAAATTTTGAACGTGCAGTCCCAGCAACAATACAAGAGGTGATAGATTTCCTGATCAGGTTGTTGTGACGTCAGAGTTAACGGGCAACAATGAATAACAACACCCCAGAGAACAGAAACTGTGTGTGTGTGTGTGTGTGTGTGTGTGGTTCGGTGTTTGTCTCTCTCTGTGGTTCTGTATGTCTGTCTGTCTATCTGTCTGTCTGTCTCTGTCTCAGTCTGTCTCACAGTCTCTGTCTGCCTGCCTGTCTGTCTGTCTGTCTGTCTCTTTCTCTCTCTTTCCTCATTCCATTACTTTTTAGATAGAATAAAAAAAAAGATAAATAACCATCTGTCTATATCTCTCTCATTCTGTCATTCTGTCTTATCTGTCTTGTCATTCTATCTTTCTGTCTGTTTCTCTGTCTCTGTCTCTCTGTCTATCTCTCTGTCGCTCTCTCTCTCTCTATCTATCTCCCCCTGCCCCATATATGGGGTATCAGGCATACCCCTTCTTTACAAACATTCTAAAAGATATAGCAAAAGACTTAACTTGCATGATGACACACATCAATCACACGCGGCGGCGGACAGCTTTACGACAGCTCTAGTGGAATGGTCACTCCCTCCCCCCACCCACCGTCCCCATCCATCCCATTCTATGAACAGACAAACAGACATGCATAAAAAACAGCCCAGCCAGTCGCTCAGACAAAATTAATAGACTGACGCTTAGGTAGGCTAGTTTAGTAAGTAGGTGCTTAGATAGGAAGATCCATTGGTGAAGTGAAGTGAAGTGAGTCAAGTAAGAAGCAGGCAGGCAAGCAAGAGGGAATATACTTAAATCGGAAGACTGATTAGTCTCAATGTCAGTCAGTAAGACTGATTAGTATCAGTCAGTCAGTCAGTCAGTAAATAATGAACCGGCAAGCAAGTCAGTAAATAAGGTACCAAATTGTTAAGGAAGTAAGTCAGCACGCAGGCAGATAAGTCAGTACGCAGAGATAGGTAATTATATATTGTATCTGCATGCATGTATGCACATGAACATGAACTACTTACTGCAAGCTAATGCGAAGACGAAAATATGAGCATGTTAGCATTTTTCAATCTCTGGGCACGCATGTAGATAGATAGATAGATGATAAAGATAGAGGGGATGGATGGATAGCTAGATAGATAGATAGATAAGACAAGACTGATTAATTATTCTGACTACATTACGTCAAAAAAAAAGTTCAATAGATGGCTACATTTTGATAAAAACAGGCTCTGCATACAAGTTAACATGACTAAAGACATAATTATACTAAAGACCAACTAACCAACCTGTCAACTAACCAACCAGTCAACTAACCAACCAGCCAGCCACCCAGCCTATCAGTTTAAAACAGATGGACAGCTAAACACTCAACAGATCAACAGATAACAATCTCCCACCCAAAGCCCGTGCCCCCAGACATTTTAACAAGAGGATCAAGAAAAAGCCCTCACACAGGTGGTGGGTGGCTGATTCCCTCTATCCTACTATCTCTCCCATCTGGATCTGCCCACAGCGATAAACAATCAGACAACGGGCACAGGACCACATAGGGAAGAAGCAGAGCGGAAAAAGAAGCAATCCGTCCACGGTAATCTCAACCTGAAACAAAACACCCCGACAAGACGAAGCCGGGTGGAATAGAAGAGAGAGGTAAAGGGGGGTGGGCTTTAAGCAAGAAGAGGGCAAAGAGATCGGCTGACAAAGGCCTACTGTTGATTTAGAGCAGTAGTCTGGGCTCATCTTGAGCTTGCCAGATTAAAATGTCATCAGATGCGGGCGGTTTGCAAGTGACTTCGCCCTGGGAGAGATAGCGGGCTTGGGTGGTTTTCGTGTAGTGCAGGTTTTGATGGAATTGCAAGCAGGAACTGAATAAAAAAAAAACCCACCGTTTGTTTGGTTTGTTAGTTTGTTTGTTTGTTTGCGCAGTGATTAAGTTGGTGTTACAGATTCTTATTTGGGGTCAGTGGTTTTTGCATTCTTTCTGTCTTTCTGTCTGGCTGTCTTTCATTCTTTCTTTCTTTCCTTCAAAATTGTTTTGTCTTTTCTAGTCTGTATATTTTTCTTGGCCCATCCCTGCCAAAAGTTTCAGAGTGTATCCATGAAGTGATTTTGACCTGGATTTGACATCAAACTGGCTGTCTTCTTTGTGAAATATACTGTTTGTTTCTCACCTTACATTTGACAAAAGTAGAAATATCTCACATGTTAAGAATCGTACTTTTTAAAAAAATAAGCTCTGTTGATACCACAATAGAACCTCTGCCTGCTGTTGTTGGGTTTTATTTAGGATACTCCAGGATGGACTAAGTGGTAAAGAGGACTATTGAGCTCGTTTATTGATTATTGATTTCAATGGATGAATGATGGGTTGACCTATTTGATTTGATAAGTATGAGGTATGGAAACATACACAAAGATATGCAAAGAGACGTGGTCAACAGTTGGCTGAGCCACTTCCTCAGTATTTAGGATTTCTTTCTTTTTGCCTCTGAGAAACTTAATTCCAAGTGGTTCCAGCTCCCATATGATTTTAGTGCAGGTCGATCAATCTTCATTGCCTATATCGTTGATGCTTCAGCTAACCGTTCCTTCAGCTCGTACTGTAGTGCTTCAGCATTCTGATGATTCAGCTCTTTGTTCTTCATGCATCTTATTGGTCTTCCAGCATTGTGGTTATTTCAGCTGATTTGTATCCTCTTTTGTTTGCTCTTCCTCAGTGTTACTTGGATTTAGTTTCAAGTCGAGTTTTTGTGTTTTGTTCCTCGGCTAAAGCTGTGAGGTTCACCAATAGTGGAATTTTACCTATACCTTTTTACCCACCATAAAAGTAGCTGCACTTCACATTGATTCAAAACATGGCATAATCCAAGAATGCAGACATATTTTGCCCTCTTCAGAGCTTTCATGAAACAAAATAAAAGATATTTTACAATACAGAAAGTGTTGTGCTTGCAACGTTCCTGCTCATTGTCATATTTACACTCACACACAGAATACACTACACCACGCACACTACACACACACACACACACACACCACACACACACCACACAACACACACACACACACAACACCCACACACACACACACACACACACACGTACAATTAAAATTCGAGGTATCCATTTCGTTTGATTATGGAAGGTAATCAACCGCTTGAACGCCCCTGTTGAAGCCCTGAAATGTGACACTTCTTGTGCTGCATGTACAGACAAAACTGTTCCTTCATTCGGTCATGTTTCGTTTTGTGAACCAACACCTCTGTGTTTGTCATGAGCTTCATTTTGTTAGTAGAATCAGCTGTGTATAAGTGACACTAAACGTCTGACTGTCTGTTTGTGCGTCTGTTTGTTCATCGGTCTCTTTCACTGTCTGTTTGTCTGTCTGTCTATCTGTCACACACACACACACACACACACACACACACACACACACACACACACACACACACACACACACACACACACACACACACACACACACACCTTCCTTCACCTTCACATATCCAGTAGCCCTGTAGACCGTGGGGGCACCACTGAAGATTTTGCAACCAGCTTTCTCCATTCCTTGCGGTCCTCTGCTTTCCCTGTAGCAAGTCGTTCCACTCAAGGCCAGTCCACTCTCTGATGTTGTCTTCCCATCGTTTTCTCTGTCTGCCTCTTCCTCTCCCTCCTTGTACTGCTCCCTGAAGAAGGACAGTCTTGGCCAGTCCAGATGTTCGTGTGACGTGCCCGTACCTCTTTAGTTTGTGTCTTTTCACTGAAGTCAGAAGCTCTTCATATGGTCCGATGGCAGTTTAAATTATTCTGGTTTTCACTTCCTCATTAGTGATATGATCTCTGTATGAGATACCAAGGAGTTTGCAAAAGCATCTCATCTCCATTGCCTGTATCCTGCTTTCACTGTTTGCTGTTATGGTCCATGTTTTACACGCATACATAAATATGGACATGATCAGGAACGCATCAGTCCGGTCTTGAAGCTGATGGCAATGCTCTTGTCGTTCCAGAGGACTTTCAGTTTGGTCATTGCAGCTGTGGTCGGGGCTATCCTGTGTTATGTACTAAGCTTGAACTCTTGATTTATACATTCTCACCCACATGCACATACACACTTTGATGACACCAACTAAAATTTTGTGTGTGTGTGTGTGTGTGTGTGTGTGTGTGTGTGTGTGTGATACCGCTCAAAAATTCATAAGATTTGCATGTATTTCTTGAAATTTCACTTTTTTTTCACAAGTGCAGATTGTGCCTTTTAAAGAAATTTGTATACTTTAAAATTAGTCTTGAGTCTTTAATACTGTTTGCTTATCATTTTGCGATGAACTCTTGCTTTTCAGTTCCTGTAGTGTTGACACTGTTTTTGTGTGTATTGCCGTTAGGTTTATTCTCCTGTTGAATTCTTTGTAATCCTCCATACCCCAAAAGGGGTGAAAGGAATTAAACCTTGAATCTTGTGTGCGTGTGTAATACCGCTTTTTGTGAAAAAGCTTGAAATTGTTTCATAAAATTCTACCCATGAATGACTGTGTAACCAAAAATAAACCCCAAGAAATACACTTTCCGATGGATACTACTGGCGCCTAACGCGCTCCCTTTTGTGAAGAGTGTGTTGACATGCTTCTCAGTTTGACGCAATGCCTTCTCTCCAGTCAGTTTAAACATGCCTTAAACCGACTACGATTTCAGACAATCCTTGAAGCGCTCGACAAAACCGATCAGGTTTCTGTCGACACACGCCCAGGCCAGAGGAGAAGATAATTGAGTTTGGCAGCTATGTGTCATCAAATCCAAGTCCCAAGTCCAAATTATTGCGTTTTCCTCTCCCTCCCCCTCTCTCTCTCTTTCTTGGCGCCTTTATGAGAATAGGCTCAAGGTCAAGGACTGTCACATGACTTCCGTGTCGGAAATATGATCCTCCCTTGAAAGAATTGTCAAAATCTGGCTTAAAACGATGGAAGTAAAACTGGACGAGTTTTGTTACGTTTTCTTCTTCTTCTTCTTCTTCTTCTTCTTCTTCTTCTTCTTCTTCTTCTTCTTCGGAGTTTCATTGTCTCAGTTCAATACAGAAATGTAAGCACGTGTCTACATGCACGCGAGTGTACGAGTGTACACGCACGCACGGACGCCGTTACGCACGCACGCACGTGTGCTCTAGCCACACACATTCACATACAAATTCACACACACGCACACACAAACGCGCACACACGCACACAACACACAACCCACACACACCACACACACACACACACACAACACACACACACACACACACACACACACACACACAACACAAAGAAGCAAATGCATTGCTTGTTCAAATGTACCGTCTGCAAATAAAAAAAGACTTTCACACCACACTACACACACACTCACACATACACCACCACACACACACTACACTAGCTACACACACTAACTGCATACACTAACTACACAACACTAACTACACACACACACACACACACACACACACACAACCACACACACACACACACACACACCACACACACACACATACACACTCACACCCCACTCACACACGCACACTTGCTTTTTTGAGCTAGCCCTAGAGAGCAACAATCGTCTGCTTTGCCAGCCAACAAAGGAGTGATGATTTTTCTTATGGCAAGACCCCACTACCGTGCTGAAAGCCCTCACTGGGGACCTCTGCTGCATTATTTGGCTGCTTAAGAGAGAGAGGGAGTGAGGGAGAGAGGGAGGGAGGGAGAGAGAGGGGGGGGGGGCAGAGAGAGAGACGGAGATAGAGACAGAGGGAGGAAGGAGAGTGGGGGGGGGGGAAGAGAGAGAGTGAGGGAGAGGAGGAAGCACATATAGAGAGGGGGGGGGGGGGGTAGACTAAAGAGAGAGAGGGGGAGGGAGAGAGAGGGGGGGGAGGGAGGGAGAGAGAGAGCTGAGAGCAGAGAGAGAGAGGAGAGGGGAGAGAGTGAGGAGAGGAGGAAGCACATATAGAGAGAGGGGGGGGGGTAGACTAAAGAGAGAGAGGGGGAGGGAGAGAGAGAGAGGGGGGAGGGAGGAGAGAGAGGAGCTAGAGAGAGAGGGGGCACAGGAGAGAGAGAGAGAGAGAGAGAGAGGAGAGGAGAGAGAGAGAGAGCGAGCGGAAGGAGGTAGAGAGAGAGATAACGACAGAAAGAGATAACGAAGGGGGGGGAGAGAGGAGGAGGAGAGAGAGGAGATGAGAGAGGAGAGAGAGAGAGAGAGAGAGAGAGAGAGAGAGACAGACAGACAGACAGACAGACAGACAGACAGAACAAAAGGAAAAGATAATGTCAATCATCCTGCATCTTTATGACGTTCTTCCCTGAACGTTAAGCGGGTTTTGTTTTGTTTTGTGTTTCTCTGCCTCTGCCTCTGTCTGTTTATCTGTCTGTCTGTTTGTCTGTCTGTTTATTTGTCTGTTTGTCCGTTCGTCTGTCTGTCTGTCTCTGTCTTTGTCTCTGTCTCTCTGTGTGTGTAACAAAATAGCAGGAGCCAGTGGCCCTGCCTGACTGAACACTTTGCTGCAGTGATGTGTCTGATTCTGGATCTCTATATCTGTACCATGACGTGGACTCCATGCCATGGAGATCATTTGGGCTACAACCATATTTGTTGCTGCTGTGTTGTTATCGTTCAATATAATATGTGTTGTGCCCAGTCCCCTTCCCACTGTCCCCTTGTGAATGGGCTTCACAGCTTAAATCACAATAAACTATTATCATTGTCATTGTCATTGTCTCTCTGTGATGAGGGCCTGGTGTAAAGAAGCCACCGGCTTATCCAAGTACCCTCAATAAAACAGTCGAGTTCCAGAGTTCCAATCCGAGTTCTCTGTCTCTGTTCTCTGTCTGTCTCTGTCTTTGTCTCTGTCGCTCTTCCAAACTCCGTGTATTGTGGCCTAAGGCCAATGTACAAATTAAATACGTTCAGAGTTTTCTTTCAAGGTGAAAGTTAAAGATATTTTTTTCCAGAGGTACATTGAATAAACATTACATTTGCTTATTTTCATTCTGCCATGTATGTGTTAGTGTGCGCACGCGCGTGTGTGTTTGTGTTTCTTTGTCTGTGTCTGTATGTGTGTGCACGCGCGCACGTAAACGTGCGCTCACGATCACGCACACACACCTCCTCCCAATCATCTTAGTACGCGCATACATGTAAAACAGTGTCACTCACCATCACCACAACCAGAAGACGACGAGAGAAAAAAACACCGAAAAAAAGAACTCCAACCTAGCCAGTCTCCTAACCGATCGGAGTTTTTTGGTTAAACATTTTTTCTTTTTACATGTAACAGATCCTTTGACAGCAATATTGAGTGACAGACACCCCATCCCAAGCAGACGAGAGTAGAGGAAAGCGTTGGCTGGGGAACAGGCGTTATGACTGAATAATACAGGGGGACTAGCAAGCAGTCTGAGGACTGGCAACCTAACCTGTTGCAATTTGGTACCAGCCGTACTAAAGGGCGACCCTGGTCCCCTTCCACCACGGCCGTGAATAATTCATCCGCAGTTTTTTCTCCTGTCAGTACCATGCGACGCACGACGAAGACGTTGGAGCATTAGAGATCACACAGAAGACGTTGGAGGGTTAGAGATGACACAGAAGACGTTGGAGCATTAGAGATGACACAGAAGACGTTGGAGCATTAGAGATCACACAGAAGACGTTGGAGCATCAGAGATCACACAGAAGACGTTGGAGCATTAGAGATCCCAAAGAAGACGTTGGAGCATCAGAGATCACACAGAAGACGTTGGAGCATTAGAGATCCCATAGAAGACGTTGGAGCATTAGAGATCACACAGAAGACGTTGGAGCATCACAGATCACACAGAAGACGTTGGAGCATCACAGATCGCACAGAAGACGTTGGAGCGTTAGAGATCACACAGAAGACGTTGGAGCATTAGAGATCACACAGAAGACGTTGGAGCATTAGAGATCACACAGAAGACTTTGGAGCGTTAGGGATCATTACGCGCGCGCGCACACACACGCACACACACACATTTTTGTCCCCCTCTTCTTCCTTCTTTTAAATTGTTTTTGTAGTAATATTTACACTGTCTGCCAGAGCCACTGTCTAGACTGGCATGTTATTTGATATGTGTTAGAAAATCCTTCATGTTGGTTGTTGTTGTTGTTCTTATTATTATTATATTTTTTAAAGTTTGTTTCCAAGTTGTTCAATAACCAGCTAGTGTCATTTGTGTGATGATCTCATGAAAGTTGTATGAAGATGCCATTTTCTGATAAACTCACGCAAGTTCAGAAGACAAAATTTGGTAACTGTCTAGGGTGTAGGGGAAGGGTTAGTACCGCCCTCGCCAGAAATGGGAAGGAATGATGTGGACGAGAAGGTTTCTAGGTCTCACTTGTAGGACGGAGTGTTCAGAAGTGTACTGGTTGACATAGTGCCTCACTGATGTAGCTCTGTCCTCATCTATGGTATGCTGAGCTGACTTGACCATCATATTTTGGTCTGTATGGAAATGCAATTTATTTATTTATTTATTGTTTTATATCGAGGATAATGGAATAAGCATTTATGTGCTTCTTTTTACATCCAGTCCCCGTGTGTATGCGGATTTGTGAATTCTGTCATCTGTTCCCACCGGCACACAATGGCCTACTCTTACGAAAAGCGGAACAAGATTTAACGTGTGCGCAAGATGTTCTGCGTGCGTTCGCACACGGGACCTCGGTTTATAGTCTCATCCAAAGGACTTATGGGGAGAGTGGAGTCAACACTGATGTTAACTCCAATGGTTTGACAAGTCTGTTTCAATAGTTTCCTCCTCACTCTGTGGCCTCGACTGTGGTATGTTGAACTGACTGACTGACTTGTTTTTGATATTCTGGTCTGCATGGAAAGGCTATGGTTTGACAAGTATCTTTCAAATTTTCCTTCTTTGCTTTCTTTTTAAAAAAAGTTTTTTTTGGTTTCTCTTTTTCTGACCTTCTGTCCATTCTGTCTTTTTGTGCTGTCGGTTTTCTTTTTTCGTTTCTGTTTTTCCCCATCGTTTTCTCTTTTATTGTTATCATTTTGAAATTGAGATTGTCTCTTATAGCAAGTTTTTTGAAATTTTCGCACTTTTGTTTTAACATTAACCATGGTGCGAGGAGGAAATTTTGTCTATTAAGGGGGTGATCTGGACAATAGTTTCATGTGCAATTTGTCAATATTTCTGGAGTCCCCAACCATAAGAAAAAGAAAATTAATTATAGATATTTTTGTTATCATTTGGAAATTAGGATTGTTCTAAACGACCAAGATTGTTTTGAAAATTTTCACCTTTTGGTTTTAACATTAACCATGGTGCAGTTTTGATGTTAATCTTCATTAGTTGGGATTAATCATTGGACCAAAGTTCATGTGCAATTTGTCAATTATTTTTGAGTCCCTCAACCTAAAAGAAAAAGCTATAAATTGTATAGTTCTTTATGAAATTTTGTAGAACATATTTTGTGAGATATCCATCGATCAAAGCAACAGTAATTCAAGGGAAAGACAGGAAGATTTGATTAAAACAGCGAAAAGGAAGAGCGCTTTGTTGATTTTAGTGCACCATTTTGATTGATTATCATTTCGGCCATTTATCAAGCAGACAAAGTTGCACACGTACACAGGCTTAGAAAATTTCCAAAACGTAAACTAGTGTTGCATTTTCTCACTTAAGAAAACAAGACTTCGAAGAATGCTTAGGTTTAATGTCTCAAAATTTCACATGATATACGTTGACTAGCCGGCAAGACCCTGTGGTAACGTAGCAGACCAGTACTTGTAGGTTGGAGGGAGGGTGGCCCATCCAGCATTAGTTGGAAAAAAGGGTTTCTGGTGTTTTCTTTGACTGGTAGCTTTATGGCGATTTGGCATAGATCGTTTCCAGTGGTTTGTTGATGCTTGCGACTGCAGCCCAGTCAAGGAAGTCAGAACCTACTGTTACTTTATCTAGGAGTTTTACACTACTAAAGAGGAAAGATCACTATACACTCTATAAATTTTTTTCTCCTCAAAAGTCGTCCATTTTTGCTGATTGAAGTAGAACACTTTCAGCGAGTAAAACAGGAAAAGCTTTGTTAATTACCTGGATATAATAAAGAGAAAACTCTATGAAATTAAAAAAAAACAAAAACAAAAGGTGCTGTTGCTAATAATCCTAGTCGACCATAGGGAGCGTTACGATGTTGATGCTCACATGACGAAAGAACATTGGAGAAGATACCAAAAAATCATTTAAAACATTTTTGGAAGCAGTTGTTTTTAAAAAGTTTCAACAAAGGAAACCAGGCAAAGAAGTGAGGTAAACATGTCAGAACAAGTATCTAGATGGGCAGATAGCTAAATCAAAGACGAAAAACCGACAATAACAGACAGTCGTTAATACAGAAGTAGGTACACAGACTGATATACAGACAACCAACAGAAAGGTAACATTTCAAGGCATTTCCCAGACCTTTGCCAGGCAAAGATAAGAAAGGAGTATCACGTGAAGGAATGATTCCTGTACCTCCGTATCTAAATCCCCCCATAGCTATTACCACCTTCAAATTGGACAGAGCCACCACATTCCAGAGACTTAGGACAGAAAAAGATACAGTCCATCAGCCACAATTTTGACCTGAAACCCAAACCCAGACAAGATCAAGGTCTGAGAGAGGGTCTTAAGCAAGCAGGACAAACAGATCAACCGACAAAGGCCAACACCACGTGGACTTACAGAACTCCATTTAGACTGGCCTTCCGAGTTACAAAATTGAAATGTCATCGGATGCGGGTGGTTGGTTAGAAGTGACTTCTGGGTGGGCGAGATAACGGATAACGAGAGAGAAAGGATTCTGTTGAATAACACGCGTGAAATAAAAGGGTTGCTTTTAGAAACTAAGCTACTGTGTATGAGGGCTTTTGTTACGGGTTGGTTGTCTTTTCGGTCGGGGGTGTTTTGTTTTGGGTCGATACTTGATTTTGTCTACCGTGTGGATTGTCGTGACCTATTTGAAGACGCTCATCGTTTTCCTGAGTTGGTAAGTCATACGCGTTTTACAAGTACGTTGTTCCTTTACAATGCGCTTTGTTCCTTTCCAGAATTTTGACGATCTTTCTACACTAAAACAGATTCATGAGATCGTTCTGATCTGAATTTTTGTACCATGGAGTGTTTTTTTTTCTTTTTTGGCAGTAATCGCTGCATATTTCAAAGTTGTTTCTACAAACAAACAAGCAAAACAGAAGCCATGTATGATATTGTTTACGACTACCAATAGTTTACATAGTTAACAAGTGTAACTCGACTCAACTGTTTCTGTCGCCACTGTCGTGGGTAGGAGCTCCACGCAATGTCACCAGGGTTCGCCATCTCTCTGTGTCTCTGCTGAGTTCTTCGATCTCCTGTAGCCATCCCAGACCACTGATCTCATTGTGGACAACCAAAAAGAACCCAAAAGACAATAATTATTTTCAGCTGTAATTATAGCAGTAAAAGCAATGATTAATTCCCTGTGTTTGTTTCTCAAACATATCAACTTTCAAAGGTGCCCAAAGAGTCAGAAACAGGCAATGCGTTAAGTTTTTTGTTCTCTCATCAAAATAATTGTGTGATTTGCTGTAAAACTGTTAACAGAAGGAAGATTAATTCCGCAGAGGGTTATAAACTACGCTAATCAAACAAAAGGCTGTTTTAAAACCAAACAATGTTTTGAATATGCAGAAACGTTTATCTGCCCCGTCAGATTCATTCTTGCTTGAATTACCATCTGTGACGTGGCAGAAGAGAGAGCCCTGGCTAATTGAAAACCATTATTGTAACAACAGATGAGCTATCACATAGCAAACAGTAATAATTTACGACAGGGAGGCGACAGTAACTGTTACAACATCCACAGTGAAAACAATTTTTGGTAAAAATAAAAACCAACAACAACAAAAAAGAAACTGGCATTCATTTCGTGGGATAAGACAGAGCATTTAGCCGCTTGAGCGAAAACGTTGCAGTCCTACAATTTGATACATATTATTTTGCCGACACACAACCCCCCCCCCCCCCCCCCCCCCCCTCCCCTTTCCTCTTTCGGTAACATGTCGTTTTGCACTGTTTGTTAAGAATTCGTGTATGTGTGTGTGTGAGTGTGAGTGAGAGAGAGAGTGTGTGTGTATATGTGTTCGTAAGTTTCCATCGGTTCAGTGCCGTTGTGTAGTCTGTAAAATACAGTAAAATAGCCATACAGCCACTATGAACAACGATGACAATAGCAGTAACATTCGCTTGACACCCCCCCCCCCCCCACCTCTCTTCCTTACACACACACCATTGCACACGCGCATGCACACACAAACATCACATTCACCTGCACACACGCGCTCGCATGCAAATATAACATATTTGCACATCACACTGACTCAAACACACACACACACACACACGCGCACGTACGCACGCACGCACACGCGCGCGCACGAACACACACACACACACACTATAATGACAGTGAGAGTGAGGTATGTAAAGAATGCCAGCGAGTTCTTGCATTTCAAAACAGACGGAATATTCGTTTTCATTCCTCCTAATCCCAGCTTTCCATAGACCTGCCATGTAGCATCTCGTTGGGGAGACAGACAGACAGAGACAGAGAGAAGAGAGAGAGAGAGAGAGAGAGAGAGGAGAGAGAGAGAGAGAGAGAGAGAGAGAGGAGAGAGAGAGAGAGGCACACAGACAGACACACAGACAGAGAGGCAGAGATGGAGAAGAAACAGATAGAGAGATAGGTAGAGCGAGAGAGGAATAGACAAACAGACGGATCGGAGGGAGGAGGAGGAGGAGGAGAGAGAGAGAGAGAGAGAGAGAGAGAGAGAGAGAGAGAGAGAGAGAGAGAGAGAGAGACAGTCAGACAGACAGACAGACAGACAGACAGAGACAGAGGCAGATAGAGAGAGAAGGAAGACAGACAGACAGACAGAGACAGATAGACATACAGAGAAGGAAGAGAGAGAGAGAGGAGAGAGAGAGAGAGAGAGAGAGAGAGAGAGAGAGAAGAGAGAGAGAGAGAGAGAGAGAGTTAGTTTTGTTCTTTATTTATTCTTTTTATTTATTCTTTTTATTTCGAGGATCATGGAATAAGCACTTAGAGAGAGAGAGGGGAGAGAGAGAGAGAGAGAGAGAGAGAGAGAGAGAGAGAGAGAAGAGAGAGAGAGAGAGAGAGACTACAGACATAGAACGAGAAAAAAAATAGACAGATGGATGAGAGAGAGAGAGAGAGAGAGAGAGAGAGAGAGAGAGAGAGAGAGAGAGAGAGAGAGAGAGAGAAGGTGTAAACGATACCTTGTCACGGTACGCCTCTGTCACTACCCCATTAACCCTATACCCCCATTCCAACCCCCAGGTCATCCTCTCCTTTCCCTTTACTTCTCTTCCGACTTCAAGTCTAAAATTTAATTTGCAGTCCACCCTTTCTTACATGCTCTGACAAGCATGAAGTAATAATGATGACTATAACAATATCAATAATGATTATGATAATAATATAAGAATAATTACTGATAATAATATCACTATTAGTGGTAGTCGTCGTCGTCGTAGTAGTAGTAATAGTAGTAGTAGTTAGTGGCAGCAGTGGTAGTGGTGGAAATAGAGGTGGTAGTAGTAGTAGAAGTAGTAGGAAAATTATGATGATGTTGATGATGATGATGATGATGATGATGAGAAGAAGAAGAAGAAGAAGGAGGAGGAGATGAAAAAGAATTAGGAAGAAGAAGAAGAAGAAGAACAACAACAACAACAAATCCCAAAACCCCGTTTTATTCACTGTTTTGCAGGACATCTTGTCTGTATGAACAGGAGAATGTCCACGCGTTATAGATATATTATCATGAAGGTGAGGAAATAAGAGTACATGACTACAAGCTTTAAGTATACATCATTGTGTCATGCAAAATGAACAAAACTGAATACCTAGTATTCTGTTTCATTGTTGGCCCAGCTGATTTCTGGACCATGGTACCAGAGCTGAACGGTATGTTACTCACAGTCTGCTAAATACACATAATGTACACATTCTTGCTCGCATTAGATAGTTGAAGCTAAGATTGTTGAAGCCAAGATTGTTGAACCTAAGATTGTTGAAGCCAAGATTGTTGAAGCTAAGATTGTTGAAGCTAAGATTGTTGAAGCCAAGATTGTTGAAGCCAAGATTGTTGAAGCTAAGATTGTTGAAGCTAGATTGTTGAAGCTAAGATTGTTGAAGCTTAGATTGTTAAAGCCAAGATTGTTGAAGCTAAGATTGTTAAAGCCAAGATAGTTGAAGCTAAGATTGTTAAAGCCAAGATTGTTGAAGCTAAGATTGTTAAATCCAAGATAGTTGAAGCCAATAATGTTGAAGCTAATATAGTTGAAGCCAATATTGTTGAAGCTAAGATAGTTGAAGCTAATATTGTTGAAGCTAATCTACAAAGGACATGTCTTGACTTCTCCCTTAACTCCTTCAAGAGTCGCTGAGACACTACACTCAAGTGTTTTTTCACGCAGTGTATCGTGAGCTAGTTATAAAAGTGGAGGAGCCAGTCCATCTTTTAGTAGAAGTTAGAAATACACATAGCTTATAAGGAATGGAGTAAAGAATACACTTTTCAAATTATCAAAGAACAACTTTTGCTCTCAACGATACACAGAGTCGAACTTCAAGTTAGTGAATCTTATAATTATTTCCCATATCACCCAAGACATCGATATGATCAAAGAAAACCAAAATATAGGGGACCTCCTCATTAGATATACAGCTTATAGCTTGTTCGTTGACTTAGTTTATTTATGTATATGCACAGACACAAACGTGAAGTACAAACAGGATACATATTATACAGAAGATGTGTCCACGAGAAGAGAAAGCTTCTTAATTCTTCTTCGTCGTCGAACGCCCATACAGCACTATTGTTGATTGTAATGTGGGCAAAAATGCGTCACGCTGCCGTTAAGCGCCTGACAAGTCAGACCCAGCGCATCCCACTTCGGCACGGCAGAGAACTGTTATCTTTTAAGTCTTTCTGGAGAAAAAAAGGTGCAGGAGAATGGACCAAGAAGGCAGAAAATAGACAAGAAGGAGGTGGCAGGAAGAAAAGGGATATGGCAGAAACAAAGAGAGTGATAGAAAAGAGGAATTTTCTAGCACAGAAGGTGGGGATGCTACTTATTATACTGACAGGCCACCGGCATCCCCACAGAGCAGAAAGGTTAATGAGATTATTGATCCTTTTTTTTTTTTAACTTAGGAAGAAGAAAACTTGGCCTGTGTAATCTGTCAAAATTGCTGTAACGCTGATGCATATTTTCAGGAATTGTTCAATATGAATTATTCTAAAAGCAAATGCCTAACTTTGGAATATAAAAACTGCCAAAGATCCCAACTCTATCCCGGTGAGAATAAACCAAATTTTATAGTATTGTCATCTTCTGCAAGTTTTTGTTCTAGAATTTCCTTTCTCCCGTTGTTCTCTTTCTTTTTGCTTTCTTTTCTTTTTTGTTTTGTGTTTGTTTTTGTTTTGTTGTTGTTGTTTTGTTTTGGTCTTTGGCTTCTGGCTACCTTTCCCCTCCAAACATATCTTCCTGCCTTAACGTTCCATTCATATTGATTTCTTTAAAAAAAAATCTTTCCCACAGATTAGATCAACTGGCACTTTTGTGATAACCTTTTTTGTCTCTAGGTTATGTAAACTGCCCAGCGACTTGTCCCGGTATACACTATTGTGTGTATGCTCTTCAGTTGTATGTATCATGCCTTTCATGTTAGCTATCTCCTCGTTTAAACTATAGCACTGAAGCCCACGCCAGGGATATAATTATCTTAAATTTACATAAAAGGTAAAGGTTTCCCATAACCTATGTGGTCGTAAGGGAGCGAGGCATCAGAGACCTCACTTTTTCAGGGGCCAGCATATTGAGGGCGGCGCTCATCTCCTCTCCCTCGCTGCTCTACCTTCCCGGACCCTAAAGAGGGCAGGTACCCATTTACAGCTGGGTGAACTGGGGGACTGTACTGAAGCCAAAGCGCGCA
>CM054137.1:64781330-64786330 GCA_028751875.1 Rapana venosa | reverse complement strand
TTCTTTTTGGTGTTATTGTTGTTGTTGTTGTTGTTGTTGCTCTTCTCCTTCTTCTTCCCCCTCCTCTAACTGCTACTACTACTCTGTTGCTGCTGCTACTTTGTGCCGCTACAAAAACAGCAGCAGCAGCAGCAGCAGGAACAACAACAAACAACATCAACAACTACTACTACTACTACTACTACTACTACTACTACTACTACTACTACTATACTACTACTACTACTGCTGCTGCTGCTGCTGCTGCTGCTGCTGCTGCTGCTGCTGCTGCTGCTGCTGCTGCTGCAACGACGACGACGACAACGACAACAACAACAACAACAACAACTACTACTACTACTACTACTACTACTACTACTACTACTACTACTACTACTACTACTACTATCACTACTACTACTACAACAACGACTACTACTACTGCTGCTGCTGCTGCTGCTGCTGCTGCTGCTGCTGCTACTACTACGACTACGACTACGACTACTGCTGCTGCTGCTGCTGCTGCTACAACAACAACAACAACTACTACTACTTCTGCTACTACTGCTTCTGCTGCTGCTGCTGCTGCTGCTGCTGCTGCTGCTGCTGCTGCTGCTGCTGCTGCTACTACTACTACTACTACTGCTGCTGCTGCTGCCGCTACTACTTCTACTTCAACTGCTACTACTTCAACTGCTACTACTACCACTATTCTTCCTACAACCACTACTTCTATTTTTCTTTGTTTTGCTGCTGCTTTACTTTCATGTTTTCTTCGGTGTTTTCCTCTTCCTATATTTCGTTTTCACATTCAAGAGAAGAGATCCCGTCTCAGCACTTTCGCACAGCAAGTAGGCCTGAAAATCAGTCAGAAGAAGACAGAGGTGATGACACTGAACGTTCAGAACCCCTCACCGGTCACAGTGAATGGAGAAGATTTACCAACAACTGAAGAGTTCACGTACCTCGGGAGCACTGTTAGGCATGACGGCGGAGCAGGCAGCGACATCAAGAATCGGATTAGCAAAGCAAGAAATGCTTATAGAAATCTGAACAATGTGTGGAAATCGTCCCAGTACAGCACCAGAACCAAACTAAGACTATACCAGAGCTGTGTACTTTTCACCCTTTTGTACGGCTCGGAGTGCTGGAGGATGACTGAGAGTGACCTCGACAAACTATCCACATTCCACACGAAGAATCTCAGAAGAATCTTGCGCATCTTCTGGCCTGAGACCATCTCCAACCAAGAACTTTTTGCCCGTTGCAACCAAGAAAGCATGGACAACATCATCATGCATAGGCGATGGGGATGGATAGGGCATATCTGCCGACGGGAACAGGGAAACATCGCCCGAACAGCCCTCCACTGGACACCAGAGGGAAAACGCAAACGAGGACGACCCAAGAACACTTGGCGTCGGACTGTCGAAGCAGAGCTGAAGACCTTCCAACATACCTGGGGAACCATTCAGAAGCTGGCCCAGGACAGACAGGAGTGGAGAACATTTGTTGCTGCCCTACGTGCCAATAAGGCACAAAGGCATTGATGATGATGATGATGATGATATTTCGTTTTAATTCTTTTCCTCATTCTTCGTTATCTTCTTCTTCTTCTTTATCTTCTTCTTCTTTATCTTCTTCTTCTTCATCATCGTCATCTTCTTCATTTTTGTCTTCTTCTCCTTCTTCGACATCTTCGTTTTCGTCTTCTTCTCCTTGTTCGTCATCTTCCTCGTCATCTTTGTCGTCATCTCTTCTTCTTCTTCTTCTTCTTGTTCTTCTTCTTCTTCTTCTTCTTTGTCTTTGTCTTCGTCTTCTTCTTCTTCTCCTTCCTCTTTGCATTCTTTTGCTTCTTCGCAATTCTTCTTCGCAATTCATTATCATCATCGTCGTCGTCGTCGTCGTCATCATCATCATCATCATCATCATCATCATCATCACCTTTTTTTTCTTCTTCTTCTTCTTCTTCTTCTTCTTCTTCTTCTTCTTCTTCTTCGCAATTCTTCTTCTTCTTCTTCGCAATTCTTCTTCTTCTTCTCCCTCCTCCTCCTCCTCCTCCTCCTTTTTTGTTTCGTTCTACTTTCTCCTTTTCCACCTCCTCCACTCTCTTCTCCTTCATCATCATCTTCCTATTCTTCTTCTCCTCCTCCTCGTCTTCTTTTCTTGTTTTCGTCTTCTTCCACCTCCACCTCATCCTCCTCTTCCTGTTCTTATTCTGATCTTCCGCCTCTTTTTCATTCTTCTCCTTTCTAATGTCTTGTTCATATTCTGAACCATCTTTAGGAGGAGAAAAACATAGCACCGATATCTATCTCACTGCTTGAACTCCTGAGACACACCCTAAAAAGAAAACCCTCTGCTACAGCCTCTCCTTCCAGTATCGTTCTGTGGTCTCCAGAGAGCTGTGCATGTGCAACAGCGGGCAAGGTTGATTCTTCTTCGCACTGCTTGCTCCGTTGTGTGGTATAGTTGTGCGTTCTGTTATTACCTCCCACCCCTCCCACCCACCGTCTTTTCTTCATATAGTGTACTCTCTCTGTTGCACTTTTGTGTCTGATTGCCGATCTGTCTGTCTATATCTCTATCTTTCTTTCTGTCTGTCGTGGTCTCTCTGCTGTCTTTCCTCTGTCTGTCTTCTTCTTTCTCTTCTTCTCTCTCTCTTCTTCTCTCTTCTTCTTCTCTCTTTTTCTTATTTTTTATTGTTCTTTTCTTTTTTCTTCTTCTTCTTCCTTCCTCCTCCTCCGCTTCTTTTTTTCTCTTTCTTCTTTCTCTTCCTTCTTCTCGCCTCTTCCTCTCCTCTTCTGCTTCTTCTCCTCTCCCTCCTCAGTCTTGTCTTTTCTCATCTCTTGTTCATATTTTAACTCATATTTAAGAACAACAAACCACCGTTATCTAGCTGCTTTTAACTCCTGAGACACGCGTTTTAAAAAGCAAATCTCTCTGCTACAGCCTCTCTTTCCAGTTTCGTTCTGTGGTCTCCAGAGAGCTGTGCATGTACAACAACGGGCAAGGTTGATTCTTCTTCGCACTGCTTGCTCTGTTGTGTGGCATAGTTGTGCGTTCTGTTATTACCTCCCACCCCTCCAACCCACCGTCTTTTCTTCATATAGTGTACTCTGTCTGTCTGTCTGTCTGTCTGTCTGTCTCTCTCTCTCTTCTCTCTCTCTCTCTCTCTCTCTCTCTCTCTCTCTCTCTCTCTCTCTCTCTCTCTCTCTCTGTCACTCTCGTGTTGCACTCCCTCACTTTAATTTGTAAAGCTTCAATAAGAGATATGTATCCTAGAATTTTTGTAGCTGCTTGTGTTCAGTACTGTGGTCGTGTGTGTGTGTGTGTGTGTGTGCTGTGCGTTTTGCGTTGCGTGGTTGCTCGTGTGTGTGTGTGTGTGTGTGTTGTGGTGTGCGTATGTTTAACCAAGATATAACAGATTCGGCAACCCTTCATGTATGCCATGGCCTTTGTGATAAACCTGTTCGGTTCGAGTTCTTCTGTGTTGCGCACTCTCTGCTGATTGCCGTCTGTGTGTGTGTGTGTGTGTGTGTGTGTGTTGTGTGTGTGTGTGTGTGTGTGTGTGTGTGTGTGTGTGTGTGTGTGTGACTTCGATTTTACGTCTGTTCACTTAATGTTGTTGTTGTTGTTTTGCGTTCCCCATCTTAACACCTGTGATATTACACGATTGCCGGTTTGTCTCTCTCTCTGTCTGTGTCGCTGTCTTTTCTTTCTGCGGTAGTCTCTCTGCTGTCTGTCCGTCTGTGTGTGTGTGTGTGTGTGTGTGTGTGTGTGTGTTGTCTGTTGTCTGTCTGTCTGTCTCTGTCTCTCTCTCTCCCTCTCCTCTCTTCTCTCTCTCTCTCTCTCTCTCCCTCCCTCCCACTTTACTCACTGTCGTCTGTCTATCTGCCTCTTTCTCTCTCTCTCTCTCTCTCTCTCTCTCTCTCTCTCTCTCTCTCTCTCTCTCTCTCTCTCTCTTCTCTTTCTCTCTCTCTCTCTCTCTATCTCTCTCTCTCTCTCTCTCTCTCTCTCTCTCTCTCTCTCTCTCTCTCTCTCTCCTTCCCTCCCTCTCTGTCTGTCTGTCTATCTGCCTCTCTCTCTCTCTTTCTCCCTCTTTCTCTCTCTATCTCTCTCTCCCTCCCTCCCTCCCTCCTTAATTTACCTCTCGCTTTCTTTCTTTTCTTTCTCTCTCTCCTATTCATTCTGACCCTATTAATTTTTGTTCTGTCTCTCAGGTTTTGTGGGTTCCTCTTTCGTTTATCTGTTGTTGATGGGAAATGGTCCATGTTTGCTTATCTCCCATTCGTGGAAATAAAGATTATCTTCAGCAACATTTATTTAGCCCGCTGTCTGTCCGTCCGTCCGTCCGTCTGTCTGTCTGTCTGTCTGTCTGTCTGTCTGTCTCTCTTCTCGTCTCTCTCTCTCTCTCTCTCTCTCTCTCTCTCTCTCTCTCTCTCTCTCTCTCTCTCCATTATCCTCGATATAAAGAATAAATAAATAATAAATCTCTCTCTCTCTCTGTATCTGTCTGTATTTTATAACATATTTGCCTTGGTTTTTAGTTATTGGTTTTCTCTTTTTTTTAAATCTAATTTCTTTTCGTTTTTGTTGGAAAGTTACTTAAGCGGTATATTTACCCCCTAACCTACCTGCCCTCTTTAGGGACAAGGAAGGTAAAGCAGCGAGGGAGAGGAGATGGGCGCCGCCCTCAATATGCTGGCCCTAGAGAAGCTGAGGTCAAAGGCCTCGCTCCCCTACGACCACATTGGTTATGGGACACCTTCACCTTTTTTGCCTTTAACACCTGGGCTTCTAAAAGACACATTCTTTTTAAGTGATCTCTGTGTGTCTGTATTTGTTCTTCATAGGCGCCGAGATTCTGCCAATGAAAGTGAGTGGGATGGTAGGTATTTCTTCGTTTTAGCAGAACATTTTCTTTTCTTCTCACCATTTTGGGGAGCCATCTATACGTGCCATGCATCACTATGGACAAGTTTTTGTTCAGCTGAACTATTTTTGTTTTAAACCTTTGA
>CM054137.1:64761330-64776330 GCA_028751875.1 Rapana venosa | reverse complement strand
GGCGAATCCATCAGTCTTGGGTGGTGGTGGTGATAGCACTTAGATGTGATGTAGGGAGATCATAAGCGTGCGGGATTAGCACGTCTGGTATCATTGCTGGAGCTTCATCTTCAGCTCTCATATAAGGCTCAAAGTACGGTGATGGAGAGGGATAGCAGACTAGTTTGCTTTTGGCAGACGTTCACTCTTTGTTCGTTTTGTACACCCCTCCAACCACCCACCCCCCACGCCCCCAAAAGAAAACTCAATTACAACTGAACGTGAAAGGCTAGTAGCTATAAGTGTAAAAAAAAAAAAGAGAGAAGAGAATGACTTGTCCCATGGGATGTAAGAGGTGTGGGGGGGGGGGGGGGGGATGGAGGGGGGGGGGGGGGGGTAAGTTCTTTTAGTATGAACAGTACAATTGCCTTCCATACTGCCTATGCAAGATATTTTCTGTTTTTTTCCTTTAATTCCGTATCTATCTTCTTGTGGGGTTTGTTGTGTGCTTGTTATTTCTGTCTTTTTTTCTTCTTTTTATATTCTTTTTTGTCTTCTCTGTTCTCGTTCTCATCTTTTCTTGATAAGCAAGTTTGGAGACACTTTGCTCCCTTTTCTCTCTCGGTCTTTGGAGTGCGAAATGTATGGTTTCTTCTGGCGATTGGGAACTATATTCACGAAAGGAGTTGGTATGGGTATCACCTTTTTTTCTTTCTTTTTCTACAGTGTCGTTTAATTTAGGTTGCATCATCTTTCGTCTGAGATTTTGTATAGTTTTGTGGCTTTTAAGTGGGGTTTTTGTGTCTTGCTTTTGTCGTTTTTTTCTTTTGTTTGTTTGTTTTGCTTTGTTTTGTTTCGTTTGACATTTCTCTTATTGATACTTTGAGACAAACTTACAGACTTCTTCCTTAGTTCCACGAGGAGTTTGTTTTGGAACTGCTTTGAATTTGTTGGCATAGTGTTTTGGGAACATTGGACCCTGGTGTGTGTGTGTGTGTGTGTGCATGCGTGAGTGCGTGCGTGCGTGCGTGTGCGCGTGTGTGTGTGTGTGCGCGCGCGCGTGTATATGTGTGTGTGTGTGTGCACGCGCTTACGCAAGCAACATCGTTTTTCATCATCTAATCTCGTTGTCTTGTTTTCTTATATTATGCTTTGCCCTCATCCCCCCCATCTCTCTCTCTCTCTCTCTCTCTCTCTCTCTCTCTCTCTCTCTCTCTCTCTCTCTCTCTCTCTCTCTCTCTCTCTCTCTCTCTCTCTCTCTCTCTCTCTCTCTCTCTCTCTCTCTCTCTCTCTCTATCTGGCTAATTCTATAAAACAGATTTTTTGTCTTTTTAAAACTTGTAGCCACTTTGTCAGACGATATCGATAGATAGCATCCAACAGACTTTTTTTCTTATGAAATACAAAGATAGCTCAGTTTAACGTGAAATAAAACACAACAGAAACTATGATCGATACAACGATGGTAAGGATAGCAGAATGGGATTATAACAACATTTGCATCATATCCCGGGGATTTAAGGTTTAATTAATTGATTGATGTATCAGTTAAAAGCGGAATTATGTAAGATTACATAGATAACGTGCAAAAACAATCATCGTTACTGTCCCATTCCCATTTCTCGCTTCCAACCAAGCCTTTCTTAATACCTTTGAAAGAAAGAAAAGAAAAGAGAAGAAGTAAAGGATGAATGAATGTATGGACAGATATCGTTTGATGATGTGGTAAATTCGCGTTTCGCTGATGCTGAATGGTAAAAGCCCTAAAGTATCGCAAAACTAGCATGAATAAAGTGGCCTACTCATGTACGTTGCATACATATATGCAATAAACAAAACAAGTGAAAGTTTCAAGTGTGATAGCATTGTCTGTTACGTCTGTCAGGCTCTTACTGTCTGTCTGTTTGTGTCTCTATCTGTATCTGTATCACTGTCTGTCTGTCTGTCTGTCTCTCCATCCATTGTCTGTATCACTCTCTGTCTGTCTGTCTCTGTCTCTGTCTCTGTCTCTGTCTCTGTCTCTCTCTCTCTCTCTCTCTCTCTCTCTCTCTCTCTCTCTCTCTCTCTCTCTCTCTCTCTCTTTTCGGAGGGCCAGCGGGATGTAAAAAGCTATTGTCACGCCCTAATCGGTAACCCTCTTTAAATAAAATTTCTTCACAGTGCTCTCATTCTGTGTCTCTTGTCTCATTCTCTCCCTCAGTGTATATGTTGTGTGTGCGCGCGCGCGCGCGCGTGTGTGTGTGTGTGTGATTTAAGTATGATACCACACTAGCCGTGTGGTTAGGTGGGTGGTGGGGCGGGGAGGGGAGGGGAAGGGGAAGACACGCAGACAAGAACGAAAACGGTGACGGACAGACCGACAGACAGACACAGAGACAGACAAGAAAAGACAGTCACGGGCATACAGACACAAAAAAGAGCGAGAGTGAAGCCTCGACCAAAAAAACACACAACAAACCTCCCCCCAAAAAGCCCAAACCACCAGTGGGTTATTACATTTCAAAATGTAGGGGATATTCGTTTTCATCCCTCCTAATCCCAGCTTTGCATAGACCTGCCAAGTGACGTCCCGAGGGAGAGAGAGAGGGAGAGACTGAGAGAGAGACAGACAGACAGACAGACAGAGAGTGAGAGACAGACAGACAGATAGGTGTATGAGGGAAAAGGAAGAGAGAGAGAGAGAGAGAGAGAGAGAGAGAGAGAGAGAGAGAGAGAGAGAAGAGAGAGAGAGAGAGAGAGAGAGAGAAACAGTGAGAGCTGGGAGAAAGAGAGTGTGTATGAGAGAGAAAAGGAGAGAGAGGGAGGGGGGGGGGGGGGTAACAGTGAAAGAGAGATAGGAGAGAGTGGGAGAGAGAGAGGGTAACAGTGAGAGATTGGAAGAAAGAGGGTGTGTATGAGAGAGAGGAGAGGGAGAGAGAAGTGGGTGGTGGGGGTGGAGAACAGTGAAAGAGAGATAGGGAGAGAGGGGAGAGAGAGTAACAGTGAGAGATAGGGAGAAAGGGAGAGAAATGGAGAGTATGAAAAGGATGAGAGAGGGGGGTGTCTGAGAGAGAAGGTGAGAGACAGAGACAGAAAGACATGCAGACAGAGAGATATAGATTCACCCAGAGACAGACAAACAGACAGACATACATACACAGGGAAACCTCACGGAATGTAACCGCACTGTGTGTGTGAAGTAAGTGCCAGTGTTTGTCACTGTCAGGAAAGGATCTCTGAGCAGAACCCACCACCACCCCACCCCCAACCCACACCTCCCCCTTCCAGATCCACAGAGTGAGAGAGAGTGTGAGTGAGTGGAGGAGTAGTATAGTCCCTATAGGGCCAAAACGTTTCTTTAATCATCACTCATACACACTTCTGCAAGCTCTCCACAGTCACACTCTTGCTGGAGTGGCCTTGACAGTTTTCGTATTAACTCTTTGAGAACACAACCATACCAGGAGAAGGCTGGAGTGGCCTTGACAGTTTTCGTATTAACTCTTTGAGGACGCGCACCAGGAGGGAGTTGAGAGTGCTGAAAAGAGCTGGGGAAGAAGAGCAGAAGAAGACAGGTACTTTGGATTGGATTGAGGGGGTGGGAGTGGGGTGTGTGCTCCAACCGCTGAGTTGAGTGAGCTCCAGCTAAAAAGTGTTGTTGCTGGGTTGTACTACTTGGGGTTTCCTTGGTGTAGACAAACCTCCTTGATCATTCTGTTGTTGTTGTTTCTGTCTCTTAGTTAAAAGCTGGCTTTTATGGAAGTTTATAGTAACATCTAACTGGGGAGAAGAAGGAGAGGGAGGAATAGAGTGTGTGTGTGGTGGGGGTATGTAGTGTGTGTGTGGAGGGGGGTTAGTGTGTGCGTTGTGATTTGTAGTGTACTGTAGGGTAGTGTAGTGGAGTGTATTGTGTGTGTGCGAGACAGAGACTGAGGCAGATTCACTGAGAGACAGACATACATACATAGAAACACACAAACAAACATAGAGAGAAATCTCTCTGAATGTAAGGGCACTGTGTGTGTGAAGTTAAGTGCCAGTGTTTGTCACTGACAGCGAAGGATCTCTGCCAGAGCTCCCCTCCCTCCCACAGAGAGAGAGAGAGAGAGAGAGAGAGAGAGAGAGAGAGAGAGAGAGAGAGAGAGAGAGAGAGAGAGAGAGAGACAGAGAGAGAGAGAGAGAGAGAGAGAGAGAGAGAGAGAGAGCGAGTGGAAGAGGCTCTATAGGGCAAAAAAATTTCTTTAATCATCACTCATACACACTTCTGCAAACTCTCCACAATCACACATTTGCTAGAGTGGCCTTGACAGTTTTCTTATTAACTCTTTGAGAACACAACCACACCAGGAGAAGGTTGGAGTGGCCTTGACAGTTTTCGTATTAACTCTTTGAGGACGCGCACCAGGAGGGAGTTGAGAGTGCTGAAAAGAGCTGGGGAAGAAGAGCAGAAGAAGACAGGTACTTTTGGTTGGATTGAGGGGGTGGGGGTGGGGTGTGTGCTCCAACTGCTGAGTTGAGTGAGCTCCAGCTAAAAAGTGTTGTTGCTGGGTTGTACTACTTGGGGTTTTCTAGGTGTAGACAAACCTCCTTGATCATTCTGTTGTCGTTGTTCCTGTCTCTTAGTTAAAAGCAGGGCTATAACGGCAGTTTATAATATTGTCTAACTGGGGAGAAGAAGGAGAGGGAAGAGTAGAGTGTGTGTGGAGAGGGAGGAGGGGGTTAGTGTGTGTTGTGGTGTGCTGTGCATGTGTTGTGTGGTGTACTGTAGTGAAGTGTAGTGTAGGTTAGTGTTGTGTAGTGAAGTGTAGTGTGTGTGCGTCAGACAGAAAGATAGAGGCAACTTTACTTAGAGACAGACAGACAAATAGACAGATATACACACAGAGAAACCTCACTGAGTGTAACAGCACTCTCTCTCTCTCTCTCTCTCTCTTTGAAGTAAGTGCCAGTGTTTGTCACTGTCAGGGGATCTCTGAGCAGAGGCCTGCCCCCAAGAGAAAGAAAGTGGAGGAGTAGTATAAGCCCTTTAGGGCCAAAACATTTCTTTAATCATTGCTCATACACACCTCTGCAAGCTCTCCACAGTCACACTCTTGCTAGAGTAGCCTTGACAGTTTTCGTATTAACTCCTTGAGAACACACCCACACCAGGAGAAGGCTGGAGTGGCCTTGACAGTTTTCGTATTGACTCTTTGAGGACGTGCACCAGTAGAGAAGGTTGAGGGTATGTGAAGAGAACTGTGGAAGAAGAGCAGAAGAAGACAGGTACTTTGGGTTGTATGTGGGGGTGGGGATGGGGTGTGTGCTCCAACTGCTGAGTTGAGTGAGCTCCAGCTAAAAAGGGTTGTTGCTGGGTTGTACTACTTGGGGTTTCCTTGGTGTAGACAAACATCCTTGATTATTCTGTTGTTGTTACTGTTCCTGTCTCTTTGTTAAAAGCGGGCTGTTACTGCAGTTTATAATATCATCTAACTGGGGAAAAGATGGAAAGGAAAGAGTAGAGTGTGTGTGGGGAGGGAAGAGGAGGATATAGTGTGTGTGTGTGTGTGTGATGTGTTGTGTAGTGTAGTGTAGTGTAGGTTAGTGTAGTGTAGTGAAGTATAGTGAGAGGGACAGACAGAGTCACTTAGAGACGGACAAATAGACTCCTAAGCTCTCCACAATCACACGTTTGCTAGAGTGGCCTTGACAGTTTTCGTATTAACTCTTTGAGGACGTGCTCCAGGAGAGAAGGTTGAGGGTAGGTGAAGAGAGCTGTGGAAGAAGAGGAGAAGAAGACAGGTACTTTGGATTGGATTGAGGGGGTGAGGTGTGTGTGCTCCAACTGCTGAGTTGAGTGAGCTCCAGCTAAAAAGTGTTGTTGCGCTGGGTTGTACTACTTGGGGGGGAGGGGGGTTCCTAGGTGTAGACAAACCTCCTTGATCATTCTGTTGTTTTTCCTGTCTCTTAGTTAAAAGCAGGTATATAACAGCAGTTTATAATATTGTCTAACTGGGGAGAAGGAGAGGGAAGAGTAGTGTGTGGTGGTGGTGGGGGGGGGGGGGGGATAGTGTGTGTTGTGTTGTGTTGTGTAGTGTAGTGTAGTGTAGTGTAGTGTAGTGAAGTATAATGAGAGACAGATAGACAGACAGGCAGACAGACAGACAGACAGATTCACTTAGAGACAGACAGATAGACAAACAGAAAGACATACACACAGAGAAACCTTATTGAATGTAACAGCACTCTCTCTCTGTGTGTGAAGTAAAGTGCCAGTGTTTGTCACTGTCAATTGATCTCTGGGCAGAGGCCTGCCCCCCAAGAGAAAGAGAGAGAGCAAGAAAGTGGAGGAGTAGTGTAAGCCCTTTAGGGCCAAAACATTTCTTTAATCATTGCTCATACACACCTCTGCAAGCTCTCCACAGTCACACTCTTGCTAGAGTAGCCTTGACAGTTTTCGTATTAACTCTTTGAGAACACACCCACACCAGGAGAAGGCTGGAGTGGCCTTGACAGTTTTCGTATTAACTCTTTGAGGACGCGCGCCAGGAGGGAGTTGAGAGTGCTGAAAAGAGCTGGGGAAGAAGAGCAGAAGAAGACAGGTACTTTGGATTGGATTGAGGGGGTGGAGGTGGGGTGTGTGCTCCAACTGCTGAGTTGAGTTAGCTCCAGCTAAAAAGCGCTGTTGCTGGGTTGTACTACTTGGGGGGGTTTCTAGGTGTAGACAAACCTCCTTGATCATTCTGTTGTTGTTGTTCCTGTCTCTTAGTTAAGAGCTGGCTCTTATGGAAGTTTATAGTAACATCTAACTGGGGAGAAGAAGGAGAGGGAGGAGTAGAGTGTGTGTGTGGTGGGGGTATGTAGTGTGTGTGTGGAGGGGGGTTAGTGTGTGCGTTGTGAATTGTAGTGTACTGTAGGGTAGTGGAGTGGAGTGTATTGTGTGTGTGTGAGACAGAGACTGAGACAGATTCACTGAGAGACAGACATACACACATAGAAACACACAAACAATCACAGAGAGAAATCTCTCTGAATGTAAGGGCACTGTGTGTGTGAAGTTAAGTGCCAGTGTTTGTCACTGACAGCGAAGGATCTCTGCCAGAGCTCCCCTCCCTCCCACAGAGAGAGAGAGACAGAGAGAGAGAGAGAGAGAGAGAGAGAGAGAGAGAGAGAGAGAGAGAGAGAGAGAGAGAGAGTGGAAGAGGCTCTATAGGGCAAAAAAAAATTCTTTAATCATCACTCATACACACTTCTGCAAACTCTCCACAATCACACATTTGCTAGAGTGGCCTTGACAGCTTTCTTATTAACTCTTTGAGAACACAACCACACCAGGAGAAGGTTGGAGTGGCCTTGACAGTTTTCGTATTAACTCTTTGAGGACGCGCGCCGGGAGGGAGTTGAGAGTGCTGAAAAGAGCTGGGGAAGAAGAGGAGAAAAAGACAGGTACTTTTGGATTGGATTGAGGGGGTGGGGTGGGGTGTGTGCTCTAACTGCTGAGTTGAGTGAGCTCCAGCTAAAAAGCGTTGTTGCTGGGTTGTACTACTTGGGGTTTCCTTGGTGTAGACAAACCTCCTTGATCATTCTGTTACACACAGAGTTCTGTTACACACAGAGAAACCTTATTGAATGTAACAGCACTCTCTCTCTCTCTCTCTCTCTCTCTCTCTCTCTCTCTCTCTCTCTCTCTCTCTCTCCTCTCTGTGAAGTAAGTGCCAGTGTTTGTCACTGTCAGGGATCTCTGGGCAGAGGCCTGCCCCCAGAGAGAGAGAGAGAGAGAGAGAGAGAGAGAGAGAGAGAGAGAGAGAGAGAGAGAGAGAGAGAGAAAGTGGAGGAGTAGTATAAACCCTTTAGGGCCAAAACGTTTCTTTAATCATTATTTATATTTATTTATATTTATATTTATATCACTTTAAGTCACGTCAGATTTCTCTGCGTGAAATTCGGGCAGCTCTCCCCGGAGAGAGCGCGTCGCCACAGAGCAGCGCCACCCTTTTTTTTCCTGGCTACAACTGCATTTGTTTCCCTATCAGAGTGGCTTTTTTCTGCAGAATTTTGCCAGGGACAACTCTCTTGTTGCCGTGGGTTCTTTTACGTGCGCTAAATTGCTCATACACACCTCTAAATTGCTCATACACCTCTAAATTGCTCATACACACCTCTAAATTGCTCATACACACCTCTGGTGGGGGTGGGGTGTGTGCTCCAACTGCTGAGTTGAGTGAGCTCCAGCTAAAAAGTGTTGTTGCTGGGTTGTACTACTTGGGGTTTCCTTGGTGTAGACAAACCTCCTTGATCATTCTGTTGTTGTTGTTCCTGTCTCTTAGTTAAAAGCTGGCTGTTATGGAAGTTTATAGTAACATCTAACTGGGGAGAAGAAGGAGAGGGAGGAATAGAGTGTGTGTGTGGTGGGGGTATGTAGTGTGTGTGGAGGGGGGTTAGTGTGTGCGTTGTGATTTGTAGTGTACTGTAGGGTAGTGTAGTGGAGTGTATTGTGTGTGTGTGAGACAGAGACTGAGACAGATTCACTGAGAGACAGACATACATACATAGAAACACACAAACAAACACAGAGAGAAATCTCTCTGAATGTAAGGGCACTGTGTGTGTGAAGTTAAGTGCTGGCTGTTGTACTACTTGGGGGGTTTCCCAGGTGTAGACAAACCTCCTTGATCAATCTAATGTTGGTGTCTCTGTCTCTTAGTTAAAAGCTGGCTGTTATGGCAGTTTATATTATTAATATCGTCTAACTGGGGAGAAGAAGGAGAGGGAAGAGTAGTGTGTGTGTGGGGAGGGAGGAGGAGGTAGTGTGGTGTGTTGTGGTGTGTAGTGTAGTGTATGTTAGTGTAGTGTAGTGAAGTATAGTGAGAGAGAGACAGACAGGCAGACAGACAGAGACAGACAGATTCACTTAGAGACAGACAGATAGACAAACAGACAGACATACACACAGAGAAACCTCACTGAATGTAACAGCACTCTCTCTCTCTCTGTGTGAAGTAAGTGCCAGTGTTTGTCACTGTCAATGGATCTCTGGGCAGAGGCTTGACCCCCAAGAGAGAGAGAGAGCAAGAAAGTGGAGGAGCAGTGTAAGCCCTTTAGGGCCAAAGCATTTCTTTAATCATTGCTCATACACACCTCTGCAAGCTCTCCACAGTCACACTCTTGCTAGAGTGGCCTTGACAGTTTTCGTATTAACTCTTTGAGAACACACCCACACCAGGAGAAGGCTGGAGTGGCCTTGACAGTTTTCGTATTAACTCTTTGAGCACGTGCACCAGGAGAGAAAGTTGAGGAGCTGCAGTAGAACAGAAGAAGACAGGTACTTTTGGTTGTATGTGGGGGGTGGGGTGTGTGCTCCAGCCGCTGAGCTGAGTGGGCTCCAGCTAAAAAGCGTTGTTGCTGGGTTGTACTACTTGGGGTTTCCCAGGTGTAGACAAACCTCCTTCATCATTCTGTTGTTGTTGTTCCTGTCTCTTAGTTAAAAGCTGGCTGTTATGGAAGTTTATAGTAACATCTACTGAGGGAGGAGAGAAAGAGGGAAGTGGTGTGTGTGTGATGTAGTGTGTGTATGTGGGGGCGGGGGGGGGGGGGGGGGGGAGGAGAAAGAGAGAGAGGTAACAGTGAAAGAGAGATAGGAGAGAGAGAGAGAGAGTATGAGAGAGAGGAGAGAGAGCAAGAGAGAGATAGAGAGACAGAGATAGACAGAGACAGAGAAATTCACCGAGAGACAAACATACAAACAGACAGGCATATACAGAGAGAGAGAGAGAGGGTGAGTGAGTGGAGGAGTGGTAGTACAGGCCCTACAGGGTCAAAACCTTTCTTTAATCATCACTCATACACACTTCTGCAAGCTCTCCACAGTCACACTCTTGCTAGAGTAGCCTTGACAGTTTTCTTATTAACTCTTTGAGAACACACCCACACCAGGAGAAGGTTGGAGTGGCCTTGACAGTTTTCGTATTAACTCTTTGAGGACGCGCACCTGGAGAGACGGTTGAGGGTATGTGAACAAAGGTGTGGAAGAAGAACAGAAGAAGACAGGTACTTTGGGTTGTATGTGGGGGTGGGGTGTGTGCCCCAACTGCTGAGTTGAGTGAGCTCGAGCTAAAAGTGTTGTTGCTGGGTTTTTTGTTTTGGTAGGCATTTCCTTAGTGTAGACAAACCTCCTTGATCATTCTGTTGTTGTTTTCCTGCCTCTTAGTGAAAAGGGGGTTGTTAGGGCAGTTTATTTTATCATCTACCTGGGGAGCAGAGAGAGAGGGGGAAAGGTGTTGGTTGTGGGGGAGGGGGAAGGGGAGTACTGTGTGTGTGCATGCATGAGTGTGCGTGTGTGTGTGTGGTGGTGGGGGGGGGGGGTGAGTGTGTGTGTGCACGCGCGTGCGTGTGTGTATGATGTGTGAGTGTGTGTGTTTGTGAGACAGACAGACGGACAGACAGAGGTCACTTTTGGGCGTCATTTTTAAGGTTATCAAGGTCCATCTATCAGTCTTCTCTCTTAACTAACTCTCCGACTTTCATTTCTACCACAGTCCATAAGGGTATAGTGTCCATGTCATTTTTCTGCCGTTGCTTGAGAGAGAGAGAGAGAGCGTGTGTGTGTATGTGTGTGCGCCTGCGCTTGCGCGCGCGTGCGTGTGCGTGCGCATGCACGCATTGTGCAAAACCAATGCATGCGTGTACAAGAGAGTTGCGTGCATTTTGATGCATGAAGAAGTAGAACTCATATTCCAAATGACTCCTCGGAGAGCAAAGAATGGCTTGCACAGGGACCGGCTAAAAGGAAAGCATTCAAACGGAACTTGGTCAAAAAGATATCACTTCAACGGGAAAAACTCCCCCCACCCCCTTCCTTCCCAACAACACTCAAGGGTGATTGGCTCATTTCCTTCCCACGATTATCGATATAGAAACGATATCAAAAGTCCCAATACGCCGTCTGAATACGCCATCAAAAGGAATAGGAAAGAGACCATTATTTACGCTGATGGGTTGGGTGATGCGGATAAGTCTCCTCTCGTAATAATTGTTTGTTGAAGTTTTAGCCTGCATACCATTTCTCTCTGCTTTTTTGTGTGTGTTTTCTTAATTTTTGCTTTTGTCAGATAGCTCAGTCTCTGTGACGAAGGCAGCCCTACGCTGCAGGGCCTCCCTCCCAGTCTCTATAGAGCTTCTTGGTCACTAGGGTGACTGGGGTCAGGTCAGATCCTCTTTCGGGGTGTCTCGTGTAGGGGGCAGGGCTGCGGCTCATGTTCTGTTGGCGGGTCTGGCTTCCTAGTCTTGGAAGGGCACTGCCCTGTGTGGGTCTGTGGACACCATTTATTTATGGAAACACGATTTCTGCAGCGCAGCGGTGGTAGTCTTTCCGTTAGGTTTTCGTCTTGCGTTGTCAGAGTGTTGTGGGTTATTGGTTTTTGTGATGTGCTGTTGTGCTGTATCTTTCTTTGTGAAGCTGCATGTTTTTTCGTTGTGTTTTTGTTTTGTTGTATTGTTGTTGTATGATTCAACGATGTATAACTTGCATACATTATTATTGTTATTGTTGTTTTTGTTATGATGATGATGATGATGAACATCATCATCACCATTATTACATTACTTATTGTGTTGTCCTGTGTTGTATTTTATTATATTGCATTGCATTGTATCATTCTCTTGTCACGTTGAAACGATCTGCCATTTTGTCTCTGCATAATAATAATAATAAAAGTTTTGTGTGTGTTCGTGTCGCACACACATACACACGCACGCACGTTAGCGCGCACGCACTCACACACCAACACACACACACACACCACACCACACCACACACACACACACACACCACACCACACCACACCACACCACACCACACCACACACACACACACACACACACACCACACACTATCACTCCACACCACACCACACTCCACACACACACACATACACACCATACCACATTACTACCCAACACAATATAACACACTTAACCGAAGAGCAGAAGAAGAAAAAAAACACGGAGCGGAGGTAAACAGCAACAGATGTTGGCTGTTTGTAAATCCAGCCCTCGAGAGAAAATTGGCGGCCTCCCACACACAGGGAGGGGGGCAGAGACTGATTAACAGGGAATTAAACACACGCTCACAACATAACAACGCACCTTCGGCCGGGCGGGGGAATTTGAGGTGGTAAAGATGATAAAGGAGCAGAAGGGATGAGGGATTAACGAGAGTTTTAAAAAAGAAAGAGACAGGAAGGAGAGGAGAGAGAGAGAGAGAGAGAGAGAGAGAGAGAGAGAGAGAGAATGTGTGTGTGTGTGTGTGAGTGACTAAGTGTGTGTGTGTGTGTGTGTGTGTGTGTGTGTGTGCGTGTGTGTGTGTGTGTGTAAAGTTGTTCCCATAACCTATGTGGTCTTTGGGGAGAGAGGTGTCAGACCTCAGCTTCTCTAGGGGCCAGCATATTGAGGGCCGGCGGCGCCCATCTCCTCTCACTCGCAGCTTTACCTTCCCTGACCTTAAAGAGAGCAGGTACCCAAAGGCAGCTGGGTAAACTAGGGGACTGTACTGAAGCCAAGGTGCGCAAATGGTCACCCATCCACTTGGCAACCACGCTCGCTGCTGCTTAACCTTAGCTTGGGGAAAGCGAGTGCTCTTACCACTGTGCTATCCTGTCTCCCTAACTGGTCGTGGATAACACTTACTAGAGCTGCAAGTGTGCCCAATAAAAATGAACTGGTTGATATAAATATAAACCGGTTTATCATAGTTGTTTCTTATGTTAAAGCTATCCACAGATGGAATAGCGGCTTGGCTGCGGAGTGATCCTCGGTTTCTTGTTAGGCATACATACAAAGTCCTTCGGATGAGACTATAAACCGAGGGCCCGTGTTCGAACGCATGCAGAACATCTTGCGCACACGTTAAATCCTGTTCCGCTTTTCGAAAGAGTAGGCCATTGTGCGCCGGTGGAAACAGATGACAAAATTTACAAAACCGCATACACACGGGGACTGGGTGTAAAAAAAGCACATGAGTGCTTATTCATTATCCTCGATATAAAAGAATAAATAAATAAATGAAACATTGTTTCAGTGTCTTGACTACTTCTCTTGTCTGGTAAAATTGCGAATGAATAGCAAACCCATGGTCAGTTATTTGATGGACAGTTGTCGTGGATGTAATAACCAAAGTCTTGAAGCCATAATGTATGCGACCTCTGTCTCTCCTATTTCCCTACTCTGAATGCTTGCAAGTTCTCTTGCATCACACACTGATTGTATGGCATAAATCGACAAGTTGTAGGCCAAAACCGTGGATCATGTAATGTTGTCTGCTAGTTTTACGGCCTGGTCGCCAGGACTAGGTAGGCTGGTAGGGTGCCTTCGAAATTTTTGACAATATTGTTTACAACAATTTCTTAGACAGACAGACACACTCACACACACACACTCACACACACAAACACCACACACACACACACACACACACACACACACACACACACACACACACACACACACACACACACACACAACCGCACACACACACACGCACGCACACACACACACACATAGGCACAAGGACACAATACAGACACACAGACACACTGACAGGGAAAGAATCTGACATGCATCAGAATAAACATCAGGTTTTTTTTCTTGTTTTTTCTTGGACACATCTCAGAATCATTAGCGGTGATTCACGGCCTTTTGAGAGGCCGGGTTTGCCTGGCATAGGAACCCTGCAGGTGTGGCAGAAACATCTGGCAATCTGGCACCCCCTAAGGGAAGGTTACAGGTGCCACCTTTAACCAGTCCCTCCAACCCCCTACCCCCACCCCATCCCACCCCTACCCCATCCCCTTCCTCTCACCCCATACTGAACAGTCTGGGACACTCATTGACTTGAGCGGACACACGGAAAGGTATGAGCAGGGTATGTATGTATACCAGTCTCCCTCTTTCCAGTAGTTTTGTGAGTCAGGCGAGCAAGCGGTAAAAGAAAAAGAAAAGAAAAAGAGCGTTGCATGCATGCATGCATGCGTGCGCACTACCACATGTGGTGGAGCGAGTGGCTTGCCGGCGGCGGATGTGTGCCCAAAACACATCATCTCGCCTGATTCTCTTTAGCGGTGCGTGGAAACGGAAAACGATGTTAACGGCATCTCGTTGCTGCCAGTAATATGGGTTTTTTTTTCTGTGGGGGGGGGGGGGGGGGGGGGGGGGGGGGGGGGGGGGGATTGTGGGGGGGGGGGGGGGGGGTTAGAGAGGAATGAGAGGATGTGGTAGAATTAGGGTAAAAATTTTTTTTTTTCAAAAAAGGACTATCGCCATAAATAGTAAAAGTTTGTGTGGGTTTATCTAAAGTTATTATTTTTTTTTATAAAGTTTTGCTCAGTAGACCTACCGTATTTTGTTTCGTTGACATTTTTGTGTGTGTTAGGTGGTCTTCGGAAATGGCTGAATGGCAATCCTACTTGGGTTCTGACTTGAAATGGAACAAAAAGATAAAATAGTTGGGTATAAATCATGATCGTAGTCATAATTAAGAATATTTATTAAAGAAAACAACATTGCACGCTAATAATCACCTAAGCCCAAAACAGAACACACTTGGAGAGAAACATAATTATCTACATTTGGTGGTACACCCATATAATTGTGTACAGACAGGTGCATCGTACATAAGCGTGTACTATGACTCCCCCCCCCCCCCCCCCCCCCCCCCCCCCCGTCCCATCTCATCTCTCTCACACACACGCGCGTGCACGCGCGCGCGCGCACACACACCACACACCACACACACACACACACACACACCACACGCACACACAACACACACACACACCACACACGCTCGCACGCACATACGCACACACACACACATACACATGCCCAATATTTGAGGAGAGCTGTTCTCCACCCCCAGGTCAGGCTGAATGAAAAAGATGTGCCTCACCACGCCCAAGTTTGCTTCTTTTTCACAATGCCATTCCATCCCCCCCTCCCTTTTTTTAAAAATTATTATAAAGCCGTTAGTTGTGAAGTTAAACGGTCCAATGGCATTGTAATCACAAGAAT
>CM054137.1:64728830-64756330 GCA_028751875.1 Rapana venosa | reverse complement strand
AAGAACACTGGTTGATGAACTTGTATCTTCTGTTCCACTGACCAGATAACAATGAGTTTATAGGTGGTTAGGGAATGGGGTCAATCGGAGCTAAGTTCTTTCTTGTGCAGATTCCTGTAAACATTTTTTAAAATTATACATTACAATGAAATGAAAATCAATAAACTTTTGAAAGTTTGCTGAGTAAAATCAGGTAGGCCGTAATTCAAATGTTTCTATGTTTTGTTGTTAAGTATTAATGCATTTGAAGTACCACATGATCCTGTAAGAATTATTTGTATCAATGAAACCCTTTTTTTTCTTTGAACAGAATCTGTATGGTTTCTTTCTGTGCACTTCCACATCTCATGCTTGATAGAATTGAAAAGAAAATTTCTTTCTGTGGAAATGACATAGCAAAGGCCAGGCTTTGATCAGAAAATTGTCTTGAGTTGGGTTTCCTCTACTCTTTGTTTCTTTGTTTACAGACTAAGAGTATTGCATCACATTTTGACAAGAGAGCATGTGAATATTTGGGGGGGGGGGGGGGGGGGGGGGATGAAGGTGTTTCTTTTTGTTGTTGCTTTAACATATGTCAAGAACACGCTTTAGCTTTAACTTGTTTGAAATCCTTTGTTACCACAGCAAGTCGAAATGAGCGGCATAGTCTTTTAGAATTGTGTTCTCAGTAGACTGAATTAAAACAGACAGCATAGTCACGGATTTGTATGCTTTGTTTCTTTGCTTTTTTTCCTTGTTGTTTTTGCTTGTTTTTTGTTTTTGGTCGGGTGTTTTTTTCTGGGGTGAGGGACCATTTTTCAAGACACTTTGATAACTTGCTAAATAAAATCAAGGGGCCCTAAATCAAATATTTCTCTACTTTGTTTAGGACTGTAAACCTCTGTTTTGGTTTTTTTCTTTTCCTTTTGTGGTGGTTGTTTTTGTTGTTGTTGCTTCCAGTAAGATAAGCGTCCCAGCTGTTCTGATCTAGTTGCGGAATAGCTGCAACGTTTTCAAATCGTTCAGAGCTTTTTTGCAAGTGAAACCTCATAGTTATGTTAGTAAGGTAGCCCCTCCAATGGCATAACGTAAGACCTCCAATGGCGTGCGCAGTTGTGGGCTCAGCGATAAAGGAAGTGAATGAATGTCACTCCATCCTTCTGTGCTTTTTGTAGTTTACACAGTAAACAGGTATGCACAGGTGAGAAAGCAGACACATCAAGGTGTTGTTTTCATAACGCGCTTAACACTTAATACCCCGGGTATGATACGGCCGTTAACTATTTTTGATGTCGCTCTGCTGCATTTTATGACTGTTTCAAAGAGCAGGACTTGAATGAAGTGAAAATCAAGGAGGAAGTGTGTGTGTGTGTGGGGGGGGGGGGGGGGGGGGGGGAGCAGCGGACAGATAGAGAGAAAGAGATAGAGAGGGGGGGGGGGGGGGAGGGAGAGCGAGAGAGAGAGAGAGCAAAGGACGGGAATGGGAAAATGCATAAATCTTTATCTTTATTGACATCCAGCTGAGATGTAAAAGGCGACGAACACACACGGGCTTGCGTATTAGTTTTGTCGTTTTTAGACATCCTAGGAGATGAATTATCACTGAAAGTAGATATCAGAAATTGTTAAAGAAAATGCCTTAAAAGTGTACAAAAGATATACGTATAATCTTTGCTATACTATCTATAAGATCTTCTTCTCTCGTCCCCTTCACACGGTCAGATGTGTCTGGGAAAAATAAGTGACATGTCCTTTCCAGCTCCTCTTGTGGGGCACACAGCTTGGTTTGCAGGGCTATCTCCGTACATCTATAAGAAACAAAAAAAACAACCCCAAACAAATATGCAAGATGTTTGTCACAGAAAAATGTCAAAGTACAAGCATGCAGAATGAAAGTCACAGGGAAAAAAATGTAAACGTATGCAAGATGAAGGTTAGTCACAGACAAAATGTGAAACTCATGGATATAGCTCACGGACATACTTTTACATACTTGCTATCCTGCGCGCGCACGCACAAACAAGAAAGACTAGGGACCGCAATAACAGAGAACTGACTTTAAGGGTAGGCTACGACCACTGGAGCATAGCAAGCAGGCATTAAAGGAAAGATGCCTGCATACATCTCTGGCTTTTACAGGGCCGACAGGCATTTCACGCATGTGCACAACCAGCCATTGATGGCACATCGCTACTGCTCTCAGGCCTCTAATGGCTGGGCTTGTTTGTAAGCTGTGGGAAAACTGGATCATAGTAGTCCAGCGGTTAATGCTAAGACAATAGGAAAACCTGCAAATGAGGGTGACAGCAGCGTGCCTCTCAGCTTGCACATGCTTTGGACCCTCCTCTACAACACTGGCATGGGAAACACCGCATTGACCGTCTGTTTCCCATGAATTTGATTTGGTACTTAAAGAGATATACCTTACTTATTACAGACCATGACAAATGCAACCGTCACCTAACCTACCCCTTCTTTCCCCCTATTCTACTCCCTCCTCCTTCCCCTAACCTACCCCCTTACCTATCCCTCTTCCCCATAACCTACGTCCTAACCTATCCCTCTTCCCCATAACCTACCTCCTTCCCATCAACCTATCCCCTGCCTACTCTGTAATCTACCCCCTTCCCTCCCAATATCTTTTGACCTCCTCACTCACCTACCCCTCCTCCTCCATGACCTACCCCTTCCAAAAAGCGGAACAGGATTTAACATGTGAGCAAGATGTTCTGCAGGGGGAGGAGGGGAATGTGGGGAGGAGGGGGATAGGTAGGGAGGGTTAAGTTGAG
The DNA here is from genome assembly GCA_028751875.1 of Rapana venosa. Classification (NCBI taxonomy): domain Eukaryota; kingdom Metazoa; phylum Mollusca; class Gastropoda; order Neogastropoda; family Muricidae; genus Rapana; species Rapana venosa. The sequence continues at coordinate 64,753,562 of CM054137.1, read as the reverse complement.
GCAGAGTAGGTAGGTTGGGGGAGGGATTAAAGGGAGGGGAGGGAGTGTGTTCTTTATATAAATTTGCCAGTCACAACTTCCTACAAGCTGTGAGTTCTTTTACATGCATATGCGCCAATTAAAGTTTTGATTCTATTTTATCTTATCTTATGTGTTTAAGTTAGGGGATAGGAGGGGATAGAGGTTGGAGAGAAGATAGGGGTAACTTAGGGTGGAAGAGGGAGTAAACTAGGGAGGGGAGGTAAGAGTTATGGTAAAAAAAAAAGCAAGACTCCTGAACATGGGCAATTTTGACACTTTTAAGTCTGGATAAATACAACCTACACCCCTTCCTCCCTAACCCCCTCCTCATCCCACACTAACTATCCACCTCCTTCCCTATCCCCCAACCTTCCCTCCTCTCACCCCCCATCCCCATCCCACTCCCTACCTATCCACCTCCCTATCCCCCTTCTCTACCTATATCTTCTGGTGGAATGGTTGTGATGTGTCCAGTTTTGGCAAAGTACAAGGCAACATCTGTTTACTGGTGCTCCTCAAACTATTGAATTTTAGAGGCAGGGTTCTCCTGGAAAGAGCCAGACCAACAACTGGGCCTTCACCTCAGGATCAAACTGGTACACCCAGGTTTTATCACCACTCACAATGTTCCATGTTGAGTTTGCGCATCCACTGTTGTATTTCTCAAGCATAGTCAAGCACCATTGCACCCTACCTCCTTCTGCTCTTCAGTCAGCTGATGTGGCACCCACATAGCACATCGCTTGTGGATACCTAGCTAATGGTGTAAGATCTCATTCAAGGAAGACATGCCAACTCCAAGTATGTCTTGAAGATCTTTACAAATGATTTGTGCATCTTCTCTGATCAGATCTTTGACAGGGGTGGCATTCTCTTGGGTGGCAGCAGAAACAGGTTGGCCACAAGGGTTCTCATCATTAAAATGACTTCTACCTAATCCAAACACCTGAAATCACCTCCTGCCAGTCGATTTTCCTTGGGCAATGGACCCACAAGCTTCATACAAGTTTTTGTGAGATTTGTGATAAGTTAAGCCCCTTGTCAGGTCATAAAAGATCATCAGGCGAAGATCACGATTTTCAAGCTCCATGGTTGATGTCAGAAACAGCCTAGGATAACCCTTTTCTGGGTCAGTTATTGTATAAAGAAGATGATGTCAAATCTTCATTTTTGGTGTTATAGCTTACATGAGGTATAACTCTTATGATGCAATCAAACTTTTTACACAGCACTTGTAGGAGCAGTTTGGCTATAAACTTTCAGGGGGATCCCCCTAAACATGTCTAAATACTATGTCATGTACCTCTGCACTCTAATAAGTGTGTGTGTATGGCAATGTATGTGTAGGAAGTGTGTGCATGGGGGGGATGTTCATGTGTAAAATAGGTTTAAATGCAAGTGCTTTGATTTGTTTTTACAAGATATAGCGCAACACAAAATCCATATTCTTCTTCTTCTTCTTCTTCTTCTTCTTCTTCTTTTCTTCTTCTTCTTCTTCTTCTTAATATCATCATCATCATCATCATCATCATCATCATCATCATCATCATCATCATCATCATCACTTTTATCATTGTTCTTCTTCACTGCGACCCATGATATCAATATCGTCTGCGAATCGAAGATTGCAGACTGGCCTTCCTCCTATTGTGATTATGGTCTTGAAGTCAAGGAGGGCCTTCTGCATGATGTTCTCCAGGAACACGTTGAAAAGAACGGGGGATAGCGGGCAGCCTTGTCGAACTCCATCTGAAGTCCGGAAAACTCATCGATTTCTCCACCCATGAGAACTGCACTGTGGGAGCTGTCATACCGCGCCTGGATGACTTGAATCAGGTCCTCATCGAAGTCATAATCTCTCATTACTTGCCACAGAGCTTCTTGCCACACTCGGTCGAAAGCCTTCTTGAAGTCAATGAAGTTGTTGTAGAGCTGTAGTTGATGTTGGAGGTGCTTCTCTATGAGCATTCTGATGTTGAAGATCTGCTCAACAGTGCTTCGACCTGGTCTGAATCCTGCCTGTTCTTCTGATAGGATTTCTTCTGCTCTGTGGTTTCAGTCTGTTCAAGGCAATGCGTAGCATAACTTTGCTTGGATGGCTTATCAGACTGATTGCTCTGTAATTTTGGCACTTCTTCAGGACTCCCTTCTTTGGAAGTGAAACTATGTTGGATTGGGTCCACTGTTCAGGCCACTCTTTGCTGGTCCAGATGCGTTGGCAGATGATTATTAATGCCTTGATCATCTCTGGGCCTCCGTTCTTGATGAGCTCAGCCGGGATGTTGTCAATCCCTGGTGACTTGCCTCCTTTCAAGGATCTTACTGCTTCTTCTACCTCTTCCTCCAGCACCTGTGTGCTTTCAGGATCTGATGGTCTGGGATCTTGCTCGTGAAGTTTGTTCGGATCAGCCTTCAGCTTGTAGTTGTACAGGTCACTGCAATATTCTGTCCATCCCTTCATGATAGTGGCACTCTCTGTAAGGACTGACCCCACTTTGTCTTCAATAACGGAGGTCTTTGGCTGCTGGGACTTTGTTATCATTATTATTATCATTATTTCATTTTTGTTGTTTATAGCTCTACAACCACGAAGGCCATAGGAGTACTGTCAACTCCTTAAGTTTCAATAATTATAACAGTATTCACTTCAAATTATGATCAAGACATAATCCCTTGAAACATCGAATATGGTCAACCTGAAAAACAATCACATTAATTATTTCTTCTTGTAAAGCCAATAGCACCAGACCAGGCTGAGGATGTCCCAGATTTATTACCCCCAGGTGACAAATTTGCCAGTGAGAACTGACTTCCATCTGTTAAATCATTCTGCATATGAACGTTTCTCAACTATGTTTAGTGTTTTTGACACATTCTACGTTCATGATGAAACTTTCATTCTATTTTATGGCAATATTACCTCCCCTTCATAGGCTATCATAAACAGTCATATTCCTTTTTATTAATAATAATAATAATAATGTATGGAATTTATATAGCGCTGAATCTTGTAAAGCAACAAATCAAAGCGCTCAGATTTTATTTCATACCACTTTAAGTCACGGCAGATTTCTCTCCGTGAAATTCGGGCTGCTCTCCCTGGGGAGAGCGGGAGAACGCGTCGCCACTTAGCGCTGCGCCACCCTTTCACCCTTTTTTTTTTTTTCTTTTTTTTTCTGCAGCTGTATTTGTTTCCCTATCAGAGTGGCTTTTTTCTAAGAATTTTGCCAGGGACAACTCTCTTGTTGCCGTGGGTTTTTTTACGTGCGCTAAATAATTACGTGTAACACACGGGACCTCGGTTTATCGTCTCATCCGAAAGACTAGCGCTCAGACCACCACTCATGGTCTAATGGATGGGGGGAAAATTTCCGGTCCAAACGGGGTACGAACCGCCGCACACTTCAGACCCGGACTTTTCGCTTTCTAGACAGGCGCGTTACCTCTAGACCACCGATCCACCACATTGTTTGATATCGCTCAGAAGTCCAGATAACATTTTGCATTTAATGGAACTGAAGTAGTGGATAGGGAGAGAGGGATGGGGGAGGAGGATAGGGGGAGGGAAGGGGCACAGATTCATTGTTTCCCACGTTAATATCGTTCACTTTGATCTAAGTATATGTATGCAAACTGGCTTGGCGTCACTCTTCATGTCAGAATTTAATCCTTGGCGGCTATGCTAATGGCCAGTAGTGTGTGCACATCTGGGATGCAGGCATGTGGCATTTTGTCCGTGCATTGAACGGTTTGGGTTACTTAGAAGTCAGAAGTCACTGATATGTTGATTGTATTGGTGTAAGGATGTATGCAAGTGCGTGTGTGTGTGTGTATGTGTGTGCATGTGTAAGTGCGTGCATGCATGCATGTGTTGTGTGTGTGTGTGTGTGTGTGTGTGCGTGCGTGTGTGGTATATAGCTATCAAACTATAACAATCAAGATTACAAAATGTCAACATAGTCTTGTTAAAAGTACAAACCTTTCGCTCTTCTCCTTATATAATATAATATTGCTTGTTTTTGCTTGTTGTCATGCAAAAAGAAAGCCTGCTAATGACCACATAAAATATACATCACTGTCAGAACTCTCCTGAGTTTTATTAGATGACGCTGGTGGTGCTAGATGCGTGAAATGCCTATCGCGCCGTAAAAGCCAGAAATGTATGTAAGCCATCTTTCCTTTAATGCCTGCCTGCCTGCTATGTTGCAGTGGCCATGCCTTCAAGTCAGCTGCATGCCCATTGCGGTTGCAAGCCAGTCTCCTCTCCTCTTCAGTTCAGTAACTTGAATGAGATTTTTTTTAAACCAACAGAATTGCAGTGTGCAACACGCATTCAGTGCACGTTAAAGAGCCCACGGATGCAAATATTTTATTATCTCGACAACAATAGGATCCATGATGACAAAAAGTTAGTTATCCCATGCAAAATTTTAAACTTAAAAGAAAAGCCATTCTCATACTTATGGAAAGCAAAATGCGTATGTAGACAGGATTAAAAAAAAAAAAAGAAGTTTGGGTGGCGCTGCTTTTGAGGCGACGTGCGATCCCCAGGAAGAGTAGCTCCAATTTCATGCAGACAAATCTTACTGTGACTAAAAGTGGTATCCAATACAATGCAATACAATACAATGCAATATAATACAATACAATATCAATACAGTATAATATCAATACAATACAATAGCAATACAATATTTCTTTCTTTCTTTCTTGTATTTATCTATTCTTTTATTTCGAGGATATTGGAATAAGCACTCGTGTACTTTTTACATTCAGTCCCCGTGTGTATGCAGTTTTGTACATTTTGTTCCCTCTGGCTTACAATGGCCTACTCTTCCTAAAAACAGAACAGGTTTTAATGTGTGCGCAAGATGGCCTGCGTTTGTTCGCACACGGGACCTCGATTTATAGTCTCACCCAAAGGACTTTTGAGAGGAGTGGGGTCGGCACTGATGTTGACTCCAGGGGATAATATCCCCTTGAAGGGGATTCAAACCCGGGTCAGCAGATCACGAGCGCAATGCAAAACACTTTAAACAACCAGGCTATCCCGTCCTCAATAGCCTACATTGCTAGAAGTCTGATAACGTAAAACCACTCGCTATTTAGTCTGAGTTTTTGCAACGGGTTCAGTTTATTCGCAGTCTTCATAATGATATTATATTATTTGCAGGCGACTTGGCTAAGCCACAAAACGGCGCAGATGTTTCGTTATAGCTATACTTGTGTTCTTTATCGGTGCCAGCTAGCTGTTGACCCAATGCTCGTGTATGAAGTGGAAGACAAACCGTGCATGCCACAGCAGAATGAATGAATGCAGCCAGAACAAAATGGAGAGGAATAAACTTGAAGCGAAAACACACTCGCACAGCGCGCGCGCGCTCGCACGAATGCACATACACACACACATACGTACGCACACAATAATAACACGCACGCACACATGCACACACGCACGCAAACAAACACGCACACACACATACATATACACACACACTCTTTCTCTCTCTCACACAAACACACACACACACATACACACAGACGCACATACACAAATACAGGGGATTTTAAGATTTCATTCCTTAAACCCCTTTTGGGCTATGATAAATTACAAACACATTTAAGAGGAGAATAAACCTAACAGCAAATCACTTGAAAATTATCATTTTACAGAGAGAGAGAGAGGTCGTGAGTTTGTGTGTTCTTCTTCTTTAATTTAACGTCTTTTCACATTACGTGATATTAGACAAGTTGTGTGTGTGTGTGTGTGTGTGTGTGTGTGTGTGTGTGTGTGTGTGTGTGTGTGTGTGTGTTGTGTGTGTGTGTGTGTGGGGAGTTTGTGTGTTTGTACGTGCGTGTGTGCGTGCGTGCTTGCGTATAATTATGTGTGTGTGCGCACGTGCGTGCGTGTGTACGTACGTGTTGGCTTCTCCCCAAAATAGAGATTAAACAGGAAAACTATATTATTTTACGCAATCGAGCCCCATTGCGCAATAGATTCTCCTATTCAAAACGAGATTATGGTCGTTCCATCTAAATGCCTTCTGTTACAAGAGACCCGTTTGTCAAGACTGGATTGGTGCCATCGTGCCTTGCGACAGTGCCTCAGATAGTTTACATTTATAAGACAACCGCTATCAAATGTTTGATTGTTTTGTATTGTTGGGGGGTGTCTGTGTGCAGAAGTAGATAGGTGGGGATTTCTGTCTGTGTGTCGGTTTCTATCTGTCTGTTTCTGTCTGACTGTCTCTGTCTGACTGTCTCTGTCTTTCTGGCTGGCTGTCTCTCTCTGTCTCTCTGTCTCTGTCTGTCTGTCTCTCTCTGTCTGTCTTTCTGTCTCTGTCTGTCTCTCTCTCTCACCCTTCAGCCTTAGATACAGGAAAAATGATGAAATTAGGGTATGTTATTTTAGTTCAATAAAGTAAATAATAAACGGTTCAGACCGTTTCCAATTGCGCTCAGACACACTTCTTTTTTTTAAAACCTGCCAACAAAAAATTAATGCTCTCATCCATTCTGACCTTTTGCATTATGCATACAAATTCTCTCTCTCTCTCTCTCTCTCTCTCTCTCTCTCTCTCTCTCTCTCTCTCTCTCTCTCTCTCTCTCTCTCTCTCTCTCTCTCTCTCTCTCTCTCTCTCTCTCTCTCTCTCTCTCTCTCTCTCTCTCTCTCTCTCTCCCCTCTCGCTCTCTCTCCTCTCTCTCTCGCTCTCTCTCTCTCTCTCGCTCTCTCTCTCACTCACACACACACACTCTCTCTCTCACACACACACACACACACACACACACACACACACACACACACACACACACACACACACACACACTGGCAGACAGTTCCCATTAGGAAGAAAGAATAGAGGGCCCTCAGCCGTTGTAAGGACCACAATGTGAACAGTTCAGTGCTGTATCCGTCTCAGTGATTTTTCTGTCATTCACTATTCGGAACACTGTCTTTTTCTCCCGATATGTCCTGCTGGGGGAGATATCATTTTCAGGATGTCTCCCTCTTCCCCTATCCCCTCTCCCGCCAGTTTTCTGACCACTTTCCAGCTAAATGGTTACAAGGAGGTTTTTTAAATCTATGTTTTCTTGTTCTTTAGGTCCTCTCTCTCTCCCTCTCTCTCTCTTTCTCTCTCTTGCTCTCTCTCTCTCTTGCTGGTCTCTCTCTGTCTCTCTCTGTCTCCGTTGGTGACGTCCCTTGCTTGGCTACCAGCAAGACGTGTTTTCAAAAGTGAGTGAAACAAATTTAGTGTTTTCTACCAGAAAGGCCTCCAGTATGCCAGTAACAGGTCTACCTTCTTCTTTAGAAACGGTTCTGAACACCTTTCTGCAGGAAATGGCCTTAACATCTTTTAAAATCGACGGCAGAGAGAATCAAACCGTTATTGTGTTGCGCCTGTCGCCAGCCCACCAACATCAAGCAACACACAGCCGCAGTGACAGTGTTGTGTATCGCAGGAAAGGGGCAGCGCAAATTGCCAGGGACAAAAGGAGGGTGGAGACACATAAGGTCAGATTGATGAAAAAGCAGCATGAAAATCCTGTCTCCCCTTCAGATTTGTTTTTGCCAACACCCCCTAGTTTATTTTATAATGCAGAAAATAAAACTGTTTTGGACAGTTATTGGTGACACGCCCACTGGCACTCCTCGTTGTGCTGTTCAACCTGCACGTGCAACACGGCCAGCCCTCTCGTCTCCGTCAAGCTTGTGTGGTGTTGACCCAGTGTCAGTGACGGTGCAGCCGCACGAATTGACGCTAAGAGACTGGCATGACGATTCTGACATGGAGAATGATATTAAAAATGAAGATGCCATGTCTGTCTGCAGTGACGCACTAACAATACCGCCTGTGACACTGACAGAGTACAGCTCTGAAGAAGATGTGAGGGAGAACAGGGGGATAGTGACCAATGCTTCTTCTTCTTTCTTTCTTTCATCTGCCGCTGGTGCCCTTCGGCGTCGCGGGGAGACACAGACGTCTGTCTGCAGCAAGGCGGGAGGCTTGATGTAGTGACAGGTCATGGGCTCGTAGGGTGTCAGCCACGGAGTCGCTCCATCGTCTCCTTGGTCTACCTCTGGCTTTCCAGCCATTGTATTTGGTGGTGTATGCCCGTAGGGCTGGTTGGTTGGGCGGCATTCTAGTGAGGTGACCAAACCACCTGATCCTTTGTTGTTCGATATGGTGGAGAATTGGTGTTAGTCCGACCATGTCTCTGATCACCTCATTCTTGATCTTGTCGCGTCTGGTCTTGTTGACAGCTTTTCTCAGGCAGCGCATTTCACATGTGACCAATTTTCTCTCTAAGGCTTTTGTTAGGGCCCATGTCTGACACTGGTATGTGAGTGTTGGAACGAAGATGGCGTTGATGAGTTTTGCCTTGGTGCTCATTGGGATGCTGGAATGTTTTAGAAGGGGGGCGAGTTGGTAACTGACTGCGTTCGCTTTCTGGCATCTTGTTTCTATCTCTCTGTCCAATTTTCCATCTTCAATGAAGAGGCTGCCAAGGTATTTAAATTCTTTGGTCTGTTTCAGCTGGGTGCCGTTGATGTTGATGTCCAGCTTTCCTGGATTTCTGCTGACAGACATAACTTCTGTTTTGGTGATACTGATCTTCATGTCATACCTCTCGCAGCTTGTGTTGAGTTGGTCTGTGTGATCTTGAAGAGCTGCTTTGTTCTGATTCATCAGGGACTGGTCGTCAGCAAATAATAGTTCGTTCAGGGCCTCAAGATCTGGGTTGGCTTCCTTTGTAATCTGGTCCATGTAGATCACGAAGAGAAGGGAAGAGAGTACGCAGCCTTGCCTGACCCCTGATGTAACCGGGAACCAGTCGGATGTTCCACTGGCTGTTCGGACTGCGCTCATACTGTTGGCATAGATTGCTCTGATGTTATCAAGCAACTGCCCCTTCACGTCGTACTGCTCCAGGATCTTCCAATCCAGTGACCAATGCAGAAAGTGAAAATGCAATTGGTGAATTCGGAAGCACCACCACTGTCTCCCCCGAGGATTGCCAGATGTTGATGGCACATATACAGAAACTGGATAACACAATGGACAGGGGCTTCGAGTCCATAGAGAAAGCAGCCAAAGACGGGAATCTTCCGGACACGCCCAGTGACCAGCCAGCAGTACAACCACACCGCTAATGCCGCTCTGTGTGTGACAGTTCCTCCATCCTACTTCGATATCCGTTATCCGCTACCTTTTACAGTGACATTTGCACACATGTTCAATTATGTATAAACAATACCGCGTTCTGGTTACCGCTCGCGAAGAATCGTTGATATTGTACAGTGTTCTATTTTGTTGTTGTATTTTTCGATTTCGATCCCCTCCCCCAATTACCCATTTGTGAAGGGGTTGAAAAACCTAACACATTAAATTTTTGTCATTGTCATTGTCTCTCTCTTGCTATCTCTTTCTTGCTCTCTCTCTTGCTCTCTCTCTCTCTCTATATATCTCTCTTGCTTTCTCTCTCTCTCGCTTTCTGTGTTTACACAAGCAGCATGAGTTTGGCTGTGAAAATATTTCTTTTTCTTGTTCTTGTTGTTGTTGTTGGTGGTGGTGGTAATATATTGGTATACTCATATTTTTATTTGTTAACAAACACTGACTTAGAGTTTGGCAAACTTTAGCATACATAATTATTTGAGTCATGCATAAATAATAGTTAAAATATTTGCCTTTACACTGACTTAGTGGGTCAGAAAAATACCCATCCTCGATCCACTACCCAGACCTCAACTTTCGAGCCCTTGATCTTAAGACCAGTAGGATCACAAAAGCACCTGCATCACATTTTGTTTCGTAAAATTAGAGCATATATTGTGCGCAACGTTCATTTATCAAATAGGAGAAAAGAATGATGAGGTTGTGGGTGTGTGTGTGCACCAGTGAAGCACCTAACAGATGATCCTCACTTAGCAGACTGCTTGTCCATTCTGGTGTGTCTGCCAGAAAAGACCCAGCCGTATCCGCTGTCACCTTGAATTGCAGGCATGGACCAGCGAGTGTCCACAACTGTCCGCACTACTACACTCCTGATTGACCGTCTAGTCTGTCTGTCTGACCTCCTGCTGCTGCTGGGAGAAGAGAGGTGGAGTGCCTCTGTGTGTGTGCGTGTGAGTGTGTGTGTGTGTGTGTGTGTGCGTGTGTGTGTGTGTGTGTGTGTGGTGGTGTGTGTGTGTGTGTGTGTGTGTGTGTTGTGTGTGTGTGTGTGTGTTGTGTGTGTGAGTGAGTGTGTGTGTGGTGTGTGTGTGTGTGTGTGGTGCCTGCAGGGGAAAGAAAGAAAGAAAGACAGGAAAAGAACAGAGAGACAGGACCCTCCCGTTTCCCTCTGCCCCCCTGCTGCTCTGTGTCTTTCACGGGTAGGATACAGGATACCTGTGGCTGGGGTCGTGCCTTGTTCAGCTAGGTGAGGTCTCCCTGCTTGGTTTGTTTTAGATGGGTGTCATGTGCGGGAGTTGAGGGCTGAGGTGAAGGCTCTTGTGGTGTGTGTGTGTGTGTGTGAGAGAGAGAGAGAGAGAGAGAGAGAGAGAGAGAGGACAGAGAGAGAGACAGAGAGGAGAGAGGAGAGAGAGAGAGGAGAGAGAGAGAGAGAGAGAGAGGAGAGAGAGAGAGAGAGAAGAGTGTTCACTTTAAAGTCCTGTGCTGGGAATGAAAGCTAAATTGTTGTTTCGTGGTTTGCTTTACTTTAAAAGCTGGGTCTTCTTTATTGATCAGCTTTCATTTTTCATTTCCTATCTTCCGTCTGTTCTGCTATTTCTGTGTATCTGTCTGTCTGTCTCCCCGTCACATTTTGTCCTATGTCACACATGCAGGTGCACGCAGGCGTGCATGCACAAGCGCGCGTGCACACGCACACACACCATTGAGTTTCAATGTAAGATTGAAAAGTGTTGTGATGTTTGTGTGTTCGTTGACGCGTTTGTTGTGTGTTGTGTGTTTAACACATTTTGTTTTAGATCATCCTTACATTAAAGAAGCCTGACAGGCTAATAAGCTACACATTGAACGAAATCTTCGGATATTTTTACTGAAGCAGCGGTTTGAGATATCTTATTTTTTGTCAAAAACGTGTTACAACACACACACACACCTACACACACCCACACACAACACTACCACACACACACACACCACACACCTCACACACACACACTCATATTTTTAACACAAACATTTGTTTCACATATTAACTACTCTTAACAAGTACAGCGAAAGACCATCTCCAAAGACAACACCTCAGCTATTTCAGTGATTAGGGTACTGTACTCAAAGGTTGTCCGCACTCTTCCAGACTTTCAGAGAACGGTGCTACTACTGGATTACTAGGGATAGAACAAGGAATGAGGAAGGATGGGGGTATAGGTACGTCTGGAAGCGGAGAGAACCATTTTTTGTGTGCTGGATCTAAAAATAGATCGTTCTTTTTTATTTTTACTGAGTGGAGAGAGAATCAGGGGAGGCAAGTCTAGTGGTCGTAAAGGACAGGTCACCTAGGGAAGAGGATGGGTTGAAGGGGGGGGGGGGGGGGGGGGGGGAGGGTAGGGGAGCTGAGGGATAGGAGGTGCAGACATACATCTCCAGGATTAAAGGGCTTGACAGGCATTTTAGGCTAGTCAATCCTTGCATTTCCCAAGGAACTAATTGCAATAGTTTTCAAACTTGGTGCAACAGGTAGATAAAAATATCACTAACAACATATCAAAAAAGTAGGAAAAAGTAGGTGTCGGAAGTTGCCGAAAATCAATAAACAAACAAGCTCAAAAACAATATTTGGCACTCTGATACTGATCGTTTGCTATAGCTGGCCTGCCTCACACACCGCGGCATCCTCCCTTATTTGGTAAGGCTCCACCCATTTTTGACCCAGAAAGGGCCATGGCGGCAAATGCTCTTGACCTACTGATTCTGGTTTAGATGAGCATAAATGACTTATCTTTTGAAATTTAACACACACTAAAAGTACCTGCTTGCTTGTTTTTACGACGTATGTGGTCGTTACATCACTGATGTACGTATTAAACCAGACAACATCAAAATAACTGTCCCACACCATGACCAGTTCCTACACAATACAGTAAGGTAGTGATTCTTGTATGGTAAAACCACTTTTGCCAAAATCAGCTCTCTGGTGCCTTGTGTTGTTTTACTTCAAAGTGTTTTTAACTTTCATAAACATAGCCAGAGGCCTTATCTGTCCACAGAACACTGGATAGGACAGGCACTGGAGAAATCTGCCCATAGAAATTAGGAAGGGAGTGTATACACACTGGGGTCTATCCCCTTTCTGTTGATATATCTTTGATCCAGTAAAGCGGGAAGTAGATCTGTGTGCTCTCTGCTTTTGGAAAGTAAATCTGTGTGCTCCCTGCAAAAGTGTGTGTGTGTGTGTGTGTGTGTGTGTGTGTGTGTGTGTGTGTGTGTGTGTGTGAATAAATAAATAAATATAGGTATTTTCATTCTGTTTCATTCTCTGTAGGTTTCCTGTCTCTGACTGTGTGTACAGATGATCTGAATTCATTGGATCCAAATGTCTGCCCAGTCATATTTACCCTACTGGTGTATTTAAATTCTGAATAAAAGGCTTGCAACTGTTTTCAGTTTAACTTGAAGCTAAGGGTGGGGTGTGATGTTTTTTGTGGTTTTTTCTCCTGCTCTACAAAAGAGCTGATTAAAATATTTTAGTTGCCATTTTGCAAAAATTTTCCCAATAACTGATCACATTTTTTCCCTTGTCCACATGAAAGGACTGAATGGTATGTCTGTATGTTATTATGTGGAGAAAGACTGCTGACTGATAGCCAAGATGAAGTAAGGCAGACTGAGAAAGGTATAGCAGTGTCTCCAAAAAGCATGCTGTTTGAAGGATGACAATGTAGAGACAGAGGAAGAGCAAGATATTCAATGTGTAAACAACACAAGCTCTTTGATCCAAGCAAGCTAGGTTTAAATAATTCCTCTTTTTGTCTCTTTTGTGGTCAGTCCATTAATGATTTCGGGAAGAAACGAAACACAGCTGTGTATCAAATTCGGACATGCAATTGCCAGCAGCAGATTCAAGAAAGTGGTTTAAAGCATGGACCAGAGAACAAATGGGCAGAAAGAGTGTGCAAAAGAATCCAAGCTGTCAGTGACCTTCATGCTGCAGATGTTGTGTATCACAAGCAGTGCAGTGTCCATTTCACAACTATAAAATCTAACCCTCTAGCATTCGCCGTTCTTCAGAGGAACAAACCACAGCAACTGCAGGCAGACCAGTAGACACAGCTCATGATGAAGCTTTCAGACATGTCATGACTTATTTCAAAGAGAATGATGATGAAAAAAATCACAATCATGGACTTGTGCAAAAAGATGAAATAGTATCTCCATAGTGACACTCCATACACAGAGAAATACATGTGGCAGAAACTAGAAGTCACTTTGGTGATTTAGCAATTATTACCTGCATCAGAGGGAAAAAGAATGTCATTACAATAAGGTCAAATGCAGAGAAGATCCTGGAGAAATTTGCAAAATCCACAGAGAGAAAGATGCAGAGAAAGAAAAAAATCAGAAATGATTCAGACACTTACAAAACTGTCCTATCAAATATCAAAACGTCAACACATCAACAACAGAGTATCTTTCTGCAGAAGCAAGTAACTCAAACAAGTGAGATTTCCCCCCTAAAAACAGTTGGGATTATTAATTTTACCATCTTCTTTGGATCTGTTTCTCAGAACTTGGCTGGGAAGGAAAACAGATCCTGACTTGACAATTGCTTCTCTTGGTCAGGCACTATAGCTGGCAGCACGACCAACAGTACTCATCCCCCCTCTTCAGATTGCTCTTGGGGTTGCCATACCCCAGCAGACTGGCTCCAAAAACCTTGTTGAACGTGTCCACAAGCTTGGGTTTTGTTCTTCATACAAGGAGGTCAGTCTGTTTGAAAATGTGTGCTGCTACTGACTAGGAAACAGACCTGGTAGGCATGAACCCCAACAGCTGGATCCAGTTTGTTGCTGACAATGTAGATCATCAGATCAGGACACTGGATAGAACTGGTACCTTCCATGGTATGGGCATTATTGGAGCAGCACCCCTGGCTCCAAACACTGTAAGGCTGTACATCATAATCTAACATCACCAGAGACAATGTTCCCGTTGGCTATTTTGAAAATTCTGCAGCTACTTTGTCATTAGCATACCAAATATTACATGTTTTGGTAAGCATGACAAAGCCTGAACTGGATCTTCTGAGGAAAGAAAATGTCCTGGCCTCCCTGTGCCCCACCTTCAGGATAGTCAGGGATGAGGGAAGCTGTGTGCAATGGAAACTATTCAGGTCAGAGCAACTTCACATTTCTCTACATTATAGACATGGACCCCACAAATATGAGCTGCCTATTCTCCACACTGCACTAATAGGAGCTGGTTATTCTTCACACTGCACTAATAGGAGCTGCCTATTCTCTACACTGCACTAATAGGAGCTGCCTATTCTTCACACTGCACTAATAGGAGCTGCCTATTCTTCACACTGCACTAATAGGAGCTGGTTATTCTTCACACTGCACTAATAGGAGCTGGTTATTCTCCACACTGCACTAATAGGAGCAGGTTATTCTTCACACTGCACTTATAGGAGCTGGTTATTCTCCACACTGCACTTATAGGAGCTGGTTATTCTCCACACTGCACTTATAGGAGCTGGTTATTCTTCACACTGCACTTATAGGAGCTGGCTATTCTCCACACTGCACTTATAGGAGCTGGCTATTCTCCACACTGCACTTATAGGAGCTGGCTATTCTCCACACTGCACTTTGTCTCAGGGAAGACTGATCTCCCTCCTGCTCCAGAGAATATAAAGGTCCTGCGATGCGCTTTGATTTGTTTGTTTTACAAGATTCAGTGCTACATAAATTCCATATCTTCTTCTTCTTCTTCTTCTTCTTATCATTACTACGGACTGCAGAAAAAGATATGGGCTCCAATTTCAAATGGCATTAGGACAATGCAAAGACTTGAGCTGTCTCAATGCACCCACTCTTCAGGAAGTGGATGAGAACTAGGTGTACCTGATCTTGATCGATTCTGCTGTGTTACTTCATTCCAGCAAGAGTGCGCTGGATGAACTGAGCTTTCCATGTTCTGATTATGCTGGACTGAAGTGACTTGCCACAGTGATTTGAACTAACTCTGATGCTGTTTGTCTCTACCTGCACTGTTTTATCTTATACTCCTTGTGAAGTTCTTACCTTCAAGGAGAGACTACCTCTTTGCTCTGCCATGGGAATTGTACAGTGGTCGAAACTTTGGTTTAATCCTGGTAAAAATTAATGCATTCTTCTTTTTCTTCCAACGCTCAGGCAGCAACCATTGTTGTCTGTTATATGAGTAAAAATGCGTCACGCTACTCTTAAGCACCTTACAAGTCAGGTCCAGCGCATCTACTGCGGCATAAAAGAAAACTGTTATCTTTTATAAGTCTTTCTGGGAATAAAAGGCAGCAGAATGGACCAAGAAGGCAGAAAATATACAAGAAGGAGGTGACAAGAAGTAAAGGAACAAGGCAGAAACAAAGAGAGATAAAAAAGAGGAAATTTCTATCACAGAATTTCCAGAATGTGGGGATGCTATTTATACTGATAGGCCCTGGCATCTCCACGTTGGAGGTAAAATGCCTGAGATATACTTGATTTAGCATGCTAATGGGCTTCGAACTCTAAATATGGAACATATGCGGCATATTTTCATTAATTTTTGCTTTCTATTACGTCTAATGGTGATTCTATTATTAAATTTGTAATCAGTACGTTGAAAGCTTTCAAATGATATGTCACAAGACTATATTACATTCTGTTTAAAAAATTTTATAAAATCGAAATTTGATGACGTCATATCTTTAAAAAAAATGGTCTTCCGACACTTAGATCGTCCTACTTTTTGGATATGTTAAAAGTTAGGTACTTTCCTATCCAAATATCATAAAATCATTACTATTGCAATTAGTTCCTTTCTCGGCACTTTTTTTGCAAAGATTGACTAGACTATTTCACGCATCTGCGCAACGCGTGCATGAGGGCTCACGCTTATACTACTACTACTACTACTGCTGCTGCTGCTGCTGCTGCTGCTGCTGCTGCTGCTGCTGTATGTAGCCATGTTAACGTTAGGCCCGGGTCATAAAACGGCGGGAAGCGGGTGGTAGATCATGCTGCGGCTACTTATCATATAGCCTACATAACACGTGTGTGTGTGTGTTGTGATGTGTGTGTGTTTGTGGTGTGTGTGTGTGTGTGTGGGGTGGGGGGGGGGGGGGGGTGTGGGTGTGTGTGCGTGCGTGCGTGTGTGTGGGTGTGTGTGTGATGTGTGTGTGCGCGTGCGTGCGTGTGTATGTGTGTATGTGTGTGTGGTTTATTAGTCATGTGGTGGACCTTCACCTAGTGTGTTTCGTTTTGTTTTGGGGTACGGGGAAAAGATGTAGGTTATTAGATTGGTGGTTGGGGTAAAAGTTTGTGATGTGTGTGTATGTGTGTGTATGTATGTATGTGTGTGTGTGTGGGGTGTGTGTGTGGGGTGTGTGTGTGTGTGTGTGTGTGGTTGTGTGTGTGTGTGTGGTGTGTGCACGCGCGAGTGCGTGTGTATGTGTGTCTTATCCGTTTCTAAGCAAAATTTATTGTCCTGAAATTGGTCATGTACATTTTCTCATCTCAGTGAAGCATTTGCACATTCAGTATAATACAATCTTAATACCAAAGGCGCCATCAAGAAATGTCAGAATTTTAACAAGGAAACGTTGCTACAAAATGTAAATCACTACGAACATTACAAATTCAAAGAAGGTTCCCCTCAAAATTTGCTTGACAAGCCACCCCCAGGGAGAAAAAAACCACCCACCCACGACAGCTATGGATAGATGATAACAAGGCTCACTGAACAACTCCTTTTTTCCTTTTTTTCTTTCTTTCTTTCTTAATCTCCACCCCTCCCCAATGCAGTCTTGTCTCATCTTGTTATTGTTGTTGTTGTTGTCAGGCCATGAGAAGACAAGAGAGCCTTGAGGGAGAAGGGGGACCGTGTTAGCTGTCCTGACAGGCAGCACCCCCCAGTACTACTGTTGTCTTGATGGCAATAGATCCCGTGTCGGGCATAGCACGGCTCAGATTGCCGTCTGATGTGTGGTGTGTGTGTGTGTGTGAGTTTGTGTGTGTGTGTGTGTATGTGTGTGTGTGTGTGTGTTGTGCGTGTGTGTGTGAGTTTGTGTGTGTGTGAGTTTGTGTGTGTTGTGTGTGTTTGTCTGCGTGTGTGTTTATGTGTGTGTGTGAGAGTTTGTGTGTGTGTTTAGTGTGTGTGTGTGTGCGTGTGTGTGTGTGTGTGTGTGTGTGTGTGTGTGTGTGTGTGTGTGGTGGTGGTGGTGGTGTGGGGGCTGTCACCCGACCCCCCTGTCAGCCCGAAACCTACAGCTCCAGAAAGATTAAGCCATTGTGACGGCGCCTTGTCACACACACACACACAACACACACACACACACACACACACAACACACACACACACACCACACACACACACACACACACACACACACACACACACACCACACCACACACACACTCACACACACACACACACATCCTCTCTGTCCACATCCACCCGCATTACCCCCACCCCCATCCACCACCGGCACCCTCACCCTCACCTGTGGTCGCCCAGGTGTGAATTCTGCTACTCTTCTTTCACCTGTCTGTCTAGGAGGATGGAGGATGAGACGTGGAGATTTCAGTGAAGCAAGTCCTTCTGCGGGTTTTTGCGGGGTGATGGCCATACTAAGATCCACTCAAGCTTGAAACGTGGGGAGGGGATGGGGGTGGGGGGGGGGGGGGGGGGGGGGTTGAAGGTAGGAGAGAGATTTTGTTTAATTGCCCAGAGTTTTTGTTCGAAGTCGTTGGGTGGAGGTAATCGATCACCCGCTGAAGCCTTTTAGGGCCGGGGTGATTTTTATTTACTGAAGATCCCCCATCAGGGGTGTCGCCTTAAGCCCTTCATTGAAACGGGGTGTCAGTGTGTGTCCCTCCCTCCTACCCGTCTTTTCTCGTGGTGGATCAGCCCGCTTGGTTGTAAGTGTGTTTAAGGTCTGTCTGTAATTGTGGTTAACTGCGCGTGGAAAGGGATACTATGATTTCGGATTGATGTCGGCTACCGCAGGAGGAAATGTGGCGGTTTTGGGGAACCGAGTGTTCTGAGAAACAGTTGTTGCTGCTGCTGCTGCTGCTGCTGCTGCTTCTTCTTCTTCTTCTTCTTCTTCTTCTTCTTCTTCTTCTTCTTCTTCTTCTTCTTCTTCTTCTTCTTCTTCTTCGCAATTCTTCTTCTTCGCAATTCTTCTTCGCAATTCTTCGCAATTCTTCTTCGCAATTCTTCTTTCTTGTTGTTGTTGTTGTTGTTGTTGTTCTTCTTCTTCTTCTTCTTCTTCGTGAAGATTTGTGCCATTTCAACATGGAATCAGTATGGATAGAAGTTTGTTCTTCTAAAAAATCGATTACTTCAGTTCTTGTGGGTTTCATTTACAGACATCCTAAGAGCACCACCAGCTGGTTTGATGACTTTTGTGAAATGATGGACAATGTTTGGCTTTTAGGAAAAGAAATATTATTATTTAGGTGATTTCAATATCGATCCTATCTCAATCCCACCCGCAGTGGCAAGTATCTTTCGTCCTTTAACCTTTTGCAATGTATCACATCCCCCACCAGAGTGACGTCAAAATCTAAGTACTCTTTTTAGATCACTTTTTATTCTTCTGACGTCAAAATCTCTTAAAGAAATTTGTGTACCCACTGACGGAATTTAAAGTGATCATAATGCTGTTTGTGTCACCTGGAGCAAAGCTGGGCTTCAGAGTGCCAAAAAATGAAGCATCTGAAAATTACTTTCGCTCATTTAAAAATTCGATTTGCATGCATTTTCCTCTGACCTCGTTTCTGCACCCTTTTCAAATTTTTTTAGTTACACTGATGCAGACGATCCCCCTTTCTTTTGGACATCAGTTTCTTAAGCATTGTCAACAAGCAAAATTCCTTTACTCAAAAGACGTGTAAAGTAAAAAATTTTACCTGGCTGGCTCACCCAAGAAATTTTGCTAGCAATCAACCACAAGACGACTAAAGAAAGGGCGGGCTTCTTGGGGAAAATTACAAGAAAAACGTAACACAGTTAAGTATATGATTAGAAAATCTAAACGTTGTTTCTTCCAGAATTTAATTCAAGATAAAAGCAATGGAAGATTATCTGGTCTGCTATTCGCCAGCTCTCTAAACCTGGTACGTCACGTGACGAATGTTGTATTCCAGTAGATGTTCTCAATAATCACTTTGCTAGTGTTGGAAGTAAACTCATTGATAACAACACCAGAACTTTGATTCAAATATTTTAAAAAACCTTTTGCGTAGGAAAGGATACATAACAAAAATTTTTTTGTTCCCTTATTGCTGTTCATGAAGTTTTGTCCTATTTAAAGTCTTTAAAAAATAAAAATTCATGTGGCTTTGAAAAGTATTAGCCCTAAAATACTGAAACTTTCTCATTTTAACATTTCAAGACTCTCCACTTATCTTTTATAACCTTTGCTTATCTAAACAGTGCTAACCCAAAGCATTTTAAATACGCTAAAGTAAAACCCTTTGCACAAAAAAGGGAACATGAAGATGCCCAAATAATTATAACCCATTTCAATTCTATCTAGTATATCTAAACCTCTTTAACAGCATGTCCACCATCATTTATCATCTTTTATTGAATGCAACGGGCTTTTACATACCCATCCAGTCCGGGTTTAGAAAGCACCACTCCTGTGAAACAGCACTTTTGCAGGATTACTGATTCATGGGTTTCGTGAAATTAATAACAGAAAGGCAGCGGTGTTATTTTTATTGGTTTAAGAAAGGCCTTTGATTTGATTAATCATAATATCTTATTACATAAGCTTCGGTTATAATGGTTTAATGAAAAATCCTTACAATTTTTTAAATCCTATTTGTCAAACCGAACTCAGTCTGTTTATGCTAATGGAGTTACCTTTTTCCAAAAAAATGGTTGCATATGGTGTACCACAAGGTTCAGTATTAGGTCCACTCTTATTCTCTCTTTACATTAATGATCTTCCTTTAACCATTCAAATTTGTTTGTGATTTATTTGCAGATGATACAACCTACAATACGCTAGTCATGATATTTTAAGGAAATCAATCATTATTTAAACCTTAGTATGAATTCAGCAACATTTGGTGTGAGGCCAATGCATGCTTGTACAACCCCGACAAAACAGAAGCAATGCTAGTTTGTGCGCGTCAAAAGGCAAACCTTGAGGCAACTCATTTACAAATAAAAATAAATAACAACAACATAAAGCAAGTTAAAACGCACAAATTACTTGGGGTAGTCATTGACGAAAGCCTTCCTTGGCAGGATCATGTTCCAAAAATTACTAAAGAAATATCATCCAGTGTATTCCAGCTTTCACAAATTAAACACTTTCTAGATAAACAATCAAAATTTTTTTTCTATTTTGCTTTTATTCGTCTCGCATAGATTAAAGCCTGTTGTCTGGGGGAAGTGTGCTCCATCTAACCTGAAACCTCTGAACTCTCTTCAAAAGCGAGCCATTAAAGTCATAAATTAATAATGAGTTAGCAAAAGCATCAAATAATAATTTTATTTAAACACTTTGAGATATTACCACTTTGCTTGCGCCCTCCCGTTTAATGTTTTAAGCTTTCTCATGCATAAGGTATTTCTTATGATGCTTGCCCTGGTTATCTAAAAGCAATGTTCTCTTTTCAACATCAGCACGAATCAGACAGAGCTATTGTCCCCCAAAGCAAACATAGATCTATTTCAAAACGAGTTTTTTTCTTTCAATGGCAGCAGAGAAGGGAATGGCCCTTCCACCGATGTTTCGTAGAATACCAGAGCACTCTACATTTAAGACAGAAATAAAAAGCTGTTGTTTGATACGTGTGACTAAACTAACTCGCAAATCAACTTACACAATGAACTCCAAAGTTTTATTTAACATAATTGGTGCCCCATATTGACTATATCAAAGACATATAGTGTGCACCCTTCTTTGTGTGTGTGTGTGTAGGGGGGGGGGGGGGGGGGGGGGGGGTGGGGGGGGGGGGGGGGGGGGGGGGGCGGGGGGGGGGGGGGGGGGGGTTTGGGGGGGGGGGGGGGGGGGGGGGGGGGGGGGGGGGGGTGGGGGGGGGGGTTGGTGGGGGGGGGGGGGGGGGGGGGGGGGGGGGGGGGGGGGGGGGGGGGTGGTGCTGGTGGATGGGGGGGGGGGGGGGGGGGGGGGGGAGGGGAGCCGCCCCCTGCGTGTGTACACGTGTGTGTGCGGGCGGGGGTGAGGGGGAGGAGGAAGGAGATAGTAAGTACGCACTGGGCCCGTGTGAGATCAGGAGTAACCAATGCTGTACTGTGAAGAATCTTTGGGATATGTGTGTCTTGAATGAAAGAATGAATAAATGAACGGAGTGGGAGGGGGGGGGGGGGGGGGGGGGGAGGCGGTGAAGAGGGTGGGTAGTTCTGATCGTAATGGTAGCACATGCCGTCCATGGTGTGTGCGTTGCGTGGCATGTGTGTGGAAGGGTGTGTGGGTGTAACTTGGCGGATGTTAAAAAGTTCCATTCATTAATGGGCTTTCCCCCGTGTATTTCTGATTTGTTAATTGTCAAGGAGGTTTCCACCATTTTGTCTGTTTTTTACATTTTCTTTGTTTTTGTTTTTTTTTTTTTTTTTAATTACTTCAAGTTTGTTTTTTGTTTTTGGGCAGAATTGTAAAAGGCCCTTTTAAATTGTCCCTAATTCTTTACCCATTAAAGATTCAATCAATCAATCAATCTTTTTTCTCTTCTTCTTTCTTCTTTCTTCTTCTTCTTCTTTCTTCTTCTTTTTCCCTTCTTCTTCTTCTTTGCAATCCTTCGCAATTCTTCTTCGCAATTCTTCTTTCTTGTTCTTGTTCTTGTTCTTGCTCTTTTCTTCTTCTTCTTCTTCTTCTTTTTTTCCCTTCTTCTTCTTCTTCTTCTTTTCTTCTTTCTTCGCAATTCTTCTTCGAAATTCTTCGCAATTCTTCTTCGCAACGCAATTCTTCTTCGCAATTCTACTTCGCAATTTTTCTTCGCAATTCTTCTTCTTGTTCTTGTTCTTGTTCTTGTTCTTTCTTCTTGTTCTTCTTGTTCTTCTTCTTCTTCTTCTTCTTCTTCTTCTTCTTCGTCGTCGTCGTCGTCGTCGTCGTCGTCGTGGTTGTCGTCGTCGTCGTCGTTGTCGTCGAACGCTCAGACAGCAATTATTGTTGTCTCTCATAATATTAGCAAAAATCCCTTGCACTACCTCACAAACCAGTCCAGCGCATCCGA
This sequence comes from Rapana venosa, assembly GCA_028751875.1. Classification (NCBI taxonomy): domain Eukaryota; kingdom Metazoa; phylum Mollusca; class Gastropoda; order Neogastropoda; family Muricidae; genus Rapana; species Rapana venosa. The sequence continues at coordinate 64,731,133 of CM054137.1, read as the reverse complement.
TTTCGGCGTGGGAGAGAATTGTTAACTTTGCAGTCTTTCTGGGGGGGAAAGGGCAGGAGAATGGACCAAGAAGACAGAACATAGACAAGATTAGGAGGTGACAGGAAGAAAAGGAACAAGGTAGAAACCAAAGAGAGGGATAGAAAAGAGGGAGCTCCTAGCACAGATTTCCCAGAAGGTGAAGATGGTATTTCTACTGACAAGCACCCCCTGCATCCCGAAAGAGGGGGCCGGGGGAGTCGAAACAGTATATTATCAACAGGGTTAAATACGTGTAACGGTGTAACAGTATACATGACCTTTTCAAAACACACTACAAATCACCGGAATTTCATGTATGGAGTAGTGCACTTAGTACTGTGAAGTACACTTTTCGCTGTTAACGCTGAGGGGGGTTTTTCCTTTTCTTTTCTTTTTTCTTGTAGTGTTTCCAATGCTGTTCTCCTCTCTTCCTCTCTCCCTCCCCCCCCCCCCCCCCCCCCTCCCACGCCGCCACTTAGAGTTACTGCCGTAGAAATGTACCCTTAAGTGAAACACATGTATGTATATGAACATATGTGTCTGAAGAGAGAGTAGGTGGAGAGAGTAGAGTGGGGAGAGAGAGAAGGGGGGGGGGGTGTACAGATAGCCCGACAAGCTACTGAGAGAGAGAGAGAGTGGATAGACAGAAAACACGAACTCGAATATTTTATTGCGAGAAGATAGATAGATAGATAGATAGATAGATAGATAGATAGATAGATAGAGAGAGAGAGAGAGAGAGAGAGAGGAGAGAGAGAGAGAGAGGAGGAGGAGAGAGAGAGAGAGAGAGAGAGAGAGAGAGGAGGGGAGAGAGAGAAAACACGAACTCAAATATTTTGTTGCGGGCAATTGGACAAGACAAAGGCTTCTTTACACCAGGCCTCCAAAAATAAATCCAACAACAAACAAAACAACAACAAATAAACACAAAGAATCGGTAAATTCTGCACAAGACCATGAAAGCTAATAATGAATAAACAGAAATGACGAGACGGGAGAGAGCAGACAGACAGACACATATACACAAAAACAGATAGAGAGACAGATAAGAAAGAGAGAAAGAGAGAGAGGGGGCAAAACAGACAGACACAGACAAACAGATAAAGAGAGAGACAGAGATGGAAACAGACAGAGAGACAGACAGACACAGACATAAACAGGTAGAGAGACAGACAGAGAGACAGAGAGAGACAGAGAGAGACAGAGCGCGCAAACAGGAGGGTGTCGACCTCGATGGGGTATAAAGGCGTAAAAGACAAATGGGCCAGTGGCAAAATGACATGAAGGAGAGGAGAGAGTACTTCTGAAATCTTTGATATGGCTATGTTTAGGTAGAATACGTGTTTTAAACATCTGCGTTAGTCTTTGAAAAATGTCAGTATTTCATCCTGTTACGACCGAGTCTAGCTATCTCGCCCTAAATCTTTGATTCTAATCTGTCTCGTATGCTTTCCTCTGCCTGATTGTCTGTCTATCTGTCTGACTCTCTCTCTCTCTCTCTCTCTCTCTCTCTCTCTCTCTCTCTCTCTCTCTCTCTCTCTCTCTCTCTCTCTCTCTCTCTCTGTCTCTCTCTCTGTCTCTCTGTCTCTCTGTCTGTCTGTCTGTCTGTCTGTCTTTCTTTCTCTCTCTCTTTTGTCTCTGTCTGTCTGTCTGCCTGTCTGTCTGTGTCTGTCTGCTCTCTTCTCTATCTCTCTATGTATGTATGTATGTAATGTATGTATCTATCTATCTGTCTGTCTGTCTGTCTATCTATCTATCTATCTATTTATCTGTTTTGTCTGTCTGTTTTGTCATCCTTTTCTCCGTGCTATCTCTGTTTCTCTTTCCCCTCCTTTTTCCCTTCCCCACTATGTCTTTTCTCTCTTCTCTCTCTCTCTCTCTCTCTTCTCTCTCTCTCTCTCTCTCTCTCTCTCTCTCTCTCTCTCTCTCTCTCTCTCTCTCTCTTCCTTGGCTCTGTTGTTGTTCTTGTTCTTCTTGTTGTTGTTTGTCTGTTTTTCACTTTTTTATCATCTTTTGTTGGTTTGGTTTTTCCTTCCTTTGTTTGTTTGTTTGTTTTGGTTAGGGTTTTTTGGGGGGTGGGGGTGGGTATTTTTAGGGTTTTCTTTTATTTGCTTGCTTTGGGGGTGGGGGGGGGGGGTGTTGGGGGGGGAGCTGTTTTGAAAAGGGTTATTTCCCTTGTTTTTATTGTGAGACTGTATAAGTATTGGGTTATTATTATTACGATGTATCCCTAACTTGTACCTATTATCACTAAAATAGTAAACTCATCTCTTGTGCCAGGA
>CM054137.1:64701330-64721330 GCA_028751875.1 Rapana venosa | reverse complement strand
CGTCGAACATTCGACGCATGAGATTTACAATCAAACTACCCGCAATTTATTTCTGTCTAAACAATAGCAAAAAAACAAACCCAAAAGCTGATGTAAAGCATATGAGAATAGCAGCTGGACCCTCTCAATGAAAACGTGTTATAATTATCAACGTAAGAATGAAGCTGCTTATAATATATACGCATCTTAAACTGGTATTCATTTTACATTTTCATAACAAGGCAAGACGCCAAGTAATCAACCGTCCAACTATAAACATTATTTAAAACCAAAAACTATCTTGAGCATAGCCTGGTGGTTAGAGTGAAGCGCGTGGCGTTAGCGCTCGTGATCTGCTGACCCGGGTTCGAATCTCCTTCAAGAGGATTTTTCTTCTGGAGTTGATATCAGTGCCGACTTCACCCCCCACCCCCACCCCCACCCCTAAAAGTCCTTCGGATGAGACTATAAACCGAGGTCCCGTGTGCGAACGCAACGCAGAACATCTTGCGCACACGTTAAAACCCGTTCCGCTTTTCGGACGAGTAGGCCATTGTGTGCTGGTGGGAACGGATGAAAAAATTGACAAAACTGCATACACACGGGGACTTGATGTAAATAAAAAAAGCACACGAGTTCTTATTCCATTATCCTCGAAAATAATAATGATACTAATAATGATAATAATACGCGGCCACAGATCGGCTGATTAAACTCCTACCTCCCTCCCATCTCCACATAACCTTGTGAAAGTTGTAGGCTAGTACACTCTGTTGCACTCCCTGGGTTAAATCGATGGGCTGGGGGCTAGCCTAATCCCCCCCACCCCCCACCCCCGTCCCCTTCCGCATCACCTCGCCAAAAATATCAGAGGATCTTTTTGGCATGTGCACGTGCGGCCAGTTATTAAATCATTCTGAAGTACGTAGGTGATCTCTGCGTGTCTGCTTGTGTGTCTGCTTGTGTGCCTGCCTGCCTGCCTGTCTGTCTGTCTGCATGCCTGTCTTTCTCTCTCTCTCTCTCTCTCTCTCTCTCTCTCTCTCTCTCTCTCTCTCTCTCTCTCTCTCTCTCTCTCTCTCTTCTCTCTCTCTCTCTCTCTCAATTTATTTATCTATTTATTTATCTATCAATCGATCTCTCTTAAAGTCTGTATTTTTTGTTTCTCAAGGTCTCTATTTTTCTGTTGTTGTAGCAAGTTTTCCCTTGTCCCTCTAGCTCTCTCTATATATTTGATATAGATCTGTCTCTCGGGGTGTACGTGTGCGTGTGTGTGTGTGTGTAGGTGCGTGCGCGCTCGCGCATTGTCTGTATCTCTGTGGGCTATATCTGTGTGTTTGTCTGTGTCTGTGTATTTTTTTTTATGTCTGTTTCTGTCTTTTTGTCTCTACCTGCAAGCATGCATGCCTCTCTCTCTCTCTCTCTCTCTCTCTCTCTCTCTCTCTCTCTCTCTCTTCTCTTCTCTCTCTCTTCTCTCATCTCTTCTCTTCTCCTTCCTACCTTCATCAATCTGTTTCTGAGTCTGTCTCCATCTGTCTTCTCTTCCTCCTCCCATCCTCTTTGTCTCTCAGTGTCTGTTTGACTCTCTCTCTCTCTCTCTCTCTCTCTCTCTCTCTCTCTCTCTCTCTCTCTCTCTCTCTCTCTCTCTCTCTCTCTCTCTCTCTCCCCTCTCTCTTTCTCTTCTTTCTCTTCTATTCTCTTCTTTTTTCATCTCTTCCCTCCTCTTGTTTTCTTCTTCCTCTCTCCCTACCTCCTTCTACCTTCATCAATCTGTTTCTGTGTCTGTCTCTTTCTGTCTTTCTCTTCCTCCCATCTCTTTGTCCTCAGTGTCTGCTTGACTCTCTGTGTCTGTCTGTTTGCTGTCTGTCTGTCTGTCTGTCTCTGTCTCTCTCTCTCTCTCTCTTCTCTCTCTCTCTCTCTCCTCTCCTTCTCTCTCTCTCTCTCTCTCTCTCTTCTCTCTCTCTCTCTCTCTTCTCTTCTCTTCTCTCTCTCTCTCTCTCTCTCTCTCTCTCTCTCTCTCTCTCTCTCCTCCCTCCCTCCTCTCTCTCTCTCTCATATCTCTTCCCTCCTCTTATTTTCTTCTTCCTCTCTCCCTACCTCCTTCCTACCTTCATCAATCTGTTTCTGTGTCTGTCTCTTTCTGTCTCTCTCCTCCTCCTCCCATCCTCTTTGTCTTTCAGTGTCTGCTTGACTTCTCTCTCTCTCTCTCTCTCTCTCTCTCTCTCTCTCCATCCCTCCCTCCCTCCCAATTCCTACCTCTCTGCTACTGAACTTCAAACGCATGAGCAGGTTTTCAACGTATACAGTTGCTCTTAAGTTTCTACAAACTAGGCCTGAAATGATGTTCGAGGTCGGCTGGTCTATAAACAACATGATTGATGAACTTCACAAGCGGAGCCAGTCAGACGAGGCGGTGTCTTTGATCTTGCAACGTTCTGCCGAGAAAAATAAGCGGGAAAGCATTTCTACACAAACTGCAATGTTTCTAGCGAAAAGTAAAAAGAGAGACTGAGAAAGAAAGGAGAGAGAGAGAGAGAGAGAGAGAGAGAGAGAGAGAGAGAGAGAGTAGGACGGTGGGGAGAGGGGTGGTGGTGTGGGTGTGAATTTTTTATTTTTTAAAAGACTATTTGTTGTGTGTACTGAGAGTGGTAGAAGTTCATGTTTACAGTGTCGGTGCGTCGGTCTCTGCCTCTCCGTCTCTGTGTCTATGTCCGTCTATCTGTCTGTCTCTGTCTGTCTGTCTTTCTCCCTCTTTCTCTCTCTCTCTCTACCTATCTGTGTATCTATTCACTCTATCTCTCTCTACCTACCTATCTATCTACCTACCTACCTTCTATTTTCTATCTATCTATCTATCTATCTATCTATCTATCTATCTATCTATCTATCTATCTATCTATCTATCTATCTACGGTGTACATAAATATGCGTGTGTGGAAATGTAAACCTCTGATTCCGCAGAGAACCTTAACAATATCAAATAAATGAACAAATAAAATGTATCTGGAATGTAGTCAAACTACTGATTAATATTACTTCGCTATGTATGTCAGTACAGTGTTTTAAGAGCGAATGTGTGTGTGTGTGTGTGTGTGTGTGTGTGTGTGTGTGTGTGTGTGTGTGTGTGCACAAAGCAGTGAATTTGCATTCCATCTTGCTATCAGATAGAAACACTTTCAGGAAACCAAACTGATATGCAGTAAACTCTCTCAGTTTTGTTACATGCTTTATGAGTAACTGGTGAGGCTGCTGCGATGGACAATAACGAAAAGCGGATTCTTTGTTTCTCCCACAAAATATTATTTGTAAAAGAAAAGCGTGGTTCTTCTGGCCTGTAGAGTCTAGACTATATTGAGAGTGAAATACAGTTCGTCTCCTAGATGCTTGTTGGTGCTGTCACATTATAAAAAACATGCACTCTCCAAGAAAAAGGCACATGGGTGCTTATTCATTATCCGCGAAATAAAAGAATTTGTCATTGTCATTGTCAATTTGTATAGTTAGTGTAGTTTTACTTCTGATCACTTCACGGTGTTGGCAGATTTTGTTCCCTCACAATCCTTTGGATGAGACTATAATATACCAAGGTCCTGTGTGCGAGTGCACGCAGAACATCTGGAGCAAAATTCTGTAGACAATAGCCACTCTGATAGGGGAATAAAATATAGTTGAAGACAAGGGGGAAAAAATGGGTGGCGCTGCTCTTGTGGCGTCGCCCTCTCACACCCCTGGGGAAAGCAGCCCGAATTTCAGGCTGACAAATCTGCTGTGATTTAAAGTGGTATGAAAGAAACCCTACATATTTCTCCACCTCATCTTCCCTTTCAGAGGAACCCAGTACAGGGTTACTAGTAGGGGTGAACGGGTTCAGGAGAGCAGGCACCCTCACCACGCTACTGGGCTAGTACAGGGGATGTGTTACTGATATGTCTGTTAGTTAGCTCCTGCATCCCTCCTAGCGCGCCATGCACGTGCGAAGGAAATAATTGCGTTTTGAAAAGGGAGATGCGAACAAGAGAAGAAGAGAAGAGGAGAAGAACAGATCCTGAAGTAGATAAGGGGTTGAACAGTTTTGGGGTAAATGAATGGATGAATGGAAGTGTGGGGAGGTTGAGTGGTAATGAAGGTCTGATCTGTGCCATTGTGGGGGTGTGGGGTGTTTTTTTTAAAAACTCATTAAGGACTGGTTGAGGTGTTTTTCTTTCTGGAATTCTAGGAGTTTCGATTTGGTTCTCTCTGTCTCAGTCTGTGTCTCTCTGTCTGTCTGTCTCTGTTTCTATCTCTCTGTGTCTCTGTCTCTCTCTCTGTGTATATGTTTGAGTGGTGTGTGTGTATGTGTGTGTGTCTGTATACATGTGTGAGTGGTGTGTTGTGTGTGTGTGTGTTTCTCTCTCTCTGTATTTTATGTGAGTTGTGTGTGTCTTTGTGTGTGTATGTGTGCGCGAGCGTGCATGCATGCGTGCGTTCGTGCCTGCATGCATATACATAAGTGTGTGTTTATGTGTTTGTGTGTGTGTGTATATCCACACAAGCATGCAGATACATGTATGCATGTCTATCTTTGATTATCTGTGTAATTTACAACTTTGTAAACAGCTCTATTTCAATCTATTTATTGTCCCCTACTTCATCAAGCATAACACATCCCAAACATCATTCGCTAACGTAATGTAAGCTAGAAGCCATAACGACTCTCTTGTCAGCAATCCATCCACATCAAACATTAATAGCCATCGGAAGACCAGTGCTTTCAGGTTAACCACGTAAACATTTATGTCAGAATACGATATCTATTGCTTCGGTGCAAGTCAAACATCACCCCTGAGTTTGGAAACTTGGGTCATTCTGAATCTTGTTCAACTGATTTAACTGATAGAGTGCAGCAGAATTGCAGGCTTTACAGAACGCTATTGGGATGGGGAGGGGAGGAAAGCTGAAGTAATCGATTTGTATGAGGTAGTAAAAACGCAAATGATGGGTTTATAATTGTTGCTACATGTGCTGCTTTGTAAGCGTGGGTGAAACTTTGAAATTAGGTTGTTTGATCAAAATATTTGCTGTGTTCTACGTATGTTTATACTTAACAGATTACAGTTTATAGCTGTTTCTGTAATATGTCCGTGATAACATCTATGACAATAACATATATTGTCTCATTCATTAAGGCTGCCAAACCTTGCGTGTTAGGTTTAGTAGTTATAACCCATTTGCATGGATAGAATAATCAATGGATTTATACAGATGCATGCTTGTATGAAAGAATACATGTATGTTCTGTGTGTATAAATGCATTTGCTTTAAAGCTCATCAGTTCATCTGCTATAAGAAAAGGATGTGGTCTGTACAGTATATTCCTCACACACACACACACACACACACACACACACACACACACACACACACACACACCACACACACACACACACACCACACACACACACACACACACACACACACACACACACACACACACACACACACCCTCCTCATCATCTTAATGACGACATATAAACTAAAAGATACAATGCCAGCATCATTAAGAAGAAAGTTCTACACACTATTTTATGTTACGTAAGACACTTAGAGAGAGAAATAATCACTCCCCACTCCTTAAGTCTCCACAATTTTCTGCTGCCACTGATGCAGGTATGCTGAATGTGAGGTGTTTGCTGTGACATTTCCCGTTTTCTTCTCTCATCTCTGCGTTCCCTTAATGGGTGGGATGTGTAGCGCCTTTTCCTGTTCTTGTAATTTGCAGGAGGTCTGCCCGCTGGCCTCAGCTGACACACTCCGCCTTCAGAGCAGCTTATTTTTTGTACATAAAGCTTGCGGGGTATATTTGTTTTTCCGTAACCCACCGAACACTGACATGAACTACGAAATCTTTAACATGAATATTTGATCTTCTACATGTGTATAGACACGACGGGAATTAAAGCACTGGCAAGGCTGCACTGGAACGTGACGAGGGAGATCGTAATGTAAAATTAAAAGTAAAGGTAAGGTAAAGGTATCCCATAACCTATAAGGTCGTAGGGGAGCGAGGCATCAGAGACCTCACTTCCCTAGGGATCAGCATATTGAGGGCGGCGCCCATCTCCTCTCCCTCGCTGCTTTACCTTCCCTGACCCTAAAGAGGCAGGTACCCATTTGCAGCTGGGTGAACTGGCGGACTGTACTGAAGTCAAGGCGCGCAAACGGTCACCCATCCAAGTGGTAATCACGCTCGACGCTGCTTAACTTGGCAGAGGGAAAGCGAGTGCTCATACCACTAAGCTACCCCGTCCCCGAAACGTAAAAAAATAGCCACACTTAATTCACCAGACCCTGCCACCGAGATTCGAACCCATGACTATGTCATGGACCCACGGGGATGGAAGACAAACGATCCTAAGCACTCGGGGGGTAGCGTTGGTCTGACATTTCCAGTGCCTCTCCTGTGTTATATCATCAGCGATGATATTACAATGCCAATCCTTTCTCTCCTCTACTGTTGCGCTATGTGCACATCCGCTGGGTTATCCTGTTTCCTCATTCCCACACCCCTGTCCCCTCATCTTTCTCTTACGCACAAAGGTAGTGGTGCATCAGTTGCAGAAAAGCCGCCAGTCTCTTGGAAGGCCAGGGTGTTGTTAATAAGAAGTTACCATGCTCTTGCATTCCCTCCACGCCATGCACACGCACAGAACATTACATTTTGATAGCGAAGATGTAGAGAAGAGAGGAGAAGAACAGAGTCCCTTATGGGGATAACTTGTTGAGCCGGTCGGTATATGAATCAAGTCTGTGTTAGCTGAACTGATGAGGATTTATTGTGCTGACTTGATTTCGTTTTTTAGCTCATTACAGATCATTTGACTCTTCCAGGAATTTCAGTTTTGTGTGTGTGTGTGTGTGTGCGCGCGCGTGCGTGCGTGCGTGCGTGCATACGCGCTGCTCAAAAGGCATATATGCTTGTATGTCTCTTCTCCACTCTTGCTCACTGCATGCGTGCACACGTGCAAGAAACATTACTAACTCCAGGAACGTCATCATTTTCTCTGCAGAAAGTCTAGCATGGCAAAATGTAGTATGGATTATATTGTCATGTAAAGACAATCAGTAGCAAAACACAGCACTGTGCTCATCTTTAGTTCATTGACACAGTAGTCAATAATGCATGATCCAGCATCCTACCTGAATTCTACCCTTTAAATATGCATAGATCTCACCTTCCTTATTTCACACACAAAGGCTGTGGACAGGTAAGGAACATTAACATTAAAAACAAATATATAATAATATTTTTCCTGTATGTTGCTGACTTGTGATGGATATATAGTTTCGACTACTATAGAAGAAGAAGAGGAGGAGGAGGAGGGAGAGAGAAGGAGGAGGAGAGAGAGAGAGAGAGAGAGAGAGAGAGAGAGAGAGAGAGAGAGAGAGAGAGAGAGAGAGAGAGAGAGAGAGAGTGTGTATTCGTGTATGTGTGTGCGTGAGTATGTGTGTGCGTGCATGCGTGCGCGCGCATGTGTGTGTGCGTGTGTGCATGCGCGTGTGTGAGTGATTCTCAATTTGTTGTAAACATTTCTGAACAACGTCTCCCCTCAACCATAATGGGCCCGAAGCTGTGATGGCACTGTGGAATCCATCCGCATCAAATATTAATCATCATTGACCATCACTGCTTCAGGTCATCCCCATGATCATTTGTGTCAGAATGCCTTAACGACTGATCCCCCACAAGTCAAAGATCAGCAATAATTTTGGAAACATGGGTAATTCTGGACGCCATCCAACTGATTTAACTGCTTGAGTGCAGCAGAATGCCAGAGTTTACAGTATTTTTTTTTCTGAGAGTGAAGAAGTGGAAGGGGGTACTAATCGATAGGCAAGGGGTAATAGAAACACAAGAGCAAGCATTGATATTGTTACAGGATGTATCAGTTTTTTGAGTATGTACAAAGCATGCTGAATGTGTTATGAACCTGTGGTTTTCTTACCGTTCTTAAGATTAACAACAGTGGTGTACTTCTTGTTGTTTGTTATATCTCTGTGACAGCATCCATGATGATGTTGGCTGTTCAAAAACCTGTTGTCTCTGTGTTAAAAACGAAAATCATTATGTTTTAATTTTGGCAATAAAATTGTGTATGAATGAATGGAAAGATGCCAAGATAATTGCCTGAATATATTTCACACGTGTGTTTGTGAAAAACTGTTCATTCTTTGCCTATCACAAAACGCCTTTTCTACCACAATGGTTACATCTGAAACTGTTATCTTATGATAAGTTTGAATGGCTATGAACTGCATTGTAAGATAAAAGTGTTATTGATTACATTATGAAGTGTGCAGTTGAAGTGAATCACGGATTTGTATGATACAGAATACAAAACAGCAGCATAAATGTTTGAAATTCACTATAATCGGTAGCAATGTAATTCATCTTAGAGACCTTGGAAGGGTATAGATTATTCTTATGCTGCTGATGGCTCTGTTTTATAAGAAAATGAAATATTCACATTCTATTATATACATATATCTATATATTATTATATCTATATATATAATATTATATATATATATAAAAATGACATTTACATTCACATATATATATATATATATATATATATATATATATATATATATATATATATATATATATATATATATATATATATATATATATTATATGTCAAGTGAATTGCATGCGGTAACATTCCCTGTATGATCACACCGTGCCAATTATTTTCTGTCCATGCTTTGCTCATCTGCTGGCTGCTTTCGTCTTTCTGTTCTGTCATTCTCACATTTTCTCCTCCTCATCTTCTCGTCAGGCACCAGGGTAGCAGGGGTGAATGGGTTCAGGAAAGCAGGCAGCCTCATGCTAGGCCAGACTGTTACTGATACGTCTGTTAGCTCTTGCATCTCTAGAATTTCACGCACGTGCACAGAATATTGCGTTTTGAATACGATAATGCAAAGATGGAATGATAAGAACAGATCCCAAACTAGATAAGTCGTTATAAACCAGTTTCGACAAAGAATGAAGTCTGCTTAAGTTTAAAGTAGTGACGGTTCATTTATTTTTAATGCGTTTCCTTGTTTGTTGTTTGAATGTATGAATGGTCATGTATTCAGCATTTATGCAACTTTCTAACACACTCTACTCTAACTGATTTACATTCCACTCTGCATAAAGTACAGCACATTGAGACCATCAGTTGGTTACCTACCCTAAGCCAGTGTTACAATAATGACTTGTCAGCAATCCATCCATATCAAACAATAATCAGCGTCTGAGGACCACTGCTTTCAGGTAACCATGTAAACATTTGTGTCAGAAAACGCTATCTAGAGATATCTATTGCTTCCCTTTAAGTCAAAGGTCGCTGTAAGTTTGGGAACTTGGGTAATTCTGGATCTTGGCCAACTGATTTAACTGATGGAGTGCAGCAGAATGCCAGAGTTTGCAGAACGATATTGGGATGGGGAGGGGAGAAACCGAGGTGATCGATTTGCAGAGGCAATAAAAGCCAAAAGAATGGCTGTAAAATTGTTGCCAACGTTCCAGTTCTTAAAACTTCTGCACAAAACACTGAGTATACGTTATGTAACAGGAATTTCTTGTGATGTATGTAAACATGTTTAGATTGAACAAAGCTGTGTAACTGCCATTTCTGACATAAATCTATGATAGTTCCATAATAAAATGCTGGTTATTGAAAAATCTGTTGTCTCATTTATTTAAAGAACTTTTTCTCAATAGTAAAACATTTCTTTTGAATTAAAAAAGTGAATGATGAATAGACAGATGAAAAATATAAATGAATGAACAGATGCAAGTGTACCTATATAATATACACACTCTACACAATGTATCCATACTTTTTGTTTTACTTGAATCACATATGAATTTAATTAAATAATAATAATAATGTATGGAATTTATATAGCGCTGAATCTTGTAAAGCAACAAATCAAAGCGCACATAGTGGGAAAGTGTAGTGCTAGAAAATTAACCTCTCTAAAGAATTTAACCTATAGGAACAGCAAAAGTAAGAGGAAAGGTCTGTTGATAAAAAATGTCTATTGCACTAGTTACACAGATCATACGTCTCAAATCAACTTCACTTGAGGTTCGTGTAAAACAGAATAAAACCACCGTAAATTCGTTACTTAGTACCAACTTATTATACCAAGGTAAATTGATTACATACCAACTTATAGTTGGTATAGGGAGAGTGGGTGTGTATATTTCGTGCCACACATACCAGGAAGATTTTAAAGACAAATTAATGACAACCAACTCTACACAAGTCTTCTCCCGCTGCTGATGACCCCCAGCGAATATCCTGAATGTAAGAACGCAAGCAATGACATTTCCCCAGCCTCACCTGAGTTAGGTCACAAGGTATGACATTACCCACGCCAATAATTCCTCTCCCCTGCCGTGTTTTTCCACTCTTTTTCTCGGGTTCTCTCTCACTCCGGCTTCTTTCTGCTCTTTCCCCTACCCCTGCCTTGTTATCCTGTCCGGGAACCCTAGGTGAGGGTGACTCAGTTCAGGAAAGCAGACAGAAACCTCGTGCTAGGCCCAGGGTGTTAACTGATACGTCTGTTAGCTCCTGCAGTCTCACCACGCCATGCACGCACGCACCAAGAAAATTGCGTTTTGAAAAGGGACATGCCAGGAGAAGAAGAAGAAGAAGAAGAGAAAGAAGGAGAAGGAATGAGCGGAACAGATCCTAAATGTGAGAGATAAGTGGTTAAACAGTGTGGCGAAATATGAATCCAATCTGTGTAATCTCTTTTATTTGTGTGTGTCTCAAATGAGACTTACCATTTTCAATTTTTTTTTTTTGGGGGGGGGAGGGGGGTGAACATTTTGTTTGTTTGTTTTCGTTTTGTTTGGGGAGGGGGGGGGGATGTTCGATTTTTTGTTCGATTTTTGTGTGTATGTGTGTGTGCGCACGCGCGCATGAGCGCCCGTGCTGTTTTTATTTTGGGGGTAGTCTTTTCAGATATGTTGATTCTTTGTAGGAATATTAGCACTTCATCTCTCTCTCTCTCTCTCTCTCTCTCTCTCTCTCTCTCTCTCTCTCTCTCTCTCTCTCTCTCTCTCTCTCTCTCCTCTCTCTCTCTCTCTCTCTCTCTCCTCTCCCTCTCTCTCTCTCTCTCTCTCTCCTCTCTCTCCTCTCTCTCTCCTCTCTCTTCTCTACTTCCTCTCCTCTACTCTGCTCTTGTCCATTTCCCCTCTCTCTCTCTCTCTCTCTCTCCCTCTCTCCCTCTCCTCTCCTCCTCCTCTCTTCCTTCCCTCCCTCTCCTCTCTCCTCATCTCTCTCTCCCTCCTCCTCTCCCCTCTCTCTCTCTCTCCTCTCTCTCATCCCTCCTCTCCCTCTCTCTCCTCCATCTCCTCTCCTCCTCTCTCTCTCCTCCCTCTCTCTCCTCCTCTCTCCATTTCCTCTCTCCTCCTTCTCTCTTCTCCTCTCTCTCTACCTCACTCTCTCTCTCTCTCTCTCTTCTCTCTCTCTCTCTCTCCTCTTCTCTTCTCTCCTCTCTCTCCCCTTCTCCTCCCTGCAACATGCACATCTGTGAGAGATAACAAGCAGACGTTTTTCTAACCAGCTCCAGGAGGGCATTATTTTCTCATACAGTAAGGTTTGTATGACATAAATTACCGCTAGAAAAGAGGACGAGGAACACACACACAAAACCAAAAAATAAACAACAAAATAATACCTCACCCCATCCCCTCCCTCTCCCCCCCCAAAAAAATCAACAAAAATCCCACAGGCAGCAACGAAAACTCAAGTTAAAAAATAAATAAACAAAACCAAAACCAATACACAACAGGAAAACAAGCAAGCGAATGAAGATAGACAGAGAAAAAAAAAAAAGAATAGCATCTAGAGAGGCAGGCCACACTTTAAAAATTTTCCTCTTCAGTTAACTGTGTAAAAGGTCTCTACATATTTTATATGTGAAATGAGCAAAGATTCTAGGCTTACACAAAAAACCCACAAGAAAACAACAAAAACCAAAACAAAAGCACCTTATGTTTCCTCGTGTGAAAACAAATCATTTTGCCTCTGTCTACTTAAAAATAAAGTAATTACGTTAACCCCAACCAGACTAGGACAATGCTGTTACCCTAGAACCACACCTTTGCATAGCATCCAATAATGCTCATGCTTTATTGGGTTTTATTGGGGCTTTATTTATCTATTTATTTATGTGTTTTTATTTCGAGAATAATAGATTAAGCTCTCATGTGCTTTTTTCATCCAGTCCCCGTGTGTGCCTGCAGTTTTGTCAATTTTGTCATCCGTTCCCACCGGCACACAATGGCCTACACTTCCGAAAAGCGGAACGGGTTTTCACTTGGGCGCGAGATGTTCTGCGCGCGTTTGCACACAGGGCCTCGATTTATAGTCTCATCCGAAGGACTTTTGGGGAGAGTGGAGTCGGCACTGATGTTAACTCCAGAGGAAAAATACCCTTGAACGAGATTCGAACCCCGGTCAGCAGATCACGAATACTTGACTCTAACCACCAGGCTATCCCGTCCCTTTAACCAAGCTAGGTGTGATTCAGTATCGTAAGTGGATGCCATGCAACGGAAGATAAATAGATCCTGCTCACCTTGATTTCCTTCCAGCAATTAGGAGCAGGTGCAAGACTTTTAACAATTTGGTCAAGGTACATCTTTCTTTAAGTATTTCTTTCTGCATCTTAAAATAATAGATTTTTCCACGGGTTGGGGGGTAGAATGGAGTGGTGTGCGTGCGTGCGTGGTGTGTGTGTGTGTGTGTGTGTGCGCGCGGCGCGCGCGCGTGGGTTTACAAAGTTCTAAAAGCTTAATTCTAAAGGAGATTTATCGTCAAATGGCAAGCTGGTTTAAAAACGCATAATACCATCAAGATAGGTTTAGACAGTGGTTGTATGAATACTGTCCATGTTGCACAACAATTATCTTCAACTGCAAATAATTTCCAATGTAATGGCCGCCATGTTGTGCTGGAAAAATTGATTCATATGATTATCCATGAGGATAGACAGAAGTGACGTCATATACTCTCTTTACTTCAGCACAAGTTTTCATCCCCGTCAATAAGTATGCAAAATGGTAGGTTAAGTCTTCGGTTTTTTCCTTATTTGTGTGTTTTGTCTTTTTTTTCGGGGAGGGGGGGGGGGGGGGGGGGAGAAAACTGTCTTGTAGTGAAGTGTTGTTTTTTTTTAATACTTTACCATAATCCTTAGAAGTCTTGAAAACATTGTAAAGCTTGTCAGCTAACAATTCGAAAAACAGTTAACCTATTGCTGCCAAAGTCAAAACGACTTGTCAAATTGGCGGCAAAACTCGCTTATTTAGTCTGGAACGGTTTTTTGCGACTGTCAGCACAGTCTTACTTATTCTGATTTAGTTCTTTTCTGCAGGTCTTCCTCATCCATCCACTATGCAAGTCATACATCATCAGCCAAAATCGTTGGATGATCCACTTCACCTGTTTGTTTCTTGTTCTCCTCACGTAATGAATCACTGACATCGTAAACATGGCATCATTTGAAAACTTTGATTTACAACTTGTTGACGATTTGTTCTAAACTAAGCATCTTTTCAGCCAGATGTTTGACTGTAAATAGTTAGTTACTTTTCTATGTTGGCTTGTCGTATGGTTTGCCCCCTTTAACTGTTCAGTCTTTTTTTTAAATTTTCATTTTCATGCCACTTTAAGTCACGGCAGATTCCTCTGTATGAAATTGGGCTGCTCTCCACGGAGAGAGCGCGTCGCCGCAAGAGCAGCGCCACCCATTTTTTTTCTTTTCCTGTCTGCAACTGTACTTGTTTCCCTATCAGAGTGGCTTTTCCCATAGTCTTTTGCCAGGGACAACTCTCTTATTACCGTGGGTCCTTTTACCTGCGCTACATAATTTTTGTAACACACGGAACCTCAGTTTATCATCTCATCCGAAAGACTAGCACCCAGACCACCACTCATGGTCTAATGGGGGGGGGGGGGGGGGGGAGTTTGGGGCGCAAACGGGGATCAAACCACCGCACACTTCTGACCCGGACTTTTCGCTTTCTAGGCAGGCGCGTTACCTCTAGACCACCGGTCCATCTGATATAAGCGTAACAATTCATCACCATCCATCACTAAAATTAATACAGAGAGACCAAAGCCATAATGACCGTCTGTTGGAAACTCCATCCGAATCAAACATTAATCGTTATCTGACAATACTTCAGGTCAGTCACATTATCATGAGTGCTGGAATGATTCAACAACGAATCCTCTGCAGGTCAAACATCTGCCGTAGTCTTGGAGGCATCGGACAACATTCCGTGTCAGTCTCATTACCCTGAATGCTGGAAGGATTTAACAATTAATCCTCTGCAGGTCAAATGTGGGCCGTAATCTTGGAGGCTTGCCTGTGTCTGCGTCTGTGCCAGCTGATTTAACTTAGTGTAGTAGTAGAGTGCCAGTAGAGTGCCAGACTCAGCGAAAGGTCATCATCAGGAAGACAAGAAAAGGTTAAACTAATCAAGGTGAATAAAATAAAAACAAACAAAACAAAACCACTGAAGGGAGAAGTTCGAGACTGATTTAGGCTGTGTCCTTTGCGAAGACATATAACAAATCAAGGATAATGAGTTGGGTAACCAGAATATTCTTTGAAATTTTCCATGTGTGTTAAGAGAGGAGAACAGGTTACATAACTGCCTTTTCTGGGATTTCTCTATGATAGCTTCGATGAAACCTTACTGTTAATTGAGGAGAACAAGTTTTAGAAACCCGTTTTCCTGATTACTGAAGGACAAATCAGCACATCCTAATGTTGGAACTAAAATTCTAATTGTATGGACGAGGGAATGAATGAACAGAGAAACGCGTGTGCTTGGTTCATATATGAGCGTCTGTTCTTGTCCTTTTTTTCTTTCTTTCTTTTTTGGTTGAAATTATTATTTCACTCTTCATGGGAGAGAGAAAGGTTCCTTTGCTTTCTATCCGTCCATTTTCTTCTCTGGTCGCTTTTCCGATTACTTTGTTTGTGCACTGGCCCTTCTTTTTCATTCTTAGTTTCCCGTCCGTTCCCCCAGTCACTTTGTTAGGTTTTTCTGTTTGTTCATGCATCCTTCCCCTTCCTTCTTACAGTAATGAATTTTACAAACACGGGCACAGGGGGTTTTTAGGAGTAAAAAACAAGTGTTTTGAAACTGGAAGCAGCGGTAGGCACAGACGATGATGGAGGTGGGCCTGTCTAAAAACAACATGAGGAGGGATGAACCTCACAGCTGAGACCAGGAAGGAGAGAGGTCCTAGGTGGCTTTGATCTCGTCACGCCAAAGTTGTCAGAACTGTAAAGCAGTGTTTGTTTAGAAGTAAAAAAAATAAATAAAATTTTCCCTCCGGTTCGTTTTACTTTTTGGGTTTTTTGTTTTGTTGTGTTTGTTTGTTTTGTTTTTTTGCTGCTTGCATTCATTTAAAAACCATCAGGAAGATGGGAGTGGGTGCGTGGATTTGGGCTTTTTTATGTTCTGTTTCTGTCTGTCTACTCCTGTCTGCCTTTGTCCATCTATGTTTCTCTGTTTCTCATTCTCTCTTCTCTCTCTCTCTCTCTCTCTCTCTCTCTCTCTCTCTCTCTCTCTCCCCTCTCTCTCTCTCTCTCTCTCTCTCTCTTTTCTGTGCCTCAGTCTGTCTCTGCCTTTGTCTGTCTCTGTTTCTCTCTGTCCGCCCTCTCTCTCCCCAAAGTAAGTAAAACTGTTTTCCTCCTCCTCCTTCTCCGTTTCCCAAACCGTCACACACACACACACACTAAGGGAATAAAATGGCCCAAATAATGAGACAATTAAGGAAGATGGCAGGCGTATTGAGTACAGGGGAAGGAATGCGAACAGAGGAAGCAGGTTCTCGTCCACAGAGAAAACCTTTACATGGCACGTCTGGCTTGCACAGCAGCACGGGGCTGCACTGACATTCTCAGAACAAAACGCCCAAACCATCCTTCGGTTTTGTTTTTGGGGGGTCTAGCTATGTGATGGAAATCACACAATGTGAATCACTTCCTCCGTCCCTCCGTCCGTTCTTGCTCTCCCAGGGTGTGTTGTACCAGGGTAGACAGATCTCTGATCAGGATTTTAGCATGCCACTCACGGTTCACTTCCGTTCAAAATGGAAACTCTGTTCCGTTTAAATGTCTGGCAAAACGACCGCTTAAACTGAAAGGAAATGAGGAGTCATAAAACGGATGATTGTCGTTCGAAATTAAAAGCATGTGATTTAAAAGGATGGAATATCTCTGAAGTCGAAATGTGGGTACCTTAATTGTGGGTGAACGGTCACACACACACACACACACACACAAACAATCTCACCAGTGGTGAATCTTGGAGATGTAAGCCAAAGAATGAGAAAGAACTTAAATGGGAAGGGAAAATATATGTTTGTTGAGACATTAGTAGATGTAACACAACTGCTGGTATCAAGTTAACTTTCTAAGAGATACCAAATTTGTTGAAGTTAATTGAATAGCACAAAAGGAGGTTTTGGCAGAAAGAAACATAGTTAGCCTGTGGACAAGACATGAACATTCTGATTGTATCCAAACATCAAAAACAAATTGCACTTTCATGCCTAAGACAACAACTCCACGTGCCAGCCAGCCAGCCAGCCAGCCAGTAAAATGAATGAAAGAACAGTCTGACAAAAGTCCCAAATCTGAAGCATACTTTCCGAGCTTTGCGCTAAAAGACACCTTTCTCTTTTTTTGTGTGCTTGACACCCACTCACACACCCACACACCCACACACCACACACACACACAACATATACCCCCCCCCCACACACACACACACACACACACACACCACACCCACTGACACACACACACACACACACACACACACACACACAACACACACACACACACACATTCACAAAAGAGCTGAAAAGGATGGTGTTGACAACGGCAGCAAGAACAAAGAGCCGTGTGGAGGTGAAGAAGAGAAGAAGACAGGAGCAGTCAGTCAGTGCAGGAGGCAGGAATGCGCCGCTGTGGAGCAGGCAGGTCAGGAAGGAGGAGTAGGCTGGTTCCCATCTGAAGAATGAACGCTGTTTGATGACGTCCCCGCCCGGAAAAGCGGCCTAACGCTGACACACAAGAAAACTACTTGCCTCCTCTCTCTTCCGCCTGTGTCGGGATGGGAATCAGGTGTAGCGAGGGCCCCAGATGGCTTGCCCTGTATACACTGACAGCCGTCTTGGCCCCGGAAGACCTGGGGTGTTGTGCCAAAACAGATAGATCCCCACTCAAGATTTGACTTCTCTGGCACTGATCTGATGGTGGTGTGCTTCCGTCTCGTGTGGGTAAATATACAAGACTGTCTAAGAACATTGATGGGTTGTTTTTTTTCATCTATGCCAAGACAAAGCCTTATAACCGGAATGAAGTTTTCAAGCTCATAATTTAAAAAGAAAATATCCAGCAGGAAAAGAAAAACATGATTAAAGAGGGACAGACGGGCAGTCAGACAGACAGGCAGAGAGAAACAGTGTAGTGGTGGATGTTACAGCACTGTTGCCACACCTACCTGTCCGGGATGTCCTGCCTGCTGCAGCTTTGCTTTCTCTACCCACAGGCATCAGATCCCTCCCTGGTAGGCGAAAGAATCGAACTTAACTTGTACAACTTAACCCCACCTTTACAAGCTAAAGAAATGTAGGCAAACCAAACAAACGGGTTTGACATTAAACCTCGGGCTATTGTGCGTGATATTGATAATCGTTGACATATTGCGAAGGATGTCAGTCGGTCTATCATAATTAATAATAGATTCAAGAGGAATAAAGCCAGCTGTCAGTTTAATTGGACAGCTTCCCGGTTATCAAAAGTGGGCTACATGCAAAGAAATGAGTTTTTGAGCTTGTTTTATTGCTCGATCGGGACGGGATAGCTCAGTAGTCGGAGCACTCGCTTTCCCCCAGCCAAAGTTAAGCAGCGTCGAGCGTGGCTACCATTTGGAGGGTGTCCATTTGCGCGCCTTGGCTTTCAGTACAGCCCCCCAGTTCACCCAGCTGTAAGTGGGTACCTGCCTCTTTTGGTCAGGGAAGGTAAAGCAGCGAGGGAGAGGAGATGGACGCCGCCCTCAATATGGTGGCCCCTAGAGAAGTGAGGTCCCTGATGCCTCGCTCTGCCACGCCCTTACAGTTTATGGGACACCTTTACTTTCTTATATGTAAGATTCTTTCGTTCAAAGAAAATGACATAAAGAAAAAAAGATACAAGGAACTGAAGATACTGAGCAAAACCCTTACTGTATCAGACAAAGGTAAACAGTGTCGCTATTTAAAACACACACACACACACACACACACACACACACACACACACACACACACACACACACACACACACACACACACACACACACACTGACATGTTATTTTGACAAGACCGTGGAAAGCCATGCCAATCTTTGAAAAGATAACAACGAAACGGAACAATTGGAAATACAGAATTATTCACCATCGTCAGATTAGATAGATAAATAGATAGAGAAGACAGACAGACAGACAGACACAAACACACACACACACACACACACACACACACACACACACACACACACACACACACACACACACACACACACACACACACACACACACACACACAGAGCATGCGACAGATTTATTGCGCAAGGAACGTAAACAAACACTTCCACACAATTCACAGAGACAGTTCACCTTTCCTCTCCCGGCCTGTTCCAGAAATAGAAGAGATCACCTTTCCTGCGCTGCTCCTCTCCCCTTTGTTCTAGTCATCGGAGCTGCCTGCCTGCCTCTGCAGGAAGCCAGCGCCTAGTCTGTTGCTGCTCGAGGTCTGTTGCTGCGCATGGTCTGTTGCTGCTCTTTCCGTGGCTGGTTCCTTCTGTAAGATATTTTAGTCACCTGGACGAATTTTGTCATGATTTATTTTCTTTCACTTGTTTTCGTTGTTTTTTTCCCAACTATATCTTTTTGTTTAAACCTAGTTGACGACCTTGTGCAGGAAAGATGCGCACGTGCATATGTGTGTGCAGATGAGGATGTGTGTGTGTCGGTTGTAGCATGCCTTGTAATTGTAGAAGATAAGTCACAGGTTCGTGTTCGTTGTGAGCCAAGCTTGATAGTATGATTACGTATACTGACCCACTAAAACTAAGGGGTGACATGGCTCTCTGACTTTTAAGTATTCCAGAGGAGTGTGGTCATTGTCTAATGAGCCATGTTTAAGCTTCTTGGGATTTCTTGGTTCTTTACTTCTATCAGAAAGATTGAATGGTTTACTTTTTGTGCTTTAACGGTAATACGTTTTTTATCACCTTAAGTAATTGATGTATTGAGCAAAATCTTAGTTTTGCAATTTTACGATGGAACAGTGTGTTTGAATTAGCGAAATTTCTCTGAAAAATCACCAGGGTGAAATGTAATCTGTGAACAGTAAAAGAAATGGTAATGTGTGATTTTTTTCTCCCATAGGCTTCAAGTGCTGAACTAAGATTAAAAAAAAAGAGAACACCCAGAATGAATTGTGTCATCAATACATTGTCATGCTGAGATGTTTTTGATTATGCATTAGTTCTAGTGTTAACAGTTGGCAATATTGCATGAATGAATGAATTAATGTATCCATTTATTTGTATAGATGTGCGTTTCAAGATGCAGTAACTATAACATTGTTAAAAGAGAGTCTCATTTAAAAAAAATCCGGGACATCCTAGTAAGCAATGGTGTATAAAACTTACAGTGAACGTGGTTGATTTGAGTGAAACGATATGCCAATTGAATACTGAAGTTAATTTCCGAAAAAAAAATTATTTCGTCAATCAAAGATCCTTTCAGAAAACCATAATTACATAATGCTCATATTTCCACTAAAATGCACAAATACAAACAAACGCACACACACAAAACAAAGACAAGAAATGTCATCACCGACATTCGAATTCTGTCAGTTTGATAATCCCATTCCCTCCACACACACAAATCACACAT
>CM054137.1:64666330-64698830 GCA_028751875.1 Rapana venosa | reverse complement strand
TCATATGATAGACAACAATAGTTGCTGTCCGAGCGTTTGAAGAAGAGAAGAAGAAGAAGAAGAAGAAGAAGAAGGCAAAACGTCCAAGAACAGAATGTTACTCATAAATATAACTGGAAATAAAGGTAATGGCATAACGAATTTCACACACACACACACACACACACACACACACACACACACACACACACACACACACACACACACACACACACACACACACACACACACACACACACACACACACACTCATATAACGAGAGGGTTGGTGTGATCGTAAAATATTGCAACATTATTTCGTTTTCACCTCGTGCATTATATTTGTATTCTTCATCAACCCCTTAATCTTTTTCAAAAAGGGATTTAAAAAAAACAACCCAACTGAACAGAACAATGAAAATAGAATTTTTCAAAAACTATAAAAAGAAACACTCAAAATAAAGGAACGACAGCCAAAACCTCCCCAAAAGAAAAAGCGATTTCAATACACGAAGTACAAAATGGCTGCAGGGTATAATATAGTGGATAAACACTACTTGAACAGGAAGTTGAAGAGCAGAACTGTACGATTTCATGGACAGAGAGTTAGCTGAATTTATTATGTTTTTAAAATCTAATGAATTGTTCCCGAAAAGATTAAAAGAAGAAACTTGTTGTATGGTTGGAAATACTAGTCCCCCCCCCCCCCCCCTTTTTTGTTTTTGTTTTCTGAGTTATTGTGTGTCACTGGGGACGGGAAAGCCTGGTGGTTAGAGTGATGCGTTCGTGATCTACTGATCCGGGTTCGAAACTCGTTCAAGAAGATTTTTCTTCTGGAGTTAACATCGGTGCCGACTCCACTATCTCCAAAAGTCTTTCGGATGAGAATATAAACCGAGGTCCCGTGTGCGAACGCACGCAGAACATCTTGCGCACACGTTAAAAACCCGTTCTGCTTTTCGGAAGAGTAGGCTTTTGTGTGCCGGTGGAAACGGATGACAAGATTTACAAAGCTGCATACATACGGGGACTGGATGTAACACAGCACATGAGTGCTTAATCCATTATCCTCGAAATGAAATAAATAAATAAGCAAATAAAATTGCAGTACTGGCTTTGGCCCGGGCCAAAAGCTGTGTCAGTTATTGATGTCAGCTATTTGTCAAGGCCTACTACACTAAAATGTGTTATGTTGTAAAATATTGTGTTTGAGATTGCCTTCAGACACGACGAGCTCTTAACATAACAACCAGCACTCGCTTCCTTTAAATGAAACCCCCAAAATCGTCTGAAGTCGGAGTGTGGCTGCCTATATGGCGAGGGACTTATAAACCAGTCATACACTGCAAAATTCTCATTCAGTGTGCAGTTTCAATCTCACAACGATTCCCAGGAGGGATGAGTGAGTCAAGATCAAGAGTGAACATTCTGGGTGACCGACCCCCAGAGTGTTAAGCTAGGGAACGCACACCTTCACCAACAACTGAAGTTCTGGCGAGAAGGGGAATAACGCCTCGCTGGGATAGTTTGCAAGAAGGGTGTTGTGGTTGGGGTCTGCAGCAGCAAGCAGCAGCAGCAACAGCAACAGCAGCATCTTGGCTAATTCTTCCCCAAAAGTAGAGATGCATGTAGCCATTAGGGCGGGGGAAAATTGGAGGTAGGTGCTGAGCCAGACACTCCAGATGGTGGTTAGTGAGGAAGAGAGCAACCGCTCGCTTCTGTGCTATGAACGACTGCGAGAAGAAATTAGATGCTGTGTGTGCTTTTTGTGGTGGATCTGTCTGTCTGTTTGTTTGTGTGTCTTTCTGTCTGTCTTCTATCTGTATGTTTGTCTGTCAGTCTGTATGTATGTATATCTCTGTATCTCTCTGTTTCTGCCTGTGGCTGTCTGTCTCTGTCTCTGTGTGTGTGTCTCTCTCTCTCTAACCATTTTGGAATGATGTGCTGTGGCAATAATAAAAATAATTTTCTTTTTGTCTGCCTATCAGCGTGTCTATTCTCTCCCTGTCTCTGATTGTCTGTCTGACTGTCTGTCTGTCTGTCTGTCTGTCTCTGTCTCTCTCTCCCACTCTCTCCCTCCCACCCCTCTCCCTCTCTCCCTCCTTCTCTCCCACACCCCGACCTCCCTACTCCCCTCCCTCCCTCTCCCTCTCTCTCCCACAGCCTCTCATCTCTGCCCCTTGAACTTCAAAGTATGAATGGAGTTGGAACAATGTATACACCGTTATTCTTACACTTGACAAACCAGGCCTGGAATGATCCCCGGCAGTCGGCTGGCTGTTCTCTAAACAACATGATTGATTCATGTCGCCAGCTGGACTCCCCTCAAGACTCTTGCGCACATTTTAGCAGTGTGGTGCCTGGTGGGAAGGAAGGGAAGAGTAGAATAGACAAAAAGTGATGAAGATAAACGTCCAATGCTTTTTGTTTGTTTGTTGTTTTGGTTAAAAGAAGCAAAGACGAAGAAGGAGAAAAGGAGGAGACACGTTTATGTTGTTTGTTATGTTTGCACTACCGAGCATGAGGACTACATTATTAAATATGTAGTGTTGGTGCAAAGGTCGAACATAGAATCATTTTTTTTTTGAAATGTGGTTGATAAGTTATTTTAAAAAGCACATGAATAAAGAAATGAATGAATGGAGATAGCTGTGATGCTAGTGTCTGAGTCAAGGTCCGAACATAAGAACATTTATTCGTGATGTGTGTTGTTGTGTGTGTGTGTGTGTGTGTGTGTTTGTGTGTGTGTGTGTGTGTGTTCACACGCATGCATGTGTATTTTTCTTAGTTCTATGTGTATGTGTGTCCGTACATGTGAGCATTTCATGAATTGTCTTAAGAATTGTCTTTCCTTAAGGAAACAAACGCAAAAAACAAGGAGAGTGCTAACAGAAACTCAATGCTCAATACCTCGCCTTTGCATTTTTACTCAGTATAATTATGTGTGTCCATGGCGGATATACAGCAGCCGTCTTGCATCCTGTAACATGTATTTCTGCCTACTGGGACTGAAGTTGCAAGGCAAAAAGAAGAAGAAGAAGAAAAAGGAAAAGAAGAAACAGAGCTGCAACAGTAATGCCAGAAAATGTAATATTTTGTTAGAAAACACTCCAAGCCCATTACAAGCCCTACTGTGCCACCTGTTCTCAAACTATCATCCCCCAGTGGGAATGCCGGGGACCTGTCAGTAATAATAGCATCCCCACATTCTGGATATTCTGTGCTAGAAATTTCCTCTTTTCTATCATTCTCTTTGTTTCTGCCCTGTTCCTTTTCTTCCTTTCACCTCCTTGTTTATTTTCTGCCCTCTTGGTCCATTCTTCTGCCTTGTTCCCAGAAAGACTTACAAGATAACAATTCTCTCGCATGCCGAAGTCGGATGCGCTGGGTCTAACTTATCAGGCACTTAAAGGCAGCGTGACGCATTTTCGCTCATATAACAGACAATAGTTACTGCTTGAGCGTTCAAGGACGAAGAAGAAAGTCTATCAGTAGTGGGAGCACCACTGTTTGGTGTGCGACTGCCAGCTTACATAACTAACCCCTATAGCAATGAATGCATGATTTACATAGTAAGTATAATTATAATGCAATCTCACCCATAACCATAGATACAGAATTGGGTTGGGATCCCTTTTATTTCCTAAATGGGGACACCCTCTGGCTAGGGAACTTCGGATGACACTAATAAATCGAGGAATCGTGTGCGAAAGCACATAGAACATAATTATTACCCACACGTTAAAACCTGTTCCTCCTTTCGGGAAAGTAGGCCATTTGTGCCAGTGGGAACGTATGAGAAAATGTACAAAACTGCTCTCACACGGGGGCTGGATGTAAAAAAAAGTACTGTGTACTTTTTCGATTTTCCTCGAACTAAAAGATTAAATCAATAACAATACCCACTGATATGCATTGAGATGTGAAAAGCTTAATAGGAAGCTTGTATGTACACGACGCGAAGGCACCTGAAGATCTACACATTAAGTGTAGGCCATTTTTTACCCAAAACTTCTCTTGCCTGCACCAGCACTAAAAGTGCATGGCAATGTTTGGGTCATCATAGCTAAGACTGACCACTTGGCTGGATAAAAACCTTTTGACTCCCTTGCATAAGTTGACCTTAAAAAAGATTACGTTCTAGAGTGTCAACATTCCCTCCTCTGATCTACCCTCCATACGTTGCTGGGATTTCATCCCATTACTCTTGACTGTAGGACATCTAAGATTTAAAAAAAATAAAAATTCCACTGTCTGATTCATTTGCATGGGTAGTACACAAAATAAAGTTAAGAAAATGAGAACTAACGCAAATAATGGAATACACACACACACACACACACACACACACACACACACACACACACACACACACACACACACACACACCACACACTGATGATAAAAGCAAATGCATTGTTTATTCAATATACCATCTGGAAATAAAAATTTGACTTTGACTTTCTCACACACACACACACACACAACAAGGAAAAGATTTTGGTTTTTTAAAGAAAAGAAGAAAGGAGTGGTGAGTGTCGCCATGGGTGGTGTATACAGCCGAGCAGGGAAGACAGAGCAGCAAAGCTGGTTCTCCTCGGAAGAAAAGCGCTCTTTGATGACGTCTGTGGCCTACAAAGTGGAGTAACGCTGACAGAGAAGATAAGCTACTCGCCTTCTCTCCCTTATATACCTCGATGTAACGGCAGCCACATTTCTCCAATCACTGTCTCTGGCGGGGCGCTACTCCCGGAAGTGACGTGTTGTGCCAAGTTAGATAGATTCTGGTTCGGGGTGGGGGTGGGGGGGGGGGGGGGGTTGCTTTTTGTGTGCGTGGGTTTCTTTGTTTGTTTGTTTTTTACTCCTGGCGCATATGGCTCGGTTTCCTTCGAATGCTTTGCAGATCACTGAGGAGTTCTGTCAATGCCAAGCATGCATCATAAATCTTCCACAAAACTCCCCAGCCCAGCGAAAACATTGGCTTGCGGGAGATTTATTATGCTGCACGTACGTATCAAAAACAATTTTTAAGAAAAGACTCCAAAGAGGACAACCAAGTCAAGCAGACAGGGAGAGACAAACAGACAGACAGACCGACAGAGAGAGAGAGAGGGGGGGGGGGGGGGGGGGCTCACATTTTCATCTGTTACTTCTTTAAAATTCCCCTTTATCTTATTTCATTTTTTGCAAAAGAGATGGGGGATCAGATGCAGTAGTCCAGCAAAACCTTTGCTAGGCAAGGGTGTTTGTTACCAACATTAATTTTACACTTTTTTTTTTTCGAGGATAATGGAATAAGCACTCATGTGCTTTTTTACATCCAGTCCCCATGTGTATGCGGTTTTGTAAATTTTGTCATCTGTTCCCACCGGCACACAATGGCATACTCTTTCGAAAAGCGGAACAGGATTTAACGTATGCGCAAGATGTTCTGCATGTGTTCGCACACGGGGCCTCGGTTTATAGTCTCATCCGAAGTTACACACCTTTTCGCCACATACACAAACACTAAACTGCCTTTTGCAAAGGAAAATGTACAGAAAAAAATTGAAGGGCCCAAATCCTAATATAACAAAGTGTTTGAGATCCTGAGCAAAGGAGGGAAACCTACGGGAGCTCAACTAATGATGGATTTGCCACTGTGCCGTATTTTGTCTCCATTTTCGTTATGGGATGTCTTTACAATTCTCTCCCGGGATTTCAAGTGTCTACATGATTTACTGAACATGATCAAACACTTATTTTGGTTGGTTTATCTTCACTAACGCAGCCCTGTTTTTGAGAAGACCTGGCTAAATAAAGTACCGATTGTATGGACTAGGATTGTGGGTGTCAAAAGATAAAAGTTTGAATTAAATAAATTTTCAAACACAGCGTCAGGCAAAGTTATATGGATTTTGATGCAACAACCAGTACTAACACCAATACCAATACTTTAATATCCAACAGGCATATCGCATTGCATTTCAAT
Organism: Rapana venosa; assembly: GCA_028751875.1. Lineage (NCBI taxonomy): Eukaryota > Metazoa > Mollusca > Gastropoda > Neogastropoda > Muricidae > Rapana > Rapana venosa. The sequence continues at coordinate 64,692,880 of CM054137.1, read as the reverse complement.
ATAAGTTTCTCATACACCTTAGCATCAGACACCAGACATGGATGCTAACACTAGTCTGAATAGAACCACACACATTCTAGCTGACTAAGAAAAAGGTAAGGTACAGAAAAAGAAGTAAGACTAGGCTGGCTACACACTGTGAAAAACAACCACCTTACAAAGACAGATATTGGATTTCAAACCACAGGAGAGCAGAAAAGTGGGACGACTACAGCAGGCGTACACTGCTGAGGCATGCATTTGGAAGTCAAGGAGCCGGAATAACATTGACCCAGCCGAAAAGGTCAACCCAGACTCAAGTCCACTGGAGCAATCTTGCTGCAGCAGTGTTCTCTTCCCAAGGGAAATCAGCAACTTCAGTCAACAAATCAGTCTGAGTCAGCCAAATGCTATGATGATGTGCATCCAGAACAAACACAGGGAGGAGACCTACAGGAGATAACTAATCGTGGATTTGTCAGAGTGTTGTATTCATTTTGTTTCAAGTTCGTTATGGATTTTCTTTCAAAATCTCTGCTATTATTTCAACTATCTACTTGATACTTCATATTGAGCGTGTTTAAACACCAGTTTTTGTTTATCTGTCACTGTGGCAGCCCTGTTTTCGAGAAGACCATGAATACTGTGTATGGGGTAACACTGTGAGTGTGAAAAGGTACGTTTGAATGAACTACCTATTCAAAGACAGAGTAAGACAAAGCTATATGGATTTTGATTCAACAACCAATATCAATACCAACACTTTAGCATCTCAACAGCAGATCCCATTGCATTTCACTAACAGTTTCTCACACACACCTTAGCACCAGATCGCCAGACATGGATGCTAACACTTCTCTGTGGATAAAACCAGACAAATTTTTAGTTGATAAAAACAAAAGTACAGCAAAATAACAAGTGAGAGAACCAGACACATTTTCTCTGATAAAAAAGTACAGAAAAAAAGTGAGGCTATGCTGGCTACACACTGTGAAAGACAACCACGTTACAAGGACAGATATTGGATTTCAAACCTCAGGGGAACAGGAAAGTGGGACGACTACAGACGTCCTGCTGAGGCATGCATTCCGAAGTCAAGGAGCCGGAATAACATTGACCCACGCCAAAAAGGTCAGCCCAGACCCAAGTCCACTGGAGAAATCTTGTTGCAGCAGGGTATCCCTCTTCCCCAGGGAAATCAGCAACTTCAGTCAACAAATCAGTCTGAGTCAGGGAAACGCTATGACGCTGTGCACTCAGAACAAACAGAGCTGAAGGCAGTTTTTTAAAATTCAGTCCATCTCTTGAATATAAGCAGAACTAATGTAACAGTGGCTACCACAGAAACAAGTTTATGTGGAACAAATAACTGAGTAGAAGTGATGGTGGTCAGGTTTAAACACGATTTTTGTTTTATCTCATGCAGAGAAGCAATTGAAATCTACTCCCTCTAGAATTTAAAAATCGTTAGGGTTTTGCTTGGGGTTTTGGTTGTGGTTTTCTTTGTTGTTGTTGTTGTTTTGTTTGGTTGGGTTAGGGTGGGGTGGTTTTGGGGGGTGGGGGTGTTGTTTTCTTAATTTCTTTTCGTAAACTGAAAATCCCCCATATGATTACTTTTGTTTCACAACAACATGCACTGCTCCCACTTTCTGAATGCTCCTTTCTTGTCATCTGTTGTTCATTTCTCAATGAGGAGAGTTTGGTAATTTCTGCCATGGCAAACTAATTGCAGGTAAAGGATACTCCAGTACAAGTGGCACTGGCAGTAGCTGTTTCTGCATGTTCACGAAGTCTCAGGTAATGGGGAAAACCACAAAGAAGTGAAGTAATGCAGCGTCTACAAAAGAGTTTTAAATGAGCTCAAACTAAGTGGAGAGAGAGGGGGTCCTGCTGAGGCATGCGTTCCGAAGTCAAGGAGCTGGAATAACGTTGACCCACGCCGAAAAGGTCAGCCCAGACCCAGGTCCACTGGAGAAATCTTGCTGCAGCAGGGTATCTCTCTTCCCCAGGGAAATCAGCAACTTCAGTCAACAAATCAGTCTGAGTCAGCGAAACGCTATGACACTGTGCACTCAGAACAAACAGAGCCGAAGGCAGTTTTTAAAATTCAATACATCTCTTGAATGTAAGCAGAACTAATGTAACAGTGGCTACCACAGAAACAAGTTTATGTGGAACAAATAACTGAGTAGAAGTGATGGTGGTCAGGTTTAAACACGATTTTTGTTTTATCTCATGCAGAGAAACAATTGAAATCTACTCCCTCTAGAATTTAAAAATCGTTAGGGTTTTGCTTGGGGTTTTGGTTGTGGTTTTCTTTGTTGTTGTTGTTTTGTTTGGTTGGGTTAGGTTGGGGTTGGTTTTTTGTTGTTGTTGTTGTTGTTGTTGTTTTTTGGGGGAGGGGGTGTTGTTTTTTAAAAATTTCTTTTCGTAAACTGAAAATCCCCCATATGATTACTTTTGTTTCACAACAACATGCACTGCTCTCACTTTCTGAATTCTCCTTTTTTGTCATCTGTTGTTCATTTCGAAATGAGGAGAGTTTGGTCATTCCTGCCATGGCAAACTAATTGCAGGTAAATGATACTCCAGTAGAAGTGGCACTGGCAGGAGCTGTTTCTGCATGTTCACGAAATCTCATGGATGTGCACACTGCTTCAGGTAATGGGAAAACCACAAAGAAGTGAAGTAATGCAGCGTCTACAAAAGAGTTTTAAATGAGCTCAAACTAAGTGGAGAGAGAGGGGGTCCTGCTGAGGAATGCATTCCGAAGTCAAGGAGCTGGAATAACATTGACCCACGCCGAAAAGGTCAGCCCAGACCCAGGTCCACTGGAGAAATCTTGCTGCAGCTGGGTATCTCTCTTCCCCAGGGAAATCAGCAACTTCAGTCAACAAATCAGTCTGAGTCAGGGAAACGCTGTCCACTCAGAACAAACAGAGCCGAAGGCAGTTTTTAAAATTCAATCCATCTCTTGAATGTAAGCAGAACTAATGTAACAGTGGCTACCACAGAAACAAGTTTATGTGGAACAAATAACTGTGAGTAGAAGTGATGGTGGTCAGGTTTAAACACGATTTTTGTTTTATGTCATGCAGAGAAGCAATTGAAATCTACTCCTCTAGAATTTAAAATCGTTAGGGTTTTGCTTGGGGTTTGGTTGGGTTTTCTTTGTTGTTGTTGTTGTTGTTTTGTTTGGGTTGGGTTGGGGGGTTTTTGTGTGGGTTGTTGGGAGGGGTGTTGTTTTTTAAAATTTCTTTTCGTAAACTGAAAATCCCCCATATGATTACTTTTGTTTCACAACAACATGCACTGCTCTCACTTTCTGAATTCTCCTTTTTTGTCATCTGTTGTTCATTTTAAATGAGGAGAGTTTGGTCATTCCTGCCATGGCAAACTAATTGCAGGTAAATGATACTCCAGTAGAAGTGGCACTGGCAGGAGCTGTTTCTGCATGTTCATGAAGTCTCACGGATGTGCACACTGCTTCAGGTAATGGGGAAAACCACAAAAAAGTAAAGCACTGCAGCGTCTACAAAAGAGTTTTAAATGAGCTCAAACTAAGTGGAGAGAAAGGGGGTCCTGCTGAGGCATACATTCCGAAGTCAAGGAGCTGGAATAACATTGACCCAGCCGAAAAGGTCAGCCCAGACCCAGGTCCACTGCAGAAATCTTGCTGCAGCCGGGTATCTCTCTTCCCCAGGGAAATCAGCAACTTCAGTCAACAAATCAGTCTGAGTCAGGGAAAGGCTATGACGCTGTGCACTCAGAACAAACAGAGCTGAAGGCAGGATTTTTAAAATTCAATACATCTCTTGAATGTAAGCAGAACTAATGTAACAGTGGCTACCACAGAAACAAGTTAATGTGGAACAAATAACTGAGTAGAAGTGATGGTGGTCAGGTTTAAACATGATTTTTGTTTTATGTCATGTAGAGAAGCAATTGAAATCTACTTCCTCTGGAATTTCAAAATCGTTAGGGTTTTGCTTGGGGTAGTTGGTTGTGGTTTTCTTTGTTGTTGTTGTTGTTGTTTTGTTTGGGTTGGGGTGGGGGGTTTTGGCGGTGGGGTGTTGTTGTTTTTAAAATTTCTTTTCGTAAACTGAAAATCCCCCCATATGATTACTTTTGTTTCACAACAACATGCACTGCTCTCACTTTCTGAATGCTCCTTTCTTGTCATCTGTTGTTCATTTCTCAATGAGGAGAGTTTGTCATTCCTGCCATGGCAAACTAATTGCAGGTAAATGATACTCCAGTAGAAGTGGCACTGGCAGGAGCTGTTTCTGCATGTTCACGAAATCTCATGGATGTGCACACTGCTTCAGGTAATGGGGAAAACCACAAAAAAGTAAAGCACTGCAGCGTCTACAAAAGAGTTTTAAATGAGCTCAAACTAAGTGGAGAGAGGGAGGGGGTCCTGCTGAGGCATGCATTCCGAAGTCAAGGAGCCGGAATAACATTGACCCACGCCGAAAAGGTCAGCCCAGACCCAAGTCCACTGGAGAAATCTTGCTGCAGCAGGGTATCTCTCTTCCCCAGGGAAATCAGCAACTTCAGTCAACAAATCAGTCTGAGTCAGCGAAACGCTATGACGCTGTGCACTCAGAACAAACAGAGCTGAAGGCAGTTTTTTAAAATTCAGTCCATCTCTTGAATGTAAGCAGAACTAATGTAACAGTGGCTACCACAGAAACAAGTTTATGTGAAACAAATAACTGAGTAGAAGTGATGGTGGTCAGGTTTAAACATGATTTTTGTTTTATGTCATGCAGAGAAGCAATTGAAATCTACTCCCTCTAGAATTTAAAAATCGTTAGGGTTTTGCTTGGGGTAGTTGGTTGTGGTTTTCTTTGTTGTGGTTGTTGCTGTTTTGTTTGGTTGGGTTGGGTTTTTTTTTTTTGGGGGGTGGGGTGTGGTGGGTGGGGTGGGGGTTAAAATTTCTTTTTGTAAACTGAAAATCCCCCATATAATTACTTTTGTTTCACAACAACATGCACTGCTCTCACTTTCTGAATGCTCCTTTCTTGTCATCTGTTGTTCATTTCTCAATGAGGAGAGTTTGGTAATTTCTGCCATGGTGAACTAACTGCAGGTAAATGATACTCCAATAGAAGTGGCACTGGCAGTAGCTGTTTCTGCATGTTCACGAAATCTCAAGGATGTGCACACTGCTTCAGGTAATGGGGAAAACCACAAAAAAGTAAAGCACTGCAGCGTCTACAAAAGAGTTTTAAATGAGCTCAAACTAAGTGGAGAGACAGGGGGTCCTGCTGAGGTATGCATTCCGAAATCAAGGAGCTGGAATAACATTGACCCAGCCGAAAAGGTCAGCCCAGACCCAGGTCCACTGCAGAAATCTTGCTGCAGCCGGGTATCTCTCTTCCCCAGGGAAATCAGCAACTTCAGTCAACAAATCAGTCTGAGTCAGGGAAAGGCTATGACGCTGTGCACTCAGAACAAACAGAGCTGAAGGCAGGATTTTAAAAATTCATTTCAGCTCTTGAATATAAGCAGAGCTAATGTAACAGTGGCTACCACAGAAACAAGTTAATGTGGAACAAATAACTGAGTAGAAGTGATGGTGGTCAGGTTTAAACATGATTTTTGTTTTATCTCATGCAGAGAAACAATTGAAATCTACTTCCTCTAGAATTTCAAAATCGTTAGGGTTTTGCTTGGGGTAGTTGGTTGTGGTTTTCTTTGTTGTTGTTGTTTTGTTTGGGTTGGGGTGGGGGGGTTTTGGCGGGTGGGGGTGTTGTTGTTTTTAAAATTTCTTTTCGTAAACTGAAAATCCCCCCATATGATTACTTTTGTTTCACAACAACATGCACTGCTCTCACTTTCTGAATGCTCCTTTCTTGTCATCTGTTGTTCATTTCTCAATGAGGAGAGTTTGGTCATTCCTGCCATGGCAAACTAATTGCAGGTAAATGATACTCCAGTAGAAGTGGCACTGGCAGTAGCTGTTTCTGCATGTTCATGAAGTCTCACGGATGTGCAGACTGCTTCAGGTAATGGGGAAAACCACAAAGAAGTGAAGTACTGCAGCGTCTACAAAAGAGTTTTAAATGAGCTCAAACTAAGTGGAGAGAGAGAGAGGGTCCTGCTGAGGCATACATTCCGAAGTCAAGGAGCCGGAATAACATTGACCCACGCCGAAAAGGTCAGCCCAGACCCAGGTCCACTGGAGAAATCTTGCTGCAGCAGGGTATCTCTCTTCCCCAGGGAAATCAGCAACTTCAGTCAACAAATCAGTCTGAGTTAGGGAAAGGCTATGACGCTGTGCACTCAGAACAAACAGAGCTGAAGGCAGGTTTTAAAAAAATTCATTTGAGCTCTTGAATATAAGCAGAACTAATCTAACTGTGGCCACACTGAAGTAGTTTCAAGACTCAAGAATACTTTAATGTCTCAACTAGAGAAATTATGAGTGGCATTTTAAAATTATAATTACACAGCATGCATTATTAAACAATACAGATTGTCTACGTCACACACACACACCTGCACCCACCCATCCACCACACACACACACACACACACACACACACCACGCACGCACGCACGCACGCACGCACGCACGCACGCACGCACGCACGCACGCACACACACACACACACGAACACACACACACACACACACACACATCACACACACACACACACACACACACACACATACACACACACGCATGCGCGTGTGCAGGCACACACCAGTAAAGGTTAAGAGTAGCAAAGCAAAACCACAACACAACAATAATCAAACACATCTCGTGAAACACATCATCAGCACAATCAATACAAATATCACAAGTAACTTTACATTAAAAAGTAAAATGACAAAAACATTTGATTAAAAACAAGTTTTAACACTATTTCCCCTTCACCCATCACAGCTCACACTTATTCTTTGCCTGGTACTTTATATAAAACTATGCATGCATGCACGCACACACACACACACAACAACACACACACAACACACACACAACACACACACACACACACACACACACACACACACAACACACACACAACACACACACACACACACACAACATCTCTTCTCTCTCTCTCATCTCTCGTCTCTATCTCTCATCTCTCTCTCTTTCTCTCTCTCTCTCTCGAGGCAATATTCATGCACACGCTGTATATTTCATGATTCAATATAGAAACTCCTTTAAAAAAATTCTTTTAAAGTTTAACAGTGGTTTAGAAGCTGAATTGACTTGTTGAATAAATATTTTATTGGTTCTGTTTGTTTTGATTTTGGCATTCGGAATCTCGTCCGATGGAAGCAATACATAGTGTTGTGAAAGCTCGTGGGTTTCGTCGGTGAAATGTCTTTAGCTTTTTGGTCATCTGATCTCATACAAAAATTAGCGTCTTTTGCTTTTCTCCACCAATCTTTCCACACACATTCACAAACTTTTATTCAATACGTTCTTGTTTTTTACATTCAAACAACCAAACCAGCATAAAACCCATATGACAAGACTGATTCTACAAAACTGCGATAAAACAAGCACATGATTTCTTTGTTAACGTTCAGTGATCGCAGTTTTTTAAGGCAGCATATTCTTGATTGACATTTCTTATGTATAATAGCAGTGTTTGCATTAAAATTCAACTTATCATCTAGAATTGTACCAAGATATTTGTACTCTAACACTCTCTCTACTTTTGTTCCGTCTATGAACAGATCAGGAACTTGGGGTGTATTTCTGCGAAAATCAATGAGCATTTCTTTGGTTTTGTTGACGTTGAAGTCAAGATAGTTATTTTTACACCATTTACAGAACCTTTTTACTTCATCAAAATAAACCAAATTTGAGTTGGATAAATGTAGTAGGGCAGAGTCATCTGAGTATTTTAAAACAGGTGTAAGTAATGTACCAGTGCAGTCATTTGTATACATGGTAAAAGGTACCGGAGCTAAGACAGTGCCTTGTGGTGCACCAGTGGAAGTGGTTCTTTGTAATGATTTTTTTCCTTCAAAAGAAACACACTGAAATCGATTGGTTAAAAAATTCACAATCCATAAAATAAGTTTCGGGTTAACTTTGAGTGATTGCAGCTTTTGGGCCATGAGATGTGGCTGAATCGTGTTAAATGCAGGGGAAAAATCAACAAAGAGAATTCGAGCAAAAGAGTTGTTATTTTCAAGATGTGTGTAAATATGATTCAAGAGCGTGATTGTTGCATCATCTGTACTTCTGTTATGCTTGTAGGCGAATTAATAAGGGTCAAGGGCATCTTTTACTAGTGGCTGGAGGTACTGAAGAATAATGCGCTCAAAGCTTTTCATAACGACGGATGTTAAGGCAATGGGTCTGTAATCATTTAAAACTTTAAGATTTTTTTTTGAATGGGGCAGATGGTGGATTTTTTTTCCAGATAGAAGGAATGGCTTTGGTATTTAAAGACAATGAAAACAACCTGGCAAAAACAAATGACAACTGATCAGCACAAAGTTTTGAAAGGTTTCCGCAGATACTGTCTGGCCCTACAGCTTTATTTACATTTATCTTTCTGAACAGGGTGGTAACTATATAATTGTCTATGTTAAAACAAGGTCGTCTCTATCACAGCTGGCTGTTACGTCTGACATGATGGTTTCTAAACTTTCTTTCAGATTACTACGTTCAAAGCGGCAGTAAAAATCATTTAATTTATTTGAAAAGGCACTGCATTCTTCTTCTGGTAATGTGCGCATGCTCTGTGTCTTATTTTGTCCTGTTAAAGTTGTTAACCCAGTCCACACACTTTTCATATTTCCAGACTGAAATTGCCTTTCTACTTTGGTTCTGTACTGTGTCTGGGCATGCCGTATTTCCTTTCTAAGTTTCGTTTGTATTTGTTTCTTTGCAAGAAATGCAATTTTCTTTTCGCTGAGTGTTTTCTTTAAAGATTTTGTGACCCAGGGTTTGTTATTTGGAAAAAAAATTCACAGTTTTCTTTGGAATAAGATTTCTTCACAAAATTTTATATAGTCTGAAATAACATCAGCTGTTTCGTTCACATCAACATAAGAGTTTTTAAAAAGTTTGAAGTGGAAAAAAGAATGGAGTAGAAGTGATGGTCAGGTTTAAACATGATTTTTGTTTTACATCATAAATGCAGAGAAGCAGTTGAAATCTATACCCTCTAGAATTTAAAAATAGTGGGGGTTTTCTTTGGGGTTTTGGTTTTTAGTTGGGGTGGTGGTATTGTGTTGTTGTTTTGTTTGCATAAAATGAAAATCCCCCAAATTTTTCACAGCAATATGCACTGCTCTCACTTTCTGAATGCTCTCTTCTCTTCATCTGTTGTTCATTTCTAAATGAGGAGTGTTTGGTAATTTCTGCAATGGTGAACTAATTGCAGGTAAATAATACCCCTGGAGAAGTGGCACTGGCGGTAGCTGTTTCTGCATGTTCACAAAGTCTCAAGGATGGGATGCCGCTTCAGGTAATGGGGAAAAAACACAAAAAAGTGAAGCACTGCAGCGTCTACAAAAGAGTTTTAAATGAGCTCAAACTAAGTGGAGAGAGAGAAATTCTATCAGCAGTTAAGCTCATGCAGGCTTATGTTGTTTACAAAACTTTTTAACAGTTTGTCTGTTTATAGACTCGAAGCTTTCCTACTCTACTTTACATTTTACATTTTGAAAATGTAGTTTCTGCTAGCAACATGTGCAAGATACCGGGAGTTTGCTAGAGCTACCAGAAACAGCGCAGGGTTGGTAACAGTAAGGTGTGGTTCTAGACTGCCAGCTTTCCTGAACCTTCTCCACCCAAATACCTCACTCCTCATTCTGAAAAGGATAAAAAAGAAGGCAGATTTTGGGGAACTGAGTAAATAGCAGACAGCTAAAGATGAACATACCACAGAAAGAAATGGCTGATATGGTGTGTCATATTTCATAACCCAGTCACTATCTGCCATAAAATCATCACCACATAATTATATTGAAAAAAAGGTATAATATAAAGCAACCAAACAGTATGATATGGTTATAACATGAACATTCTTGTAGGTCAAGCCTATTGACATGCCCTTACTCTTTTAGAGACCTAAGTATAAAGAACAGAAAAATAGTTGGACATCCAGGACAAAATCCATGAAGAGTAGCTTTCACTTTCCATGGAGCAGAAGTACTCTCGAAACAGGGGTTTTAAAGAATTTGACAGTCACTGCATTGTTAAAAAATCAAGCTGATTTTTTTTTTTTACAAGAAGAGAAACTTAAAGTCTACGCATATGATTTGTGTATGAGTAATTTATTCTGTATTCTGATGTAAGATAATTGTATTTTTAAGGTGATGTAGGGACCTGTAAATAATCAAAGAAAGATGTGTGAATCACCAGAACTGGAAAAGAGATGGGTATAATTGGAACTTGCTGTAATATACAATATACAACTTTGTTCAGTGAAAGGCAAATGCTCTTTCAGCAGCAAGAATGGCCTAATGGATACGCGGAAGGAGGGGAAGCTAAACAACAGTAATTGCAACACAGCCAGGCCTGAACACTTCAGCACATACACGAAAGAGAACAGAAGATTGGTGGAACACTACAGAAAGCAGTTCAGAACCCAAACAGACGGGGGGGGAGATAAAAGACAAGGAGTGAACGACCCAGACATGTACAATGGGTGTACTTGGGATGGCAAGTGAGGGGTTGTGGTTGGGGGTCTGCAATATCACCCCGACTAATTCACCCCAAAGTAGAGATGCATGTAGCTATCAGAGTGGGGGAAATTGGAGGTAGATGGTGAGCCAGCCGTCGCACGTTACAGGGGCATTGCGCCTTCTCTCATCTCTGACCTACCTAGAGTGGCTATCAATTAAGATAGAACTCCCTTTTTTTTTTGCCAGTTTGTCTGCCTGTCTGGGTATTCTTTACATATGGGAGAGAGAGAGAGAGAGAGAGAGAGAGAGAGAGAGAGAGAGAGAGAGAGAGAGAGAGAGAGAGAGAGAGAGAGAGAGAGAGCGTTTATCAAAGGGATCATCCTGAAATCCCTGACAATGTTTCTTACAGATTGAAAAGCCCCACGTACTTTGACAGAGTCTTTCACCCAAAGTGTTAAACGTGTGGTATGATGAAGAACAGGGTCATGATTTCATGAAACATTCTAGTGCGATTTACGTTCTTATGCAAAGTTTCTTACACTGTATGATGTTTGTTGGTGCTAATAAGATATTTTGTGAGACTTTCTTAAATTGCAATTATGTTATAGTCTTGCCTTGTCGCTCTTGATACTGTTAATGGATTGGTGGTCTAGAGGTAACGCGCCTGTCTAGAAAGCGAAAAGTCAGGGTCGGAAGTGTGTGGTGGTTCGAGTCCCGTTTGGGCCCGAAACTTTTTCCCCATTCATTAGACCATGAGTGGTGGTCTTGGCGCTAGTCTTTCGGATGAGACGATAAACCGAGGTCCCGTGTGTTACACATAATTATTCAGCGCACGTAAAAGAACCCACGGCAACAAGAGAGCTGTCCCTGGCAAAATTTTGTAGAAAAAAGCCACACTGATAGGGAAACAAATACAGTTGCAGACAAAAAACAAAAAGAAAGTGGCGCTGCTCTTCTGGCGACGTGCTCTCCCCGGGAGAGCAGCCCGAATTTCTCGCAGAGAATCTCGTGACTTAAAGTAGTATAAATAAATTAAATAAATAAATGAATGTTGTCTCGATGCGTGTTTGTGTGTGTGCGTGTGCGCGTTTGTGTGTGTGTTGCGCGCGCGCGCGTGTGTGTGTATGCGAGTGTGTGTGCGTGCGTGCGTGCGTGCATGTGTGTGTTTGTGTGTGTAAATGTGTGTGACATCGAGTGCTATCAACTTTTAAGATGTGTCATTTAAAAAAAAAAACTATTGTTAAAAGCATGTTGTGTAATTTTAAAATGCCGTTCATAATTTCTCTCTTGAGATAATATTCAAGCATTCTTGAGTCTTAAAATGTCTCTGTCCAAGAGTAAGAAGCACCGATTACTACAATTTTGTGCAGAAAATGCGTAGATTTTTGTTTGTTTGTTAGTTTCTTAATGTCTGTGAAGGAAGACTAAGATGACATTAAGAAACTACGATCAATTCAGAAACACATGGCGATATCTGACCGCATTGCCATGTGTACTATGTACTTTTGTCAGTAATCTTGTGCGGAAGATAAAGGAGCGGTATAGGGGTGGGGGTGGGGTTGTGGGGTGAAAGCAAAGAATTTTTCATGTACGATATGCATCTACATGACTGGTGTTTACGCAGTAACCTAGAAAGCATTGACAGTGAAAACTCTTGTGAGTGCTGCTGGAACTCTCATGGTTATAAACACTATAATTATTTTCTGTATCTGCACAATATGACATGAAAACAGAATAAAATAAATACAAACACACACACACAAACGCCCGTACGGGGGGGGGGGGGGGGGGTGACACGGAATAGCCTGGTGGTTAGAGTGATACACTCGTGATCTGCTGACCTGGGTTCGAATCTCGTTCAAGAGGGATTTTTTCTCTGGAGTTAACATCAGTGCCGACTCCACTTCCCCCTAAAGTCCTTCGGATGAGACTATAAACCGAGGCCCCGTGTGCGAACGCACGCAGAACATCTTGCGCACACGTTAAAACCCATTCCGCTTTTCGGAAGAGTAGGCCGTTGTGTGCCTGTGGGAACGGATGACAAAATATACAAAACTGCTTACACACGGGGACTGGATGTAAAAAGCACGTAAATGCTTATTCCGTTATCCTCGAAATAAAAGAATAGCACACACACGCACGCACCGCACGCGTGTAAGCACGCACGCACATGCACAAATGTGCTAAGTAAACCCCTTGGTACGTGCCAGGTATTTTCTTATCGTCCATGCCACTAGCCATAGTTGACCTTACTCTTTGACGACAAAAAATAAAGATAAAGTTTTAACGTTTGCACAGACTGTTGGAAAAGATATTCCATCAAAGATAGGACTATTCTTTACCTTCACCTATCTAATAGTCCCTTGGAACTTGGTGCACCACTGAAAATTTTGCAACCAGCTTCCTCCACTCCCCGCGGTCCTCTGCTTTCCGTAGCAAATCGTTCCATCAAAGCCAGTCCACCACTCTCTGACGTTGTCTTCCCACCGTTTTCTCTGTCTGCCTCTTCGTCTCTGTAGGACTATAGTTTCGTCTGAAAGACCCTTGTAGGGAAGAGAAATCAGAAGCAGTGATAGTTCTTGAGGAGGGTGGATGGGAACCTTCAACCAGATGGCTCAGCTAGGACTCGAACCTTAGCCCCTTAGATTACCAATCCGATGCTCTAACCATCGGGGCTATTTCATCCTAGATTATGATAATAGTTTGTCATATAGGACAATGTAAAGCTTTTAAATTTGATTGACTAGAGCTTATATATCAAGGAGCGTGTATAGGGATATATTGTTTGGCTTGCATCATCATCATCCCCGTCATCCTCTTTCTCTTCCTCCTCCTCATCATTATCCACATCATCATCATCATCCTCTTCACCACCACCACCATCGTCATCGTTATCATCATCGTCATCATCATCGTCATATTCATCATCATCACCACCACCACCACCACCACCACCACCGTCGTCGTCGTCGTCGTCGTCGTCGTCGCGTCGTCGTCGTCGTCGTCGTCATCGTCATCATCATCATCATCATCATCATCATTAGCAGCAGCAGCAGCAGCAGCAGCAGCCGTCCCTTGACTAGATGGTCACTGGGAACAACCAAGGACGCGTTGATCAACATTTTTGTCCAGTCTGGTTTCTTTTTAGTTTTTATCAGTAGCACCAGCCGCCATGGCGCAGTAGTTAGCGCCTTGGATTTCGGACTGGAAGGTCGCGAGTTCGAATCTCATAAGAGTCATAGGGATTTTTCGGACTCCGGCCGGCTCCTACCCAGAGTGTGTGTGCTGTGGGCTCAGTGGGAAGACTGGGACCACACAGTCGAGCTTCATCCACTTTACGGATGCGAGTTTGAGAGCGTTGCTTAAATAGCCTGACCAACACTGCAGGTGTCTGTATCTCTCGGGCTCGGTTGACGCCGGGATATATTATGATAGTAAGCGTAGAGTACAACCTTGTCAAGTACTATCTAAGCACAAGCACTTCCACAGCAGCTTCATTACGTCATCCTCATTATCATTGATCATCATGCAATTTTTTTTTTTTTTAAGCCTCTGATTTGGTGGCCCCAGTTGCTCTGGTCTCATGGTGACCTCAGGTTCGGTTTGCCCATACACTTCTGTACATGTGGTGAGTTTGTGTCAAAGCCTTTGGGGCTGAAGATTCACGGGAGACAGTTGTTGGAGGGACGTTGTGATGGTTGCCACCTCGGGTGGGCAACTCACTCAGTCTGGCTCCACGACTGAGCTAGTACTGTCGTTAGTAGGGGGCTTAGTAGGTGGTGTCCTGCGTATGTTGGCTCAGAACAGGCACCACTGAACACCACCAAAGTGACCCAGCAGCAGGGCAGGGCCCCTCTGGCTAGTGGCCCCCACGGCGGCTTGATATTGATAGACTCCCTGTGGACTTCCGACCCTGGGGATGAGACATAACGAATTTGGGTATGGCTGTGGCGGGGAGATTGAGGTAAGCGGCGTGGGAACGGCAAAACAAGGACGTCACAGAAGATGAGGCACCAACAAAAAAAGAAGGTTTTTTTCTCAGTAGTATAGCTATGTCAAGGTCTGTCCTTCCGTTCTTTGATGTTCACAACGATGCTGTCTTGCCTAGCAGGCTCCAGCCCTAAAACATGACAGTCAGTGCCTATCTGTCATTTCCTTCCCTCGCTGAGCTCATCTACAGCATGTTTTACTGCTTCCTCATTCCCCCCCCAAATCTTCTCCTCGCTTTACTGCTGTCAGGGGGAACCCTTTTTCTATGACTGCCGATAGTCTGACGTGGTAGGCCACTGATGATATGTCTGTTAGCTCCTGCATCCCCATCACGGCATGCACATGCAAAAAGAATAGTACTTTCTTCTTCATCGAACGAGTCAAGACTGTAACTATTGTTGTCTGTCATATTGAACGAAAATGCGTTGCGCAGCCGATAAGCGCCTGACAAATCAGGCCTCCCCCAGCGAATCAGACTTCGGCGTAAGAGAGAAATGTAATCTTTTAAGTCTTTCTGGGGAAAAAAATTGGCAAGGAATGAACCAAGGAGGCAGAAAATAGACAAGAAAGACAGGAAGTTAAAGGAACGAGGCAGAAAGAGAGGGATGGAAAAGAGGAAATTCCAAAACACATAATTTCCAGAATGTAGGGATGCTATTTATACTGACAGGCCCTAGGCAGCATCCCCACGGGGAAGAAAAGTATTTGGAAAACAGATAAGGAAAAAGACGAGAGAAATAAGCTTAAGGTAGATATATCATTCAAACTGCTAGTAAAGAAGCAAGGGTAGCAACAAAGAAAGGCTCAGTAGAATGGGCCGGGCCTGACCTGTCAGGCGCCTAACAGCAACCTGACGCATTTTCGCTCATAATCATAACAGAAAACACTAGTTGCTGTCTAAGCGTTCGACGACGACAACGACGAAGAAGAAGATTCATTCAGTAAATGTCGTGGAATAAATTACCAAAAAATTTAGTTGACAAATTTAGTCCTAGCTTCAATAAACGTCCTGTTTTCTCTGCTGAAATTGTTTTAGCTCAAAAGACAGTCCCCTTTCTTTAAAAACATAGCAGAACTCTTCCAACTCCGGGCTTCTTCCCCCCCCCCCCCCCCCTCCATCCGCTTCCCCTTCCCTGCTCCCCCCCCCCCCCCCCCCCCCCCCCACCGCCATCGATTGCACATTGTGTGAGGTATGGCGAGCACAAATTGCTATAACCAGCTCCAAGGAGAGCTGCCTTTTACCCTACATTGAAGTCAGCATGGCAGAAATGGCCAAACACATCTCAGGCGATAAGCCCACATCAGATTTAATAAATGCGCTCCAGGGGAGAGAATTTACGACTGCCGCATAGGTGATCTTTTTTGATTGGAAAGTTTATGGCTGCTGGGTACATAAGGTCGCGTAAATCTTTATACGCTCCTTTGCATGCAGGGAAGAGCTGGGTACATATTATTATCCCCCCCCCCATCCCCCCCCTCCTCGTCGTATCCTTCCCTTGAACTCTTGTGCTTGTTACGGGGATTTTTTGTTGTTGTTGCTAACAGAGGCTGGTTGTGTTCTGTGTTGCTTCATGTTCAGTGGGGAAAGTTGGAGCTGTCAGACTGTTATTTTGTATAAAGACGAGACTGGTTTTAAACCAGGGGCGTCTGTTAATAAATCCTCTCCAATTCGGCAAGTGCTACCTAGATATCTACAATAGGATACCTAGATTCAGCCAGTCCACCGTTGGCCGTCGCTCTTTCTCTGTTTCTGGTCCATTGATCTGGAATGACCTCCCTCTCTACCTTCGCCTCTTATGACGCTTGTAAATCCGGCCTCAAGACACATTTATTGCAAAGCTAAGATTCTCCCCTCTTGTTCCATTTCATTTTTGTCCCTGCCCTCAACAGCCAAAACCCCGTCACCCTGCCGGAGAGTAAACCTTTGTGTGTGGGTGTGCGTGCGTGTGTGTATACATTTGAACTTATAAAATAGAAAAAAATCGTATTAATTGTAACTGGCTGCATGTGAATGAGTAGGATGAATGAAAGCGCTTTGATTTGTTTTGTTGCAAGATATAGCGCTATATAAATTCCATGTATTCTGTTCTTGTTCTTCTTCTTCTTCTTCTTCTTCTTCTTCTTCTTATTATTATTAGTGCTGACGTTACCCACAATACACATACATTTGCCTCCATCCACGGAAAAAGCCAATTACTGCTTAAGCAGTAATGTAGAGTTCACACGTGTAAGCTATTTTTGTAAAAAATAAGTTTGTATACATTTTTCCCCTTTAGAAAAGAAGTACATATTGGCGATGACGTCACCACTACACGACTTCTTAATATGGACTAAACATATACTGTTATAAGGAGCTCTCGGACCGAAGTTTAAGGAAGTTTTTGTTTTGTTTTTTAAAATGGTGTTGGAAAGTTGTGATGATTGTCGTGCAATGACGTTCGTGAAGAATAAAATCAAGTTTCCGAGTGAAGGTAAAGATATTAGGTCGTGACTGCCTAGCATATTTATTTTATTTATTTATTTTATTTATTTATTTTATTTATTTATTTTATTTCATTCTTTTATATCGAGGATAATGGAATAAGCACTCACGTGCTTTTTTTTACATCTAGTCCCCGTGTGTATGCGGTTTTGTAAATTCTCTAATCTGTTCCCACCGGCACACAATGGCCTACTCTCACGAAAAGCGGAACAGGATTTAACGTGTGCACGAGATGTTCTGCGTGCGTTCGCACACGGGGCCTCGGTTTATAGTCTCATCCGAAGGATGAGACTTTATGCTTCATGCTGCATTTACCTCACCAATATAGGATAAAGCTGACACTACTTTTTGTAGTTTTAAGAAAATCAAGCCTGCAAGACAGATTTCTTTCTTTATTTTATTTTATTTCTTTATTAATTTATTTATTTATACCACTTGAAGTCAAGGCAGAGTTCTCTGCATGAAATTCGGGCTGCTCTCCCTGTGGAGAGTGTGTCGCCACAAGAGCAGCGCCACCCATGTTTTTTCTCTTTTTTTTATTGTCTGCAACTGTTTTTGTTTCCCTATCAGAATGGCTTTTTCTACAGAATTTTGCCAGGGACAACTCTCTTGTCGCCGTGGGTTCTTTAACGTGCGCGAAATAACTATGTGTAACACACGGGACCTCGGTTTTATCGTCTCATCCGAAAGACTAACACCCAGGCCTTCATTCATGGTCTAATGGATGAGGGTAAAAAGTTTCGGGCCCAAACGGGATTCGAACCCCCGCACACTTCCGACCCGGACTTTTTGCTTTCTAGGCAGGCGCATTACCTCTAGACCACCGATCCACCTTCTGTTATAAATCATTCTAGTAGGGGTTAACAAAGTGTTGTTTCTTTGTCAAACTGAATGTTTCCTGCACATTAATCAGTCCTTAGCATGCTGTACAAAATGGATGGTGACACATCGGTTGTTTTCCCCTAATTGGACAGCTGGAAAATCGAGGCATGTAATTGCTAGCTTTTGTTGATATTTCTTTCTATGCATGGTGGCTTACACAAAACAACGCAGTACGATACAGAATGACAGAATGCATATATCACATAACATATCATAACATTTCTCTTCCGCTCCCTCCCCCCTCCCAGCTCTCTCTCTCTCTCTCTCTCTCTCTCTCTCTCTCTCTCTCTCTCTCTCTCTCTCTCTCTCTCTCTCTCTCTCTCTCTCTCTCTCTCTCTCTCGTGTGTGTGTGTGTGTGTGTTTTGCGTGTGTCTGCGTGTGTGTTTGAGTCTGTGTCTGCATGTGTCTCTGTGTGTCTGTCTGTGTGTCTTTGAGTGTCTGTGTGTGTCTGTCTGTGTGTCTGTGTCTGTGTGTGTGAGTCTGTGTCTGTGTCGTTCCGTGTGCACGCATGTATACGTGCATGTTTGCGCACACTCTTTTTGGCATGTTCGACAAATTTCTCCAGATATTCCGTTCCAGAAGGCAAGTTTTTCCCCCCATCTTATCGGAATCAAGCCTGGCGTTTTTACATCTCTCTCCCTCTCTCTCTGCCCACTGCCCACTGCCCCGCGCCAATGCTCAGGAAGCCGTGATGGGGGTGCTGTGTCAGAAATCTATCCACATCAAACATTCATCAGTGTCTGACAATCACGACTTGCGGGTCGTGCGGTACGTCATTTACGTCAGAATGATTTAACGGCCGATCCGCCACAAGTCAAAGATGTGCTGCAATTTGGAGCAGGGTGGGGAGGAGGGGGGGGAGGGGAGGGGGGATGAGTCACAACTGCTTCAGCCTCCTCAGCCCTCACCGCCAATCGCCTCAACTGATCGGGTGCAATGGAGCGTCCAGTTTTTCCATGATGACTTCGAGAAGAAGAAGTAGAAGAAAGGAGTAGAAGAAGGAGAAGAAAAAGGAGGAGGAGAAGAAAATAGGAAGAAGAAGAAGAAGAAAGAAGAAGAAGAAGAAGAAGAAAAAACGACAACAACAACAGCAACAACGACAACAACAAGACTATGAAAAAGAAGACTGAGTTTATATTATTCATTCATTTATTCTTTTATTTCGAGGATAGTGGAATGTGAAGATTGCATCACTTATGTGCACTCATGTAAGTTTTACATCCAGTCCCCGTGTGCATGCGGTTTTTGTACATGTTGTCATCTGTTCCAACCGGCACAGGTTTTAAAGTGTGCGCAAGATGATCTGCGTGCGTTCGCACACGGAACCTCAGTCCACGGTCCCATCCGAACAACTTTCGGTGGAGTGGAGACGGTACTGATGCTAAATCCAAGGGCGGAGAATCCCCTTGAACGGGCGGCTCGGTGGTGGCTCGAACCCAGGTCATTAGATCCCAAAGTGCAACGTTCTAACCACCAGGCTTCCCTTCTCCTGAAGAAGACGACGACGACGAAGAAGAAGACGGAAAAGAAGAAGAAGAAGAGGTGCTTAAGAAGAAGAAGAACGGAGAAGAGGAAGACGGCGAAGAAGAAGAAGAAAGAAGAACGAAGAAGAAGAAAAGACGGAAAAGAAGAAGAAGAAGTTGAAGAAGAAGAAGAAGAAGAAGAAGAAGAAGAAGAAGAAGAAGAAGAACAAGAAGAAGAAGAAGAAGAACAAGAAGAAGAAGAAGAACAAGAAGAAGAAGAAGAAGACGGAAAAGAAGAAGAAGAAGAAGAAGCAGAAGAAGAAGAAGAAGAAGACGGAGAAGAAGAAGAAGAAGACGGAAAAGAAGAAGAAGAAGCAGAAGAAGAAGAAGAAGAAGAAGAAGACGGAAAAGAAGAAGAAAAGAGAAGAAGCAGAAGAAGAAAGAAGAAGAAGAAGCAAAGAAGAGAAGAAGGAAGAAGAACAAGAAGAAAAGAAGAAAAAGAAAGAAGAAGAAGAAGACGGTGCTTTGCCCGCTGATTAATAGATGGGTAAGAAAACTCGAATGGATTGCAGGCTAGGCTATTAGGAGACGCTTTGCCCGAGCTAAAGATACGTAGGCTGGAAATCGAGGAAAGATGACGTGATAAGTGGGAGGTTTTGATCGCCCTGATACATGTACCGTGTATAATTAACGATGAGGATTCGGCCGTTCTTGTTTTCTTGTTTGTTTGTTTGGGATTTTTGTTGTTGGTAATGTAGCGGTTGTTTACCCTCAAATACATAACAGAGAAAGTTTCAGGATTTGCGAATTGTGATCGTAAAATTTTATTACGCGGACAAATGAATGTATGCAGGGAAAGAATCTGATTGTGATGTCGTTGCTGTTCTTGTTGTTCTTGCTTGATTTTTATAAACAATGTTTTGAACTACCGACTCTAATGATTTATACTGTTTTTGGATGTTGGTGTTTTTGGTGATACAACAAATTTCTGAAAATGAACGGGCAGTATGGCAAAAGGGTTAAAACTGAGTATGTTAGATTTGAATTTTGCATGCCAAAAACAAAACAGAAAACAACACTGAAGGAAAATCTAGCATGTCTTTTCTCCCCCCCCCCCCCCCCCCTCCCCCCCTCTCTCTCTCTCTCTTTCTCTCACACACAAACACACACGCGCGCGCGCGCGCGCACAAACACACATATGTGCACACACACATACACACACATGTACACACGCATACACACAACACACACCTATCGAAAATAAGACTATGACCTCTCATTCTGTTATTGCTTTACTCAAGATAAGTGAATGAAAGAAAAATGTAAGTCTTCCCCATGAAATATGTCATTTTCCTCTGCAAGCCCATGATTACTTGAACAACATGAAATGCCTTTTAGCACAGAAGTGGGGGAAACCCCAATATAGAGAAAGAAAGAACAAAAAAACAGAGCAGATCTAAACACCCAACAACACACACACAACCCTTGTATGCACCCCCCCCCCCCCCACACACACACACACAGGCCTGCAAGCACCCCCACTCACCTGGCATGCACTCACCCCCAACACAAACATACACAGCACCCACTACCCCCTGTTCCCCCAACCCCCAGGCATCTACAACATTCCCCCACCACCACCCCACTCACAAAAAAGAAACAGAATGTTGCAAGATCATTTCAGAAAGCAGTTCAGAAAAGCACACACAACAAGGGAAGCAAAAAGACGAGGAGTGAGCTAGCGACCCAGACACGTACAATGGCTGTCATTGGGATGGCAAGAGAAGGGTCGTTGTGGTTGGGGGTCTGCAGTATCGTGGTCCTGGCTAATTCACCCCGAAGTAGAGATGCATGTAGCTATCAGAAAGGGTAAGGGCGGGAACGACTACAGGTATAAGTGCAGGATAACTCTTCTCACCTGTAAACAATTTACAGGTGAATTGCTTGCCCCCTTTTTTTTCGTTGTTTTTTCTTCTTCTTGTTGTTGGTGGTGGCGTACTGTTTCTTATCAGCGTATCTGTCTGTCGAATCTGTTTTCTTCTCTCTCTCTCTCTCTCTCTCTCTCTCTCTCTCTCTCTCTCTCTCTCTCTCTCTCTCTCTCTCTCTCTCTCTCTCTCTCTCTCTCTCTCTTCTCTCTCTCTCCTCTCTCTCTCTCTGTGTGTTTATAAAGAGAAAATATGCTCCTTGTGTTATGTGACATCCATAATCAAAGATTTCGTCAGCTTTCTTTGATTTTTTTATCGGGGATTTTACATAAGGAAAAACACATCTAGGAGTCCCATCCAGTGTGTCTTCGAACATATCCAACCAGTTGTCACATGATAAACCTTATTTCTAACCTTTTTACAAAAATCAAAATGCCTTTTTTGGAGAGGGGGGGGGGGGGGAGGAGGGAGAGGGATATCCTGGTGATCAGAGCGATGTGCTCGTGATCTGGTAGCCCAGGTTCGAGCCTCCACCCAAGCACATACCTACTCCATAACCCCAAAAGTCCTTCAGATGAGCTCTGAATCGAGGCCCCGTGTGTGTGGGTACACACAGAACATCTTTTTCGCATGTACAAATCCGTCTGGGCCTTGCGGAAAAGTAGGCCCCTGCGTGCCGATAGGGATGGATGACAGAATGAGGAAGTGGTATCGTGTTTAGACATCATCCCCGAAGTCGGAATATGGCTATCTTAACGGTTGGCAAAAACCGGTCGCATACGCAAAAATCTCACCATCGGTGAACCTGGGAGGTGTAGCTGAGGAATGTAAGAAAGGCTTTGAGCACAGCAAACCTGGGAAGGTGGGTGGTTTGAAATTGTGTGGGTGTATTCAGCTGCCAAATCGAATCTCGGTAGGTTTTTTTTGGGGTGGTGTAAGGCTGATGATTAATTTTTCTTCTTTCCGAGGTCAACTGTAGTGTGAACCTGATGTGTATGCACAAACAGAAAATCTATGTTGCAATATTGGCCTGTTACAGAAACAGGAACATATCTAGAATGTATCATGCTTTTCAAGAAAGTGCACAGAGAGATTTGTGATTTTATTTATCGTGAAAAACGTCATTCACATTTTGAATTTTGCATCTCAAACTTTCCTCTAAAACCTGATGATATTGAGAACGGGGATAATAGCTAATGCAATAACTGGTCAAAAAGAGGTCTGGAAATCAACTTTAAAACAGAAAAGAACTCACTTGCTGGAATTGACCCATTCTTTTCATTCCTCGGCTAGAGCTTCAAGGTTCACGGAAGGTAGCTGCATTCCGACTTCGGGGATACCATAATGATGATGAACGTTATTGCATCAACGGAACTGTGGACAACAGCAGGCGAGGGCAAGGATAGGGGGGAGGTTGTATATGGAGGCAGCACATTTTCCTTTATTGTAAACATCTGCGCTGATCAGCCCAAAAGGCTCACGAGCAAGAACTAGATCGCTGAGCCCTTGCAAACCTTACCGGCAGATTGATTCGCCTGTGATAAATCTGTTCCGAACATATACCCAGACTGCCATAGAAGAGTATCAGCAAGCTGCTTATTAATTGATCTGGTAGGCCAGACGCCAGTGCAGCCAGCTGCAATGGGAATGCACAACAAAACGTTACTGACGTCAACGTCCTCAACTTGCCAGAGCTGTGAAGGGGATCAAGAGTATAACGCAAACATTTGTAGGATATTATGTGCTTTCCAGCTCTCATACGATAGGGATCGTTGAACCGTCGTCTGTTACTAGTAGGGCTAAATAATCTGGAGGTTTGACCAAAACTATTCTGTTATTTGTGTCTTAGCCACTGCAAATATACACGTGCACGTGATGCTATTGGGTTTGCATATGCATGTTTTCCCATTCAGTGAATATGTATCAAGTTTCTGTTTGCTTTCTTCCTTCCTCTATGGGGATGCTGGGGAGACCTGCCAGTATAAACAGCATCCCCCACCTTCTGGAAATTGTGTGCCGAGGAATTCCCTCTTTTCTATCCTTTTTTCTGGACTTGTTCCTTTTTATCCTGTCACGTCCTTCTTTTTGTAGAGCGTCTAGATACTGTGAGATGCTAAAACGTTTTCCAACAACAACGCAAAAAAAATAATGACAATGTCAAAAGAATAAACTGCTGCTGTACCCAGCAAGCCCCTTTGTTCAGCTTTAAAAACGTAGGTAAAGTGGCTGTGCAGCGTAGCTGAATGAAGCACATGCATTGGCGCCATTAGGGCGGATTAAATAAGATGAAAGTAGACTGGATGGGTGGGTGTTGGGGGGATATGAGGGAGGGAGGGAAGGTGCCACAAGGGGACGGATACGGCAGAAAGAGTGTAGTGGGAGGGAGGGAAGAGGAGGGAGGGAGGGAGGGAGGGTGCAAAGCGGGCAGTGATGGAGGGAGGGAGGGGGAGTGCGTGTGGCGGCAGCCCCGCTAATCACCTGCAAATCCTCTCCGTCATCCTCGTTGTTCCTGCACATGGGCAAGACCACACCACATGCTCTGCAAACCTCTGTCTCTGTATCTGTGTGTGTGTGTGTGTGTGTGTGTGTGTGTGTGTGTGTGTGTGTCTCTGCCGTCTGCCTCTCTGTCTCTGTCTGTCTGTCTGTCTGTCTGTCTCTCTGTCTCTGTGTGTCTCTCTGTCGTCTGTCTGTCTGTCTGTCGGGTCTGTCTCTCTCTCTCTCTCTCTCTCTCTCTCTCTCTCTCTCTCTCTCTCTCTCTCTCTCTCTCTCTCCCTCTCTCTCTTGTGTCTCTGTGTGTCTGTCTGTCTCTCTCTCTGTGTCTCTGTGTGTCTTTCTGTTTGTCTGTCTGTCTGTCTGTCTCTCTCTCTCTCTCTTCTCTCTTCTCTCTCTCTCTCTCCTCTCTCTCTCTCTCTCTCTCTCACTCTCTCTCTCTCTTCTCTCTGCCTGTCTCTGTCTCTATCTCTGTTTGTGTCCCTCTCTCTCTATCTTTAGTCTCTATCTGTACCCCTGCTGTCTGTCTGTCGCTCTGTCTGTCGCTCTGTGTCTGTCTGTCTGTCTGTCTGTCTCTCTGTCTCTCTGTCTCTCTACTCTCTCTCTCTCTCTCTCTCTCTCTCTCTCTCTCTCTCTCTCTCTTTCTCTTTCCCTCCCCTACAAAGCGTTATCTTGTTGTCAAAGAGTTTCTTTATCTTCTTAGCAAGATGGGGTGGTTTTGTATTTAATAAGTCACAGAAAAGAAACCATCGCTGCAAAAAGTTTATTGGTCACATAAGGTTTTCTGTCGCAAGCAATTCCTTTTTGTCCACACGTGCATTTCATTCCACCTAAGCTAGTTTGCTCTTGTCACAGGTATTTTGTTTTGTTTTTATTTGGGGGGTGGGGAGGAGGGGGAGTTGCGAGTTTTGTTGTTGCTGTTACTGTTGTTGTTGTCGTCTTTTCGCTTCGTTTTGTTTTTCATTCAAGGGTTTCTCTTTTACTTGCATGTTGGTTTTGATGCCCATAATTTCTGTTGTTTTTCTCACCCATATAATTATATCTAGACAACGCAGGCGTTTCCTTTCTGGTTGTACAGCTCATAGGCTTCTCTTGCTATGTAAATGTTAGTAAAGACTTGGCAGCGAAACTTCGTTTACCTCCCAAACGTTTTATTTTTGTTTAGTTTTGTTGGGGGTTTTTTGCCATCCAGAACCTTTACCTTTGCCTTCACACCTTCAGTATTCTATTATATTCTTCACACACATACACACACAGACATACACACAGACACACACACACACACAAACACACACACACACACACATACACACGTACGTACGCACGTGAATTAACCAACTTTACGTGTTTTGCTCCATTTAAAACTTGTTTTTACCACCAGAAAAACCCACAAAAAAACTATTGTTTATCTATAATCTGATAGATATGCCTTTTTGTACCATTTGTTTGTACTAGCTTTATTTATGAACACCCCATTAGCTGTTCAGGTGTTTCTTTTCTCACTGTTACTGTTACTGTACCTATCAAGGCGTTATTCTTACTATAACGATGCTCGTCTAGTTATTCAGAAGCACCCTTCCCATTTTAGATATTTTAAATGTTGTTGCTACTGCTGCTATTGTTGTTGTTCGTCATGTAAACGTTTTTCTGTTCTTTTAACTGTAACTTTTTTAAAACCCAGACATTTCATTACCCCTTAGATTTTCTGACCTGTTTTGTCAGGTTAACAGTCCCTTTGTCACATGGACATCCTTATTAAAGTCCCTTACATGTCTTTCATGGCTCTTATACCCTGTTCTTACCACCCAGATGTTTCATCATTTATGAAGTGCTTGGTATTCGTCTTGCGAACGCAGTAGCAGAAACACCGTGTTTCGTTTTTGTTTTGTTTTTTGCTAGCTAGGCATTCCTCTTTTGCCCACATAGATGCGTATTTTATCTTTCTTATAAATTATGAAATGAGACAAGGTTTTAAAAATCGAAAAAGCTCACGGTATGTTAGTTTCACGAGAGAAGCAAAAGGAAAAACAGAGGTTTGTTGGCTGATTTTTTTCTTCTTCTGGATTTGATTTTTTTTCTGTTTATCCTTTCTTGTGGTTCTTGTGGGTGGTTTTTTCTGCTGTTATAATACAGATTTTCTGATTTTGCTGCATGATTTTTTTTATCGGTTCTTTCATCTCAGGTTTGTTAGTTCAGTTAGAGCCCACCCCCCACCCCCTTCCCCCCACCCAACTGCCTTAGACAAACCTTTAGCTAGCCTGATACTTTTGTCGCCAAATAGCCACTTTTTTCCTGCCAAAAATACTTCAATTATGCCTCTCTTTCAGCTTTTCCCACTGAGTAATTTCCAAAAGACAACATCACAGACGCCATCGTAGAAAAAACAAAATGCAAGAAAATCGGTCCAAGAGTTCCCCCTTCAGATTCTGCCTTTTGTAATCTGAAGAATCGATTAGAATTTCTATGCACTTTTTGAAGCCAGCGGCTTTCTTCTTCTTCTTTGCGTTGCCTGGGTTATATTGTGAGACCAGATCTTCTGAGGAATTCAGCAGTTGCCTGCAGGTCATCCACCGTGCCGTACAGTTTCTGCTCCAGAGGCGTGGGCTCAGGCCACACTTCCAGCCTTAGCGTCTGGAGGGTCCTGCAGTCTTGTAGGATGTGGGCCGTATCCTGTTCTTCTTCTCCACATGGGCACTTTAGCAGATGGTGAATTTTTAATTTTCTG
>CM054137.1:64648830-64653830 GCA_028751875.1 Rapana venosa | reverse complement strand
AGAGAAATGTAAAAACTAGGTAGTCAACATCATTGTGAATTCAGAAAAGCGCTAATTCACACAATCTGCACTCTAACGAGGCAATACATTCACTGCTTTGTTACAGTCATAGCCTACTACCATTTTCAGTACATGCGATCAGTAACCTGATCCGAAACGTTTCGTTTTATGAGGCCGTGTTAGGGAATTCGCGTGGTAGATATGACAGAAATATAATTTTTTAAAAAACACCAACAACCCACAAAGCGATGGTAACAGCTTGCAGTATCACTGTCCTGTCCTAGCTAGCTAGACCCCTTCAAGGGGTATGCGGGATGTTTCAGTACTCTACTGTCGTAGAATGGTAATTTAGGTGCGGGTTGTGGATTAGTTGGTTTTGTTTGTTCGTCGTTGTTGGGTTGTTTGGGGCTGGGTTTTTGGGGGGCGGGGAGTCTGAAGGTTATTCACCCCGTGATACCTGCCCCTGTGTCTTTGTCTCTCTGTGTGTCTTTGTCTCTGTGTCTTTCTCTGTCTCTCTCTGTCTCTTTCTGTCTCACTCTCTGTCTCTTTCTGTCTCTCTCTGTCTCTCTCTCTATCTGTCTCTCTCTGTCTCTCTCTGTCTCTTGCTGTGTCTATCTCTCTCTGTCTCTCTGTCTCTCTGTCTCTCTCTCTCTCTCTCTCTCTCTCTCTCTCTCTCTCTCTCTCTCTCTCTCTCTCCCTCTATCTCTCCATCTTCCTCTCTATGTCTGTCTCTCTCATGCATACATATACATGTACAAAATGGATACAAAAAGAGCACATGAGTGGTTTTTCCATTATCTTTGAAATAAAAGAATAACATTTAGCAAAATAAAATAATAATAAAATAAGATATATACAGAGATATAGATAGATAAAGAGATGAATAGGTAGTGTGCGTGTATGAGTGTGAGTGTATGTATATGTGTGAGTACACACACGCATGTGTAAAAAAAATCTAGTCTTTTCTTTTGACAACATCAATCAAATCTTTATGAAATAAAGATAATCATCAACATACACAATTCACATACCAAAACAATGTAATGTCCTGTTCATAGTCGTCTCCACAATACTGCGGAATAACCAACCCAAGTACTGTTGTCTTGCAAATACGCCACAAAAGATGCAGGTGTCTGATGTCTGAGATTGTGTGTGTGTGTGTGTTGGGGGGTACATGCAGAAGATAGGGAAAGTGGTTGTGGCAGGCAGGTAGGTGTTGGCATCACTTACAGTAAATTCGGTCCGCTTCAAGAGGTGTCTTCTGCATCACACAGGGTGAATCTAATATCACCGAGAACGAACAGACGTTGAATTGAAGACAAGACAGGGTGAATGAACACTGCTGCGCTGTTTTAGCCTGTCTGCACAGGAGACAAAGGACTAGAGGGTTTGGTGATAATGTTGCTTGTTTGCTGGTAGTTGTGTGTATGATTGTACCCATCCTGCGCTTCCATCTGTCTCGTTCCTTTCCCTCCCCATCTCTCACTTTCTCTCTCTCTCCCTCTCTCTCTCTCTCTTTCTCTCTGTCTGTCTCTTTGTCCCTCTCTGTCTCTTTCTCTTTCACACACACATATATGGTTTACACACATGCACACATACGCACACGCACACACACACACACACACACACACACACACCACGCACACATTTTATATTTCAACCAACATCCAATTTTGCTACTTTCCATAAAAGCCAAGTCTTTATGGAGTGGGAATACACAACTTACACGATTTATACCAACCCCCAGAAGTGTAGCGTTACATTAGGAGCAGTCTTCACAAGTACTATGTAACATACAAGGTTTCACCACTAACCCAAAATGTACCGTTCTTTTCAAACATGTCGTTTGATCTCTGTGCCTATTAACCAGGCGACAGCCCTCGTAATTATGACCTCTGTGGTCGGCAGGACTATAAACAATAGGATTGGATTAAGTGGGATTGGATCTCTGATGTCTATGATGCTGTTGTTGTTGTACAACAATGACTGGTGTGTGTGTGGGGAGGGGGGGGGGGCAGGAGGCAGGAGGACAGGCGGGAGGAGGCAAGGAAAGTGGTTGTGGCAGGCAGGTGTTGGCGTCTCTGGCGGTAACTTCTGCCCGCTTCAAGATATGCATGCAGCAAGCAGCATGTCTTCTGCAGCACACAGGGTGAAGGAAGAGACGGGATAGCCTAGTGGTCAGAACATTGCGCTCGCAATCTGACGACAGGGTTCGATTCCCGTTCAAGGGGATATTTTCCCCTGGAGTTAACATCAGTGCCGACTCCACTCTCCCCAAAAGTCCTTCGGATGATCTGAGAATATAAACCGAGGCCCCGTGTGCGAACGCACGCAGAACATCTTGCGCACACGTTAAATCCTGTTCCGCTTTTCGTAAGAGTAGGCCATTGTGTGCAGGTAGGAACAGATGACAGAATTTACAAAACCGCATACAAACGGGGACTGGATGTAAAAAGATAATCACATAAGTGCTTATTCCATTATCCTCGATATAAAGAATAAAATAAATAGAAATAAAAACTTACGCAGGTACATGCAGAAAAATGTGCTTGTGTCAGAGAACACAGAGGTGGACAGTAGCTTCAGACTATTTTTTCTGCAGCTTGATATTTGATTGATTGAGACATCTGAAGCCATAAGAAACCCTAAA
This sequence comes from Rapana venosa, assembly GCA_028751875.1. Lineage (NCBI taxonomy): Eukaryota > Metazoa > Mollusca > Gastropoda > Neogastropoda > Muricidae > Rapana > Rapana venosa. Next base: position 64,651,180 of record CM054137.1, on the reverse strand, counting down.
ATTTTGTTTCGTGGCCATGTGTGTGCTTGTCCAATTATCGATTATTTTCCAGTGACAGCGAACAGGATCCAAAAAAAAGGGAGAGAATATTTCTTTTCTGTCAATAAAAAGACTGTTTCTGTTGGAATGAACTGACAAGTATCTGATGTCCCCGTCTTCTCTCTTCATCATTAATTTTAGGTGTCTGCATAAGTCCAGTCTATTCTTTTGTGAATAAACAACTGTTGAAATGAAGCATCACTAAGTCTTCGGCACCACTCTCAGCTTCGAAGTCAGACTATTCCTGAAATCGGGATGTGGCTTCTTTCATGGTGGACAAAAATGGTCGCAGACGCAAAAATCACACAGGGTTAAAAACACTTGTAAAGATCTGGCTGAAGAACAGAGGATATTGGAAGAGGGGTTGGGGGGGGGGGGGGGGGGTAAAGATGATGCGCACTCTGATGTACGAAGATTTTCACTGACATCTTTCACGTAGCAGAACTAGAAAGATCTACAGTCTGAGACAGATTTTAGAACAGAAAAGTAGCCAGGCCCTGATGATTTTCGTATAAATTCAAACCAAAAGGGAAAAAAAAACATGCCCCAAAGTCAAATTGACACTTAGACTGTGTAACAGTATCAATAATGTTGATGATGAAGTTCTAGAGAATTCAAATGCTTAGAAGAAACGTTACCAGAATACTGACACATCATCACCCCAGTACGTTTTAAAACAAGCCCTCGGAATCACGAGACAGGAATTCCCCCTTTTAAACAAGTTTGACAACAGCCGGGGGGCGAGTTGTGGGCTTAGAGCCTGACGATGTTTGTTTTGCGGGAACCGGAGAAGTGTCTTCACCCAGGAAAACACAACAGCCGAGAGGGCTGTGAGGGGCGGCACCGGCACAGAGTAGGCCTAGCGGCACCTCACGTTTTGAGCTACACTCCGCTGTTAAAAATTCGCACTTTTCTTTCAGTTTTTCTATGTGACTCTTATATTCACACCGCACGTACTCCTCCGTGGGGATGCCAGGTATAAATAGCATCCCCGCATTCTGGAAATGCTGTGCTAGAATTTTCCTCTTTTCTATCATTCTCTTATCTCTGCCTTGTTTCTGTTCTTTCTGTCACCTCATCCTTGTCTATGTTCTGCCTTCTTGGTCCATTCTCCTGCCTTTTTTCCCCCCAGAAAGACTTAAAAGATAACAATTCTCTCTTGTGCCAAAGTCGGATGCGCTGGGTCTGACTTGTCAGGCGCTTAACGGCAGCGTGACGCATTTTTGCTCATATAACAGACAACACTAGTTGTTGTCTGAGTGTTCGGCGACGAAGAAGAATACCGCACGTACTAAGGCATACACAGAAATAAAATCCACTTTGCGTGAAAGACTAGCCTGTGACTCGAAACTCGTGTCATTTTGCACAAATTTGGTAGGTTTTCATTTTTAGAATTTTTCAGCAAACACTCTACCCCCTCAGTCCTTTGTCGTCTGCTAGCTTCCTTCCTGCAATATGCACGCATGGGGGGTCAACACTGTAAGAACACAAGCAATCCTCATTTGATGATCATTTCCCAAACTTTCTCGTGACTAACTGGTATTGTTCTGTGTCTTCAATCCCCCCCAAAAAACAAGTACACCGTGCATTTTTTCATACTTAAAAAAAATCTTAATGCAGAAATAGTAGTGGAGGAAAACAAGTGCAGGTAACCAATCATTTTTTTCCAAAATGATTTTCAAAGATTCATATTTTTAAAAATCTGTGAAAATCACCATTTTCTGTTCCACTCCCACTCTATAAAAAAATATATTACATGACCCGCAAGCTAATAGCGGAGTGTAACCTTTTTCCTTCACCCTATACTTCGTTCGCCATCCCTCAGGTGCTGCTAGGCTAGTTAGGGAGGAAGCTGGAGCAACAATACAGGGGCTGCTTGCTGGCTCTGTCTACTCTCTGCCTGCACCTGCTTCTTAGCCTCTTGCGCTGCACTGGCTGCTGTCGCCTGTAGGATGCTAAAAGGCGACTATATTATAGCCTAGTGTTGGGGCAGTGGCTGAAGCCTTCTTCTTCTTCGTCGAACGCTCAGACAGCAACTAGGCCTACTGTTGTCTGTCACATGAACGAAAATGCGTTGCGTTGCCGTTAAGCGCCTGACAAATCAGGCCCCAGCGCATCCAACTTCGGCATGGGAGAGAATTGTTATGTTATAAGTCTTTCTGGGGAGGTGGGGGAGAGGCAGGAGAATGGACCAAGCAGGTTAGAAAATTAGACAAGAAGGAGGTGACAAGAAGAAAAAAAAAGAACAAGGCTGAGGCAAAGAAAGGGATAGAAAAGAGGGAATTTCGTAGCACATAATTTTCAGAAGGTG
>CM054137.1:64623830-64643830 GCA_028751875.1 Rapana venosa | reverse complement strand
AGATTAAACTTGATACTCGGAGAATAAAACCCAAAAAGCGTTACCCTGTTACTGACTCATGTGCGGCTACACACTAATCCTGCTGTACCCGCAGCACTAAAAGACTAATCCCCCCCCCCCCCCCGCCCCTTACTACCTCTCTGTCTGTCTGTGTCTGTCTGTCTGTCTCCCAATTGTAACATCATAGCTCATTATTGTGACTCTCAAATTGTTGATTGTATATTTGTTTGAATGTTTTTGAAGATTTTGTTTTTTGATCACTTTCCCCTTCATTATGGGCTATAGCCTAATGAATACACACATTTCTCTCATGTGCAAACAAACAGAAAACTACACAAGACAAAACAAAATAAAAACAAAGCCAAAGAAAAGAAAAAGTGTGATAATGCCTATCTGTAACCCTTGAAAAAATAAATATCAACGATTAATTGATTAGTTAATTCATTCATTCATTCATGTATTCATTCATTCATCTAGTCCTCTCTCTCTCTCTCTCTCTCTCTCTCTCTCTCTCTCTCTCTCTCTCTCTCTCTCTCTCTCTCTCTCTCTCTCTCTCTCTCTCTCTCTCTCTCTCTCTATTTCTAGTTTGATGGTATTTGTGTTACCTTGCGCACGTGGGTCAGTCATTGTAGGAACACAAGCAATCCTCACAGTTGATCATTTCCAACTTTCTTATGTATACCTGGAATTGCTTTATGTCCTCAATCCCCCCAAAAATAGCTATTATAGTGTGTATTTTTATACTTTAAAAAAGCTTTGAAAATGAAACATATTTTTTCTGAGTAGCACTGGGGACGGGGTAGCTCAGTGGTCAGAGCACTCGCTTCCCCCCAGCCAAGTTAAGCAGTGTCGAGCTCAGTTACCACTCGGATGGGTGACCGACCGTTTGCGCGCCTTGGCTTCAGTACAGTTCCCCCAGTTCCCCCAGCTGTAAATGGGTACCTGCCCTCTTTAGGGTCAGGGAAGGAAAAGCAGCGATGGAGAGGAGATGGGCACCGTCCTCAATATGCTGGCCCTAGAGAAGTGAGGTCTCTGACGCCTCGCTCCCCTACGATCACATAGGTTATTGGACACCTTTACCTTTACCTTAGCACTCTGTAGAAGACCCTTCTTCGCCTGAAAGCTCAAGCTGGAATATAACCTTTAGGCCTATGGGAGGCAGACAGCCAGTGAAGACCATTACTGGAGCTGACAGGCACAGTGTGTCTGTCCATCGCAGGGCTAAAAGCTGCGGGCTTAGTGTCAGCATTACTGGGAACGGTTTAGCACTTGGTAGTAGTCGAGTTATATCAGGTTTGGTTGCTGATTTTGGCACTAGTGGTGTCCATATTATGTCATGTTCTATCGCTGAGTTGGCACCAGTGGTGTTCATATTATATCATGTTCTGCTGCTGAGCTGGAAATAGTGGTGTTCATATTATGTCATATTCTAATGCTAAGTTGGTACTTAGCGTGTTCATAATTATTCTGTCATATTCTGTTGCTGAGATGGCAGTGGTGTTCATATTATGTCATATTCTGTTGCTATCTTGGCACTACTGGTGTTCATATTGTGTCATATTCTGTTGCTGACTTGGCACTAGAGATGTTCGTTCATATTATGTCATTATTCTATTGCTGGTTTTGGTATTAGCGGTGTTCCTATTATCTCATATTCTGTTGCTGGTTTTGGCACTAGTGGTGTTCTTATTATGTCATATCATCATGCTGGTTTGTTACTATTTTTTTTATATTATGTCATATTCTGTTGCTGGTTTTGGCACTAGTGGTGTTCATATTATGTCATATTCTGTTGCTGATTTGGCGCGAGTGGTGTCATATTATATCATATTGTATTGCTGAGCTAGCACTAGTGGTGTTCATATTATGTTATATTCTGTTGCTGAGTTAGTAATGCTGGTGTTCATATTATGTCATTCTATTACTGACTTGGCACTAGTGGTGTTCATATTATGTCACAGTCTATTTCTGGTTTTGGCACTAGTGGTGTTCATATTATGTCATATTCTGTTTTTGAGCTAACACTAGTGGTGTTCATATTATGGCATATTGTGTTGCTGAGTTGGCAATAGTGGTGTTAATATTATGTCATATTGTGTTGCTGAGTTGGCAATAGTGGTGATAATATTATGTCATATTGTGTTGCTGAGTTGGCAATAGTGGTGATAATATTATGTCATATTGTGTTGCTGAGTTGGCAATAGTGGTGATAATATTATGTCATATTGTGTTGCTGAACTAGCACAAGTGGTGTTCTTATAATACTAGATTCTATCCTTCATTTGGACACTGGATGTAAACATGTTGTACGAGGTTGTATTGGTGGTTTGGTATTCAATGCATTCATGTTATATCAGGTTATTGTAACTGGTTTTGCAACAGAAGTGTTCAGAAGTGTTCTACCAGCTTCTAATGCTGAGTAGGTACCGACAGTGTATGTGTTATATCGGGTTCAGTCGCGGAATTAGTACAAGTAGCGTTCGTGTTATACCTGGGTCTTTGGCTTATGTGGTACTTCTGAACATGATTGTTCTTGTTGTACCAAGTCCTATTGCTGACTTGATATTCAAAGTGTTCGTGTTATATCTGTTGCCAATTTTTGCGCTGAAAGTGTTCATGCCATACCAGGTTGTGGTGCTGGATTGGCACTAAAAGTATTCATACATATCAGGTTCTGTTGCTGATTTGGCACCACAAACTTATGTACCAGATTCCGTTACCGATTTTGCATTGAAGATGTCCATGCTCTACTAGATTGTAGTGCTGATTCTGCACTGAAAGTATGCACGCTGTACCATGTCTCTATCGCGGATCAGGCACGCGTCTTGTTTCTAGAACTCGTTCATTCGAGTCTGTGTACTGTACTGTATTGTTCCGCTGGTATTATTCGTGGTAACCATTTATGTTGATGACGCGTGCTGTTGTTACTTTTACAACATGTTTACAGAGAAGAGTCATTTATCTTCTGGGAGCTGATATATATGGGGGGTGGGGGTCCCTTTTTCCTCAAGAATTCGGGTACAGACGCTGAGAGAGAAAAAAGATGAATGCTACTTTCCAGTGTGTAGGTTAGGATGATGATGATTAGGGTGTGCAGGGAGCACTTCATCTGCCTGTCTTAAGGACCTCATGAATCACTGGTCGTGTACGGCTCGTCATTCGTCTCATGTAAACAGCCACTGCTGGGTTTTTTGCTTGAGAGCTGGCCAGAAATATGTTTGTCTTTGACTTCATCATTTGAAGGGGGAAGGGGGGGGGGGGGGGGGAGAGGGTTGTTTTGTTTGATTCATCCTTAATTATTTTTATAACATTTTATGAATGTTAAGAACTTTGGATTGCTTCCTTTCGTATGTATCATCTCCATTAAACAAATATATATATTGTAGTCTTAATTTCTTCTTTCTTTTCTTCTTCCTTTTTTTCTTTATTTTCTTTTCTTGCCTCTTTTTTCATATATATATATATATATATATATCTATATATGTATGTATATCCATATCTCTCTCTCTCTCTCTCTCTCTCTCTCTCTCTCTCTATATATATATATATATATATTATATATATATATATATATATATATATATATATATACTTTCTTTTTCCTTTTTGTTTCTTGATTTCAGGCCTTCTTTCTTTTTTTATGTCTTTTTTTTTTGGAGGGGGGATTTTTTCTTGTTTATGTCTTAGTTTTTATTTTCTTACATTGTTTGTAGTTATTTTCTTTTTTTTTTCGTTTTCTCTTGCATATTTCTGCTTCATTTTGGGCTTTTATGTATGATTTTTTTCTTGCCGCGCACAGCACCCCCCTTTTTTAAATTTTGTTCTTGTTGTTTTTTTCTTGATGTGATGTGCACGTTGTAGTCATAGTAGTAGTAGTAGTCATAGTTATAGTAGATAGTTTAGTCTTTTGCACCTATCATAATTATTTAACTTCTGTGCGTTTGTTGTTTGTTTGTGTGTGTGTGTTTTACGCGCGCGCGCGCGCGTGTGTGTGTTACATGTGTATATTATTGTCTCTCCTTTTCTGCTTCCCCCCTCTCTGTTCTCTGTCTCTCTCTGTCTTTCTGTCTCTCTGTCTGTGTGTGTGTCTATTCCTTCTCTCTCTCTTCTTCTTCTTCTCGCATTTTTTGCATTCTTCGCATTCTTCGCATTCATCATCATCATCATCATCATCAACATCATCATCATCTTTCATTATAATCATCATCATCATCAACATCTTCTTCTTCTTCTTTTTCTCTCCTCTCCTCCTCCTCCTCCTCCTCCTCCTCCTCCTCCTCTACTTCTTCTTCTTCTTCTTCTTTTCCCTCTTCCTCTTTTACCTTCTTTCTCCTTCCTTCCTTCCTTCTTTCCCTTTTGCTTCCCTTTTTCCAGGACGTTGTTATGTTGTTCCTCTTCTGAAGTCGTCTTCATTTTCTGACCAGCCGGTTCCTGTAATCCCTTTAATCTGCACAAGTCCTGGGGGAATCAAAACTCATCACTTTTCCCTGCCCACCCTGACCTTGGGGCCAAAGGTCAGCAGCCAGTGAGGGGACTGGGGTCAGATGGAATTTAGGGTGGAGGGGGGGGGGGGGGGTAGAGGGGGGGAGAGAGTGATGAGGCTGGAGATGGACAGGTGGGTGGAAAGGCAGGGGTGAGGTGGTGTGGAGGGGATGAGACGGAGAGGGTGGTGGGGGTGATGGTTTGTTGGTGTCCTGTCTCCTTCTCATCTCCCCCCCACCCACACCACCTCCATTAAAATGGCCCTTTCAATCCAAAAAAAGTAATCTCCTTTAACTCTGTCTGTCTGTTTGTTTGCCTGTCTGCTCTCTCTCTCTCTCTCTCCTCTCTCTCTCTCTCTCTCTCTCTCTCTCTCCTCTCTCTCTCTCTCTCTCTCTCTCTCTCCCCTCTCTCTCTCTCTCTCTCCTCTCTCTCTCTCTCTCTCTCTCTCTCTCTCTCTCTCTCTCTGAGTGTGTATAGTCTGTTTGTCTGTCTATTTATCTCTCTCCCTGTGTCAAAGTTAAAGTCAAAGTCAAACTTTTACTTCCAGATGGTACATTGAATAAGCAAAATACTTGCTTTTTTTCGTCAAGCCGTCTAAGAGAAAAAAAACCCAACAACAACAAAAACAAAACAACAAAACATCACACAAACAAATATACCAAATCTTATTAACATGGAAATTATAAATTATGTGTGTGTGTGTGTGTTTCATGAAGTATTGTGTTTATGTATGTGCATGTGTGTTTGTGTGAAGTCTTGCCTTACAATTCCGATACTGGATAGCAGCAACCACTTGTCAAAATCTGTTGTCAAAATTTGGTAGTTCTCAACAGTTTAGAAAATTTCAAGAAAAACACCGAGATCTGGTGCCCCTTCCCCACCCCCTAACCCCGTTGTCCTCATAAGCCACGGGTTTGTTGTTGTTGTTGTTCGTGGTGGTTTTCTTTTAAAGAATTGCCATTTTGTTAAAGTTCTGCTGTAACGCAATTTCGGTCTCAAGTGGGTTTTTTCCAAGTATTATAGAAAAGCGTTTAATTTTCGAGGAAATGTCAGCGGCAAAGTTTATACATGATAAATGCGTGTTCAAGTGTGTGTATGTGTGAATGTAGGCGCGCGCACACACACACACACACACACACACACACATGCACACACACACACATGTGCGCGCGCGCGCATGCACACACGCTCGCACGCACACACACAACGCACAAAAAACCAAAATCAAACTGAAAAAAAGCTACAACAGGAAAACTGGAAAGCAGCAACAACAAAACAACAACGACATTCATCTCTTCGATAATTGCTGCAGAGTCCTCTGCAGCAGTTATGTCCCATCCCAGCAGTTGGTCGCTCTTTCTGTGGGTCAGAAAAGGGAGGGAATTGGTCCCATGACATAGTTTTAACTCATAATATGATTATTGTTGGCTTCCAACTGCCGCATTTTAACCCATTCTGTTCTTGTCAGTTTGAATGAACCTAGCCACCTTCACCTGCTGAGTCTCTTGTTTATTTGGGAGTGTTGTTTTGTTGTTGTTGTTGTTGTTTTTTAGATGCTCGTTTGTAACGATAGTTTGGTCTTTTGTTTGTTTGTTAAAAATAAGAATGGGGCATTCCAACAGCGAATAAAATATGAATTATACTTTCTGATTCTTTGTTTTAGATGTAGGGGAGGGGTGGGTGGGTGGGAGCTGGGGGTGTTAGAATGAATTGAAGTTAAAACTAACGCTGACACTAACACCATCTCTTTATTTCTTTCTCTAGCTCTGTCTCTGTCTCTGTCTATGTCTGTCTGTCCATCTGTCTTTCTCATGATGTCATAGGGTGTTTTCCCTTTGTCGATTTGTGTGCGTTTGTTTGTCACAGCTGTACTTACCGTGTATTCTTATCACTAATCATTGATCTCATTAATCTGATCAGCATCCCCTTTCATGTATGGGACTCTTTATGGATGAATCTTTTCAGCGTTCAGCATTCTCTCTGTCTCTGTGCCTGTGTCTGTATGTCTCTATGTCTCTGTCTGTCTGTCTGTCTGTCTGTCTGTCTGTCTCTCTCTCTCTCTCTCTCTCTCTCTCTCTTCTCTCTCCTCTCTCTCTCTCTCTCTCTCTCTCCCTCTCTCCCTCTCTCCGTTCACCTGTTCACCAACAGAGTCAAACAGGTAGAAAGAGAGAGAAACAGATAGAGAGAAAGACAAAGAGATATAAAGAAAGATATTTATTTATTTATTTTATTCTTTTCTTTTTTTCTTTTATTTCGAGGTTAATGGAATAAGTCCTTGTGTATATGCAGTTTTGTAGATAAAAAAAGATACAGAGACAGAGAGGGAAGGGGGTGGTAAAGAAAGATCACCCCTTTCTTTGTAATCTTTTCTCCAGACTGTTTTACAGTATTCCCTACACTTGTCAAAACCTGTCACCGTGTTGTTATGATTTGTCTTGAGATTCAAAAATAAATGTCTACCTCCAAAAAAAACTTTTAACATTACTTTTTTTTTTTTTTACCCCGCCAGAATCTGGACTGGTTCCCCCCGAATATCAGCGAAGTGTAGTTTGGGGTTTTTTGGATGTGATTTTGACGTGGTGCAACCAAGCAAACATCTACATCTGTCAGGGTGTGCCATGGGGCTGGCACCGCCAGCTGTCAGGAAAGCCACTGTCTGCGGGTAATAGCAAGCAGTATCATGAGATTTCAGGGACGGAATATACTGGGTGACCAGAAGGTAGTAAGAGCGGTATACACATCTGTTCTGGAAAATCCAGAAATCTATGCGTTTTGAGTCTCACCTGACGGAGTGGTGATCCAAATTGTACCAGAACTGTGAACCATTTTTTTTCCCCCTGATAGTTTCACAGTCTTTTTTTAATGTACGTTCCTTGGCTAGATCTCCGAAGTTCACCAACGGTGAGAATTTCGCGTACGCGACCTGGTTTTTTTTTCTCTTTTCCTTTTTATTCTTTTTCTTTTATTCTTTTATTTCGAGGATGATGAAATAAGCACATGTGCTTTTTTACATCCAGTCCCCGTGTGTATGAGGTTTTGTAAATACTGTCATCTGTTCCCACCGGCACACAATGGCTATTGAGGTAGCTGCACTCCGATTTCGGGGATACAGTTGAGAATCGAACCTACCAATTTTGCCAGGACAGTCGGGAGGTAGGTCCCTGCTTTATTTTCTCCTATTTTCAATTGTCGTGGGTTCTTTCGATATGCGCAAGTCCGTAAGCGCACGTGTCCGATTGGTTTAGAGCCTCCTCCTCCGAAAGACTTAACATTCAATTCGATTTTCTCGTCAAACTGGAAAAGAAAGGGCAAGGCCGGGAATCGAACCCAGAACCTCGTGGTTTACGTGTTAGGCAGGCGAACGTCTTAACCTTCCTGCCACCTTCCTTCTTACCTAATGAGAAGAGGATCCAGATTGTGTCAGAACTCTGTGTGTGTGTGTGTGTGTGTGTGTGTGTGTGTGTGTGTGTGTGTGTGTGTGTGTGTGTGTGTGTGTGTAGGTATTTTGATAGTTTCACGGTGTTAATTCGTTTATACAGCTATGTTATTTCCTATTTTTCGTGCGGTTTTGTTTATCTGCAGTCCATTTTCAATATGCTTCTTGTGCTCGCATTGCGTGTAGTGCTACAAGATTATATGTTGTTTCAAACAAAAACAGCTTTATTTCAAGCTATTGCCGGGTTAAGATCACAAGTATGCGTAAAAAGATAAAGGTATCCCATAACCTATGTGGTCGTAGGGGAGTGAGGCATCAGAAACCTCAACTTCTCAAGGGGCCAGCATATTGAGGGCGGCGCCCATCTCCTCTCCCTCGCTGCTTTACCTTCCCTAACCCTAAAGAGGCAGGTATCCATTTACAGCTGGGTGAACTGGGGGACTGTACTGAAGCCAAGGCGAGAAAACGGTCACTCACCCAAGTGGTAACCACGCTCGATGCTGCTTAACCTTAACTGTGGGAAAGCGAGTGCTCTGACCACTGAGCTATCCCGTCCCCGTAGTATGTGTAGATCTGTGAATACGCTAAATTCCTATGATATCTAAAAACGTACAAAGGATTTAGTACGCATATGTCAGGATTTTTTTTATTTATACCAACCAACGTTTTCTGGGTAAAAACAAAACGTACTTTTCAGACTTTGGATCTCTTTACAAAGAAATGCAGAACATGAATATTCAAAGGGTAGGTTTTTCTGAAGCAAAAAACAAAAAATGCAGAAACAAAGCAAAGGCAAAAGAAATATCATCCGGAATGATTAATAGCGTAAACACGCGTGCACTGGAGCGAGCATGCAGCTTAGAAAAAACAAAACAAAACAAAACCAAAAAAAAAAAGTCAAAGGTAGAAAAGACAGTTGATAAATCTGAAGCTGGTTGTTGATAGATCGAAAGATAAAGGAGCACTGAGACACATGGAGGCACACTTGGAAGAAGGTAAAGGGGAAAAGGCACAAAAGCAGTGCAGGAGAATTTTTATTTATTTAATTTATTTATTCTTTTATTTCGAAGATAATGGAATAATCACTCTTTTTTTTACAACCAGTCCCCGTGTGTGTATGCAAGTTTTTTTGTAAATGTTGTCATCCTCTCCCACCCGCACACAATGGCTTACTTTTTTTCCGAAAAGCGGAACAGGTTTTAACGTGTGCGCAAGATGTTTCTGCGTGCCTTCGCACACGGGGGCCTCGGTTTATAGTCTCACCCGAAGGACTTTTGGGAGGAGTGGAGTCGGCACTGATGTTAACTCCAGGGGAAAATATCCCCTCGAACCCGGGTCAGCAGATCACGAGCGCAATGCGCAATGCTCTAACCAACCAACCAGGCAGAGAGAGAGAGAGAGAGAGAGAGAGAGAGAGAGAGAGAGAGAGAGAGAGAGAGGGAGAGAGGAGAGAGAGAGAGAGAGAGAGAGAGAGAGAGAGAGAGAGAGAGAGAGAAGAGAGACAGAGGGAGGGAGGGAGGGAGGGAGAGAGAGATTCTTTTTATTCTATTTTTTTGACATCGGGGATGATGGAATGAGCACTTATGTGTTTTTTTTTAAAACACCCGGCCCCTGTGTGGCGGTTTTGTAAATTCGTCATCTGTTCCTCCCGGCCACAATGGCCACTCTACAAAAGCGGAACAGGATTTAACGTGTGCGAAAGATGTCTCGTGCTTTCGCACGAGAGAGAGAGAAGGAGGGGAGAGAGAGAGTGTTTAAATTAATAACTGCTGCATAAAATTTTTTTTTGTTCCCAAAAAGTCTGAACTCTCTTCTCTCTCTCTCCCCTCTCTCCCCCTCCCCCCTCTCTCTCCCCTCTCTCTCTCTCTTTTTCCCTCCCCTTCTTCCTCTCTCTCCCCCTCTCTCCCCTCTCTCAATTGACACTTGTGTGTGTGTCTCTCTCTCTCTCTCTCTTCTCTCCCCCTTCTCTCTCTCTCTCCTCTCCCCTCTCCCCCTCCCCCTCTCTCTCTCCCAGTTTGAGACTAAAAAAATAAACATCATAGTTTTCATTCAAAACTGCTCTTAGATCAGTGGATCCGAGTGGTCGGTTCAGGACTTTGTAAGTTATTTTCAGACGTAACATTTTCAGGCAGGCCCAAACGTCTGAACGAGTCCCATGAAAAATCCCTTGTTCGACCAGTCAAAAGGTTGGAAAACTTTGTTGGTCAGATCCCTGAAGTCTTTTAGACATCAACGTTAATGGTTTGTTCTTTGTTCTTCTTCTCCTTCATCGTACGCTCAGACAGCAACTCCTGAGGCCCTGACAAATGCTGCCGTGCGCTGAAGGCCCTCCAGGGGTCCGAAGACTTTGTCCCTCATCGGCAGGTCAGTAGGCCAGATATCGACCTTCAGGTTTGTGTGTTTTGGACAGGTCTGGAAGAAGTGTTCCACTGTTACGGGAGAAGTGCTACAAGGGCACACCTCAGAATCACTAATTCGGAACTTGGTAAACCTGTGATGTCTGAGTCTGCAGTGTCCAGTTCTCAGCCTCACAATGATTACTTGGTCTTCTCTGGGGAGGAGGTAGTAGTCATCCTTACTGTTGAAATCAGGGTGCTGCTGAAGCCATCTTCTCTTTTGCTTTTCCTTTACTGTTGTCTTTGCCTCTTCATACGTCACCTCCTGCTTCTCTTGAGGCATCTGACCTCCTATCTTTGCCAGTAGGTCAGCTTCCTCATTGCCTTCTTGCCATGGATGATGTTCTTTGTTCTAAAGCTTCATGTTTACTTTGGCAAAAGACGGAATAAACATGGAAAGTTTGCAGCACTCACTGTGATAGACTCAGACATAGATACACTGACGAATAGTTTCAATACAGCAGTGACTGAAACAGCAAACGAGCTTCTTGGCAAACGCCGACCAGTCAAAAAACCATGGGTCACACCTAACATCCTACAACTATGCGACAAGCGTAGAGAGTTGAAGAAAAAGAAAAATGAAACAAAAGAAAGAGCAGAACAATATAGAGCAGTCAACAAAAGAATCAGGAAGCCCAAATGACGGGGGCAAAGAGAAATGGATCGTGAACAGTGCCAAGACATTGAAGAGAACATCAAGAAAAGCAATAGCAAGAAAGCCATATCAGCTGGTGAAAAGACCTGACTAGCACGAAACAGAGAAAAGGGTTTTAAAAATCCAAGACAAAAATGGGAAGTGTTTTCACTGACGACCAGGATTCTGAACCGATGGAACAGAATACTTTCTCCGACCTGTTATAACTATAGAACCGCAGGAGATCCAGAAGTCCTTAATGTACCCGAAAGCAAAGACACAGACAGTCACCCTATCCCCCGAGAAGAGTGGAAACAAACAGTCAGATCGCTGAAAAAGGGGAAGTCAGCAGGGGTGACAACATTCCAGCTGAGTTGGTCCAAGCTGGAGGGGAAGCCATGATCAGCGCCCTACTAAGAATCTGCAACAAGATCTGGCAGACAGGAAAATGGCCAACCCATGGACGCAGTCGCTCATCATCACCCTCCCCAAGAAAGGAAATCTACAACAATGCCATAATTACCGCACAATCAGCCTCATATGTCACCCAAGCAAGGTCATGCTGCAGATAATATTGAATAGACTGAAGCCACAAGCAGAGACCATCATTGCTGAGGAACAAGCAGGTTTCAGAGCAGGGCGCAGCACAACAGAACAGATATTCAACCTCAGAATACTATGTGAGCGGTACCTTCAACATCAACAAGACCTATACCACGTATTTATCGATTTTAAGAAGGCATTTGACAGGGTGTGGCATGCGGCTTTGTGGGCAACCATGAACTTGTACAGCATCAATGCAAACCTGATCAGAGTCATCAAACAGCTGTACAGCGAGGCCACCAGTGCAGTGTACTACAACAACAACATTGGAGAATGGTTTCGAACAACAGTTGGAGTAAGGCAGGGCTGTCTACTCTCACCCACCCTTTTCAACATCTTCCTTGAGAGAATCATGGCTGATGCACTGGAACATCATGAAGGATCAGTCAGCATTGGTGGCAGAACGATCACAAACTCCGCTTCGCAGATGACATTGATGGAATAGCAGGATCAGAAAAAGAGCTTGCCAGCCTAACAGAACACTTGGATAAGGCCTCCAAAACATACGGCATGGAAATCAGTGCAGAGAAGACCAAACTGATGACTAATAACACCAACGGCATTAGCACTGATATCAGGGTTAATGACCAGAAGCTGGAAACAGTTCAAAGCTTCAAGTACCTGGGAGCCATTGTATCAGACCAGGGATCCAAGCCAGAAGTAGTATGCAGGACTGCACAGACAATAACAGCTTTGTCAAAACTAAACACCATCTGGAGAGATAAGAATATCTCACTTATCTCCAAGATCAGACTAATGCGCTCCCTTGTCATATCCATATTTCTGTATGCCTGTGAATCATGGACCCTGACTGCAGATTTGGAGAGGAGAGTACAGGCAGTGGAGATGAGATGCTTTCGGAGACTCCTTGGCATCTCCTACAAAGACCACATAAGCAACGAAAGCGTGCATAACAGAATCCAGCAAACCATTGGACCCTATGAGAACCTTCTATCGATCGTGAAAAAGCGTAAACTTAAGTGGTATGGGCATGTCACAAGATCCCAAGGAATTACAAAGACAGTTTTGCAAGGCACTGTCCAAGGAGGAAGAAGAAGAGGCAGACCAAGGAAGAGCTGGGAGGATAACATCAGTGAATGGACAGGCCTAGAACTCAACAAAACCCTGAGAAAGGCAGAACAGAGAGAAGAATGGAGGGAACTGGTTGCTGAGTCTTTGAGGGTGCCCCCACGGTCGTCAGACTACGGGACAGATAGATAGATAGATAGATAGCCAATGAGTAAAGAAACTAAGCAGTTAATAAACAAGTAAAACGCTGTGAACGATGCTGACTTCGGTTTGTGTGTTGTGGTGTTGTTGTTTGTTGTTGTTGTTTTTCTTACAGTTTTCTGTATCTTAACTAATACTTTGTAAGCAGCTGGCAGTGGCAGTTTTACTCTCTTATAGATGATGATGCATATTCGTTTATTGTTTTATTTATATATTGATGATAGCAATTTTGACTACAGATGATGATTTGGGTGGTTTTGTGTATGCTTTTCGTGTGCCCAACTAGGTTGTTTTTTTAATGACTTGACTTTACTTGACTTGCTAACTAAGTAATGTTATTAATCTTCTTATGTGTCCATTTATCATAATTATTCAGGTCTCCTCTCCCCATACTTTAAAATATCATGGTATAAAGAACCCATTATTACATCAAGTTGTCTTGATAAACTGCTGACCAATGTTCTTTGGAAAGGACACGACTTTCAGATAATCAATCTCGGTAGTATAACGGTTCTGCTTGTCTCAAAAGACTGGGGGGAAAAGGGGGAAGAAAAAAAGTTACTGGTTGGACCGACCACTGAAAGAACAAAAAAACAAAACAACCCACAACACTTTTCAGAAGATTGAAGCTAGTGCTCCGACTGACTGCTGGGCGAAAGACTGTATTCACCATCAGACGTAAAAAAAACCAACCCACCACACAGAGAATGGAAAAGCTGGAAGGCAGCCTAAGAGAGGAAAGCAGCGCTCACACTCACAGACGGCCGGTAGGTGGAGGGTACTGGGGCATTGCTGGCTTTGTCAGGCAAACATCAGGCGGAACAGTCAGTCGTCAGAGAAGCATCCAGAACAAAAGAGAAAGCCACACTGCCTTGTCAGACGGTTTGGGGAGGGGGTGGCGGGCGGTATAGGAGGAGGCATTGGTAGGGTTGCTGATGTTGTGGGGAGTTGTGGAGAGAGGTAGGAAGAGGAGGTGGGAGGTGAGGAGGGGGGGGGGGGGGGGGGGAGGGAGGAAGAGATACGGTGGCGGGGGATTTGCTGTCACAACATCACTGATGGATCCCCACCATCGACACGCCGACAACTTGCGGTACAGACAGACAGAGCAACAAGCCAATGTCAGCATGGTTAATGATGCTGCCACCCTCACCTCCCTCCACCCCCATCCACCACCTCCTCCTCCTCCTCTTTCCTTGCCTTTTCCTCCATTCCCCTAGCTTTTCCTCTTACTGCTGCCTGGCACAACGATAATATTTCAGTGCAAGTTTCCTCTCATTTCGCTCCAGCTTCGTTTTCTGCCGACGTGCAATTCGTTCCGTGGACAGATTGCTTGCTCATCCATCATTCGCTGGGGGCTGGAGTGCTAGTCTGCCACGACTACAACAGAGAGGGGTGGCAAAGGTGGGGGGATGGGGCAGGGCGGTTGTAAAGGTGGAGGAGGGGGGGGGGGGGGGGGGAGGTCGGAAAGGGTGGGAGGGAACAGCTGATAGATAAAACGGCGCTGGGGTAGAGGCGGGAAAACAATCCAACTTCTTTACCAGTTGTCAGATCACGATCGGTCATGTTGTCACGGCAAGTGCAAGAAAACGAAGGGTTTGTTTTTTGTTCAGAGAAGTAAGGCCTTCTTCCCTCTGCTTGGAAACGCTCTGCCATTAAAAAGCCATGGGGAGAGCGCCTGCTGAGTCTCTCAGGCGTGCATGTATGTATGTATGTATGTACAGCACAGCCCTAAGACAACCATCAGAGATCTTTTTGATGTGTGTGTGTGTGAATCTTTTCATTGAGACATCAGCATGTTCCTTCACTCTGGCTTGACCCTACTGTCTATTACTAGTCTAAAGTGATGGCTGATAGGTGAGAATGAAATGATTCTTTTGTGGGTTCCTGCTATTAGTTGTGATGGGGGTGGGTGGCTGTTATTCCTGTAGTGGTAACGATGACTGATTAAAATAAGTGAAGATTTTGTATTGATACGAATGAACAATAGGTTCAACCAGCTGTTGGCGTCAGGCAAGGATGCATCCTCCTCTGCACTATTCAACTTGTGTACCTGGAGAAGATCACGCAAGATACCCTGTCATAGATCACTGGTAATGCATCTTTGAATATGAACACTTTATTATCTCAAAATCGTGATGCCCTCTACACTGGTGGCAGACCAGCCTCTAATCTTCGGTTAGATCAGATAAATCCAACTTAAAACAGACAGAAAATGGCTTTATTGAGAAGCAAAGCCTTTGCGCTGCACGACCTGGCAGAGTGTCTTCTACCGCTGCACCAGCAAAAGCAGTCTACATCGCAAAACAGTTTCTAACACAACACTGACTTCCTTCACAAGAACTAGTGAATTCCTTTAGGAACACACACAATGCAGCCACAACACTGCACTTCAGTCAGCATACTCATTCTATTGCGGGCTACTTCTTTCACCACTGAGTCTGTGTCATTCTTACAGACAGAATGAGAGCAAACTGA
This sequence comes from Rapana venosa, assembly GCA_028751875.1. Lineage (NCBI taxonomy): Eukaryota > Metazoa > Mollusca > Gastropoda > Neogastropoda > Muricidae > Rapana > Rapana venosa. The sequence continues at coordinate 64,628,574 of CM054137.1, read as the reverse complement.
ACCCCTTCTTGGGTTGTCCCACTTTCCTGTTCCCCCCTGTGGGTTTCCAACAGATGACCTGTCTTTGTGAAGCTGGCAGCAGCCTTCCTCAGTCTGTGGGGCCTTTCCTTTCTGTGTGTCACTGATAACCATTGGGTGGTTACCGTCTTCTCACACCTTGTTCTTCTAGCTAGTTTTGGTCATCTTGTTAGTGAAGATCTCCTTCTTCTTCCTCATCGCTGAACGCTCAGACAGCAACTATTGTTGTCTATCATATGAGTTAAAATGAGTTGCGCTGCTGTTAAGCGCCTGACGAGTCAGGCCCAGCACATCCCACATCAGTGAAGATGAATTTAGGCACTAATTAGGTGTGTGATGACGAATGTTTTAGGCATTTGTTGACAAAAGCTCTGAGTTGTTCTGTTTCTTTCTTTATTCGTTTTTTGTTGGTAAGTGGAGGGGGGGGGGGGGGGGGCATGTTTGTTGGGGTTTTGTTACAGCTATTATTGTTGTTGATGTTTTCACTTTTGTGGTCTTTTTGTTTGTTGGGTGGTTTTTTTTAGGTGGGGATGGGAGTGGAGTGTCTTTGTTGTTATCTAGAAGGACCATAAGCAAAACAGACAACTTAACATTGCTATTATTCTAAAAGATATAAAACAAACAACAATGACACCCTAGAAACAGTGCGTATTGGATACACATAGACAGTCTGAAGAAACAAGAGTTGTCCTTTGGACAATTTTACAGAAATTTTACATGCATTTACGTACATAATCAAACATGCACAAGTGAATGCTTACAAACACGCACGCACACACATTTAAGCGCCAAACTACAAACAATTTATCTGTCTCTGTCTCTCTCTTTCTCTCACACACAACAAAACACCACACACACACACACACACACATGCGCACACCCTTTAGTGCCAAACTACAAACAACTTTTCAGTCTTTCACAACAAAATGCTTTTATTTCCCCTTTAACAAGCTTTGTTCCATGTGTGCACAAAAAAGTCCTGAAAAGCTATTATCACAGGGCAGACAGCTCATCAGGTTAATTAGCTATTGCCTCCCTGTCAGTGTCTGCACTGCTGAAGTTACTGTCTGCTGTGTCAGCCATCATTGCCTCTGTGTGGGTGTGTGTGTGTGGGTGGTAGTGTGCTTGCTTGTTACCTGCCTGAAAGTTTAGTTCATTATAAATTTTCTGTCAAGGACACTGGTAAGAGGGGGTAGGTTTTGTGTTGGTTGGTGGTGGTGTGGTTGTGTGTGTGGGTGGATGGGTGGATATATATATATATTTGTGTGTGTGTTATGTGTGTGTGTGTGTGTGTATGTGTGTGTGTGTTTGTGTGTGTTTGTGTGTGTGTGTTTGTGTGTGTGTGTGTGTGCCTTCAGCCAGGATAATCATTCTATCCTGGGCTACTTTCTTCCCTGGGCTTGTGTCATTCCTACAGACAGAATAAGAGCAATTGATGCACTGACCTCCACCTCTTCTTGGGCTGTCCCACTTTACTGTTCCCCTGTGGGTTTCCAACAGATGACCTGTCTTTGTGAAGCTGGCAGTAGCCTTCCTCTGTCTGTGGGGCCTTTCCTTTCTGTGTGTCACTGATAACCATTGGGGGGTTACCTTCTTCTCGTGCCTTTGTTCTTCTAGCTCTTTTTTGTCATCTTGTTAGTGAAGATCTCCTTGTTCTTCCTCATCACTGGACGCTCAGACAGCAACTATTGCTGTCTGTCACATGAGTTAAAATGAGTTGCGCTGCTGTTAAGCACCTGACGAGTCAGGCCCAGCACATCCTACATCAGTGAAGATGAATTTAGGCACTAATTAGGTGTGTGATGACGAATGTTTTAGGCATTTGCTGACAAATGCTCTGAGGTTTTCTGTTTGTTTCTTTATTTATTTGTTTGTTGGTAGGTGGGGAGGGTGGGGGGGGGCGGAGGAGCATGTCTGTTTTCGTTTTTGTGTTTGTTGGGGTTTTGTTACAGCTATTATTGTTGTTGATGTTTTCACTTTGTGGTTTGTTTGTTTGTGGGGGTTTTTGGGGGGTAGGGGGGGGGAGAGGTGTGTCTTTGTTGTTCTCTAGAAGGACCAGAAGCAAACCAGACAACTTAACCTTGCTAATATTCAAAAATATATTTTTTTAAAACCAATAACACCCTCCCTAGAAGCAGTGTGTATTTGATACATGTAGAACAGTCTAAAGAAACAAGAGTTGTCTTTTGCACAATTTTACAGAAATTTTACATACATTTACGTACATGATCAAACATGCAAAAGTGAATGCTTACACACATGTGTGCACACATGCACACACATTTTAGTGCCAAACTACAAACAATTTATCTGTATCTCTCACTGTCTCTCTCTTTCTCCACACACAACAAAACACCACACACACACACACACACACACAACACACACACACACACACACACACACACACCACACACACACACGCACCAGCACGCACGCACGCACACACACACACACACACAAACCCCACACACACACACACACCTTTTAGTGCCAAACTAAAACAACTTTTCAGCCTTTCACAACAAAATGCTTTTATTTCCCCTTTAACAAGCTTTGTTCCATGTGTGCATAAAAAAGTCCTGAAAAGCTATTATCACAGGGCAGACAACTCATCAGGTTAATTAGCTATTGCCTCCCTGTCAGTGTCTGCACTGCTGAAGTTACTGTCTGCTGTGTCAGCCATCATTGCCTCTGTGTGTGTGTGTTTGGGGGGTGTGGGGTGGGGGGGGGGGGGGTGTGCTTGCTTGTTACCTGCCTGAAAGTTTAGTTCTTTATTAATTTTCTGTCAAGGACACTGGTATTTAATAGCTGGTAAGTGGGGGTTAGGTTTTGTGTTGGTTGGTGGTGGTGGTGGTGTGTGTGTGGGGGTGGATATAAAATTATAATGTGTGTGTGTGTTTGTGCCTTCAGCCAGCATAATATATTCTATTCTGAACTACTCTCTTCCCTGGGCCTGTGTCATTCCTACAGACAGAATGAGAGCAATTGATGCACTGACCCCCACACCTCTTCTTGGGTTGTCCCACTTTCCTGTTCCCCTGTGGGTTTCCAACAGATGACCTGTCTTTGTGAAGCTGGCAGCAGCCTTCCTCAGTCTGTGGGGCCTCTCCTTTCTGTGTGTCACTGATAACCATTGGGTGGTTACCGTCTTCTCACACCTTGTTCTTCTAGCTATTGTTAGTCATCTGTCAATAAAGATCTTGTTCTTCATTATCATTGAATGCTCAGACAGCAACTATTGTTGTCTGTCATATGAGTAAAAATGCTTTTCACTGCCATTAAGCACCTGACAAGTCAGGTCCAGCATATCCAACATCAGTGAAGATGAATTTAGGCACTAATTAGGTGTGTGATGACGAATGCTTTAGATATTTGTTGGCAAATGCTCTGTGAGATTTTCTGTTGGTTTCATTCTTTCTTTGCTTGCTTGGTGGGTGTGTGTGTGGGGGGGGGGGGGGGGGAGATGTCTGTTTTCGTTTTTGTGTTTGTTGGGGTTTACATGCAGCTATTATTGTTGTAGATGTTTTCAGTTTGTGGTTTGTTTGTTTGTGGGGGGTTTTTTGGGGGGTGGGTGGGAGGGGAGTGTCTTTGTTCCTCTCTAGAAGAACCATAAGCAAAACAGACAATTTAACATTGCTACTATTCTAAACGATATAAAAACAACAACAACACCCTACAATCAGTGTGTATTGGATACATGTAGAACAGTCTAAAGAAGCAAGAGTTGTCTTTTGTACAATTTTACAGAAATTTTGCATGCATTTACGTACATGATCAAACATCAAACACGCATGCACGCGCACACACACACACACATTTTAGTGCCAAACTACAAACAATTTCTCTGTCTCTGTCTCTCTTTCTCACACATACACAACAAAACACCACACACACACACACACACACACACACACACACACACACACACACTACACACACACACACACACACACACACACACACACACACACACACACACACACACACACACACGCACCCTTTAGTGCCAAACTACAAACAACTTTTCAGTCTTTCACAACAAAATGCTTTTATTTCACCTTTAACGAGCTTTGTTCCATGTGTGCACAAAAATGTCCTGAAAAGCTATTATCACAGGGCAGACAACTCATCAGGTTAATTAGCTATTGCCTCCCTGTCAGTGTCTGCACTGCTGAAGTTACTGTCTGCTGTGTCAGCCATCATTGCCTCTGTGTGGGTGTGTGAGTGTGTGTGTGTGTGAGGGGGGGGTGCTTGCTTGTTACCTGCCTGAAAGTTTAGTTCTTTATTAATTTTCTCTCTGTCAAGGACACAGGTATTTAATAGCTGGTAGGTTAGGGGTAAGTTTTTATTGTTTTTATTGTTTTTGGTGTTTAGTTTGTGTTGTATATATGTGTGCATATGTGCAAGTGTGTGTGTGTGTGTGTGTGGTTTTTTGGATATATTGGTTTGGTTTTGTTCGTTGATTGCTTGCTTTTGTTTCTTTTTCTTTCTTTCAGTTATGTACTGATAAAGTGTGTAATTTAAGGAGGTGTATGTGTGTGTTTGTGTTTGTTTATGTGGGTGTTTTTTGCACACGTGTGTGTATGTGTGTGAGTGAGAGAGAGATTTCATTTTGCAGTATTGTAAGAGAGTGGTTTTACAGAATGGAAAGTATGTGTGCATGCAAAGACAGAAAAAAGAAACTTATTGGTAAAGCATTCAAAGCAAATGGACCATGAAACTA
>CM054137.1:64601330-64618830 GCA_028751875.1 Rapana venosa | reverse complement strand
GCGAGCAGCGTCATAGTGAAGATATTGAGCATACCGCGAGCAGCCTTATAGTGAAGATATTGAGCATACCGCGAGCAGCGTTATAGTGAAGATATTGAGCATACCGCGAGCAGTGTTATAGTGAAGATATTGAGCATACCGCGAGCAGCCTTATAGTGAAGATATTGAGCATACCGCAAGCAGCATTGTAGTGAAGATATTGAGCATACCGCGAGCAGCATTATAGTGAAGATATTGAGCATACCGCGAGCAGCGTTATAGTGAAGATATTGAGCATACCGCGAACAGTGTTATAGTGAAGATATTGAGCATACCGCGAGCAGCGTCAAAGTGAAGATATTGAGCATACCGCCAGCAGCGTCATACTGAAGATATTGAGCATACCGCCAGCAGCGTTATAGTGAAGATATTGAGCCTACCGCGAGCAGCATTGTAGTGAAGATATTCAGCAGTGAAGATATTGAGCATACAGTGAGCATCATTATAGTGAAGATATTGAGCATACCGCGAGCAACATTTTCAGTTTCCTTGCAAACAGCTTTGAGGTGAAGGAAGAAGGATGGGGGGGGGGTGGGGGTGGGGGGGGTGGGGGGTGGGGGGTGGGGGTCGCAGGGTTAAAGTCAGAATGGAAGTCTGGATGAAAGCGATCACTGACACCTGCCCTGCTGTCAGGTGCTGGCTGGGCCTTCCTCCCTCCCTCCCTCCCTCCCTACCTGAATGAATGAAGGTTTAAGCGCTGTGTGATGTGTTTCGGTTTGTCTGAATCTGGAATCTAAGATTGCATGAAGTTTTTAGGATAACGGTGGAAGAGTTGATTGTATACATGTGCAGTGAACAGAGCAGAATTTTTTTGTTAAAGGTGGGATGAGTGGGATTCAGCGCACGTAAAAGAACCCACGGCAACAAGAGAGTTGTCCCTGGCAAAATTCTTAGGAAAAAGCCACTATGATAGGGAAACAAATACAGCTGCAGACAACAACAACAAAAAGGGTGGTGCTGCTCTTGTGGCGACGCGCTCTACCCGGGGAGAGCAGCCCAAATTTCACGCAGAGAAATCTCGTGACTTAAACTGGTATAAATGAAATGAGTCTTTGGAGAAGAATGTTTACAAATTTTGCATGACTGACGCGTTTGCAGCTTTGCTTGCTGTACTTGTTTAACTATTTGTACTTTTTTGTGTGTTGCTGTGTTTTTGTGACGTTTTGACGCGAATGGATTGGGGTAAAATAAATCTGAAGAATACAGAGAAGCTTTTCATTATCAGCTTGAAAAATCCACAAGAATGTTGTAACAGTATAGCTTAATGATGAAAAAAGTCTACAGCAAATCACAATCGCAAGTGTGTGACTGATTCTAATTCAGTCACAAATGTACACGCAAGCATGTACACACACAAACACACACACACTAACATACACTAACACACACTTACACAAGCATGCGCATACACAAACACACATACACACACACTAACACTCACACAAGCACACACACACACACACTAACACACACCCACATACTCACACACTAACACACACACACACACACACAACACACACACACACACACACACACACACACACACACGCACACGCGCGCGCGCGCGCGCGCGCGCGCATGGACATACGTACGCACGCACACAGACCAGATAAAGTATGCAGAAGAATTTTCTCCACAAATAACCGGCAGTGCTTAAACTTGTTTGACTTTGGTGACTTTAGAGAAAGCAAACAGGCGAACTTCGAAAGAGTTTACTGAACACTTTCTGTTGGTCAGTCCACATTCTAATGATGCCATAGAAGGAGGAGAAGAGGAAGAGGAGGAGGAAAAGAAGAAGAAAATTCACGCTAATAATAATAAGAAGAAGAAGAAGAAGAAGAAGAGAAGAAGAATGATAATAAATCGAATTTATATAGCGCTATATCTTGCAAAAAGAAATCAAAGCGCTTGCATTCAACACACCCATACATACAACCAATAACAATTAACAGAGTTAACAAATTCAAATGTACATACCCGCGCACACGCACCACACACACACACAGACACACACACACACACACACACACACACACACACACACACACACACACACACACACACACACACACACACCACACACACACACACACACACACACAAAGATTATACACTTTGGCAGGGTGGTGGGATTTGGGCTGTTTTAGGCAGGGGTAGATTTGAGATGAAACAAGAGAGGGGAAATCAGATTTGGAATAAATATGTCGCTAGTGATCAACAAGAAAAAAAGGGAAGGGGGTGGGGGGAATCAGTTGCTGGACATAAACCTACCAATTACACAATGAAGCAAAAAAAACACCATGACCTTGTGTCATTTTCTTTTCCCCCTGTGTACATCAAGATGTATTACACCTTCCAAAAAAAGACACACCCCAACAACAACAACAACAAAACAAAACAAACAACAATAACAAAATCATTTTTGAAAAAAACAACAACTACTCAACCAACCAAACAAAACGAACCGGTGAAACCTTTTAGTACATGACTCTCACAACGTTGTAGTTAAGTGGTTGGCTTTGTTTTGGGTTGTTGTTGTTGTTGTTTTTGTTGTTGTTGTTGTTTTTGTTGTTGTTGTTTTATTTTTGCATTCCTCGGCTAGAGCTGAGAGGTTCACCAATAGCAAGATTTTAAAAAATTATTATTTATTCTTTTATATCGAGGATAAAGGAATAAGCACTCATGTGCTTTTTTACATCCAGTCCCCCCCGTGTGTATGCGGTTTTGTCAATTATGTCATCTGTTTCCACCGGCACACACAATGGCCTACTTTTACGAAAAGCGGGACAGGATTTAACGTGTGCGCAAGATGTTCTGCGTGCGTTCGCACACGGGGCCTCGGTTTATAGTTTGCGCGCATATGCGACAGTTTCAGCCCATCATTGAGGTAGCCGCACTCCGACTTTGGGGGCTGTCAGACGTGAAGAAAACTGCTAACACTACGGAAAAAAACAACCCATCCCACTGGTGACCTGGATGTAGCACATAGGCTCTTGTAGCAGACGTACGTCCCCACGGCGGTTGAACAGTGATGCCTCCTTCACTTCACCCACACTGCTGACTGTGAACTTCTTCAGGTTATAACCTGGGAAACTGATAATGAAAGAAGTGCGGCGTGAAATTTGATATAGCAAACTTGGGTAAAGCAGATATACCTTTTAAAATGCACATTAAAAATTTTTTTTAATTCTTTTATATCGAGGATAATGGAATAAGCACTTATTGCATTTTTACATCCAGACCCCGTGTGTATGCATTTTTTGTACATTCTGTCATCTGTTCCCACCGGCACACAATGGCCTACTCTTACGAAAAGCGGAACAGGATTTAACGTGTGCGCAAGATGTTCTGCGTGCGTTCGCACACGGGGCTTCGGTTTATAGTCTCATCGGAAGGACTTTTGAGGGGAGTGGAGTCTGCACTGATGTTAACTCCAGAGGAAAATATCCCCTTGAACGGGACTCGAACCCAGGTCGTCAGATTGCGAGCGCAATGCTCTAACCACTAGGCTATCCCGTCCCCAAATGATAAGAAATGTCAATCACTCTGGTAAACTGCAAAATATCTGATTTAAAAACATCCAAGTCGTCAAAAGTGTCCCCTGTGTACTGCTCAACCATTCCTCAATCCTTCCTGCTCAAGACTTGGATCTTTCAGTTGACGAAAAGCAGAAGAGGAGGCTGGCTGACTACCACACCTATAGGCCTTGTAGGCTACTAGTGTAGGCAACTTGAAGAAGAGGAAATGAGACTCTGGCAAAAGAAGGAGGCGCCATTATTGTGTTGACCATGGTGGCCCTTAGGCTCCTGTACTGCCTGCACTTCCCCCCTTCTTACCGGGAGGATTTTAAAAAGCCGTGTAATCGGCAGCCGAGAGTAGTTTACCAGCACGAATGAATAACGGATAATCGCCAGCGATAACGAAGGTCAAGGCCAACCCCCCCCCCCCCCCCCCCCCCCGACTGTTCCGACATTATTGACTCTTGTCCTCCGAACGCCCCCCCCCCCCCCCTAACCCCCCCCCCCCCCCCTCACCCCCCACCCCCTCTCCCACGCCCTTCTGAGGTTTTTGCCGCTTGGTTTAAGCGCGGGGCGGCGTGCCGGCTCACACCCAATGGGCACTCCTCTGTGGAGGTACAAAACCTATTGTGTCCTGGCCGCCGCCATCGGGGAGCGCGCAGAAAGGGGAGGGAACAAAGGACGACGACCCCACCGGCGGCAGCAGCAGCGGTGAAGGCTGGGTTCAGCCAGGGCCCACTCTTGTCTGTCACCCGGGGTCGCCCTCCGCCTTGTCTGGCTGCACATTGCTTCCGCTGGTGAGCACGGCGCTGGAGTATTAATGCCGCTATCAGATCACAGCGAGCTTTAAACAGACAATTTTCACCGTGAGGCAAAAGAAAACGAAATGCAAAAAAAAAAAAAAAACCAACACCAAAAAACCCAAGAACAACAATGAAAAATAGCAAAAGCTCAGGGTTTTCTCCCTCTACATGAAAGCTAAAAAATTTTTTTTTTTAATCCGTAGTCGTATTCATGGCTGGCTACACATACATGACCCTTCCTTCATCCCTGGTTCCCTGTGGAGGATCTCTGAAGGGCAGTGCATTCCCGAGTTTGGGGGATGTTTGCATTGTGTGCTGCGTGAGGAACCAACTCCTACCATGGTGGCGGATTTTCAACAACAAAAAAATTATTAAAGTATTTTACTGTTTTGATGTCTAGGACTGTCGGTGACTGTTAAGTATATTCCAAGTAGAAGATTTAATTAGATTTTAAATACGTTCATTGACTTCGTGATGGAACCGATCAGAACATTGCTGTGTGCTCTTATGCGTAAGTCATCTTATAATAATATGCATGTTGCATGACACATCGAATTATACCTGTAGAATTTTAAGTCATCTTATAATAATAATATGCAAGTTTGCATGACACATAGGATTATACCTGTAGAATTTTCCGACATCAGTTCTAATGGCTTATCAATAATTTGTGTGCATAGTTTGTTCACAAGTTCTGTGGTGCTTCAGGTGCATTTTGCGACAGAGCGGCGATGTAGACCCCATTTATCACCCCCCCCCCCCCCAACGTGTCCCTCTCTTCTCTCCTCTCTCCTCTCTCCTCTCAATCTCTCTCTCTCTCTCTCTCTCTCTCTCCTCTCTCTCTCTCTCTCTCTCGATAGATATATAAATACAAATAGAATAGAGTGGCTTTGCTCTTTGGTGACAATAATAATAATAATAATATATGGAATTTATATAGCGCTGAATCTAGCAAATCCCTGATGTTATCTTTTCGTTCAATTCATTCGTTAATGATAATTTATCCACAGTATCTATATCCTCGCACCAAACAAGCAAACAGACAGACTGCCGAAAGGAACTTAGAGCCGTTTTTCTCTTGTTTAGATCGGAAAGGAGTACTATGTACATTGATTGATGCTTTGCAGTAAAAAAACAAACAAACCAACAACAACAACAACAAAACAAAGGGATCTTATGATAGAACCCTTTGCAAACAAATACAAGCTGACATGACGAAAGAAAAATACATTCATTGAATGGACTAATTTTAATAAAAACCTAAACTTTGTTTATCAATAGCAGGCAAAAACAAAATAAAATATGACCATGATTTGGGTTTGGGTGGGTTTTTTTCGGGGTGGGTGGGGGGGGGAGTGGGGGGAGATTGTTGTTATTGTTCATACACGATACCGGTATGTATGCGTCTTTTCAAAATTTTTGCAATCCATTCTTACTGGAATGCAATGGCCTACCTTTCCAAAAGGCTGAAGGGGTTTTCGCATGTGCGCAAGATTTTATGCGTTCGTTTGCACCCGAGACTTTGGTTTATAGTCTCACCCGAAGGACATTTTAAAGGGAGGGAGGGATGGTGTAGAGTCAATGTTAACTCCAGTGGGGAAAAATCCCCTTTTACAAGTACTTCGGTGACGGCTCGAACCAAGCCGTCAGATCACGAGTTCAACGCTCTAACCACTAGGCTAATCCTGCCTCCATCCCATCCCCCCCCCCCTCCCCCCCCCCCCCCACCCCCTCCCACCCCCTCCCTCCTTGGCCATGCTATAGAATAGAAAATGTTTTCGTAAATGAAAACAAGTTGATCAAGTAGTGAAATAAAGCGAATGATAACACTACAAGACATAGAACAGAACCGTTCTTGACTTCGCTGATGTGTTATGGTAGCTCAAGGCAGACGGTGCTGTTGGAAGGAGTAAAGAAAGAAAGTGGAGGTTCATTCAACTCGTTGCTGCATGCTTGTTAACTTACTGCTCTACGCGTGTGGTGGTGCTGTGTGTGTGTGTTGTGTGTGTGTGTGTGTGTTGTGTGTGTGTAGTGTGTGTGTGTGTGAAAACCTAAGTTCATAACTAGTTCCTGCCTTTTAACTTACTGCTCTACGTGTGTGTGTCTGTGTATCTGTGAGTGTAAGTGTGTGTGTGTGTAAAAACCTAAAGTTCATTCATTTAGTTGCTGCTTGTTAACTTACTGCTCTACGTGTGTGTGTCTGTGTATTTAGTGCTACTCTACTTGTGTGGTTGTGTGTGTGTGTCTGTGTGGTGTGTCTGTGAGTGTAAGTTAGAAGTGTGTGTGTGTGTGTGTAGTGTAAAAACCTAAGGTTCATTCAACTAGTTGGGGCTTGTTAACTTAGTGATTCTCTACGTGTGTGTGTGTGTGTGTGTGTGTGTGTGTGTGTGTGTGTGTGTGTGTGTGTGTGTGTGTGTGTGTGTGTGTGTGTGTGTGGTGTGAGGTTTAGAGTGTGGTGTGTATGTGAGTGTGTGTGTGTGTGTGTGTATGCGTGTTTGAGTTACGCGCGGTGCGTGTTCAATTTTATTTTAGTCTCTGTGTAATGTGCGAAAGGGTGCATGTTTTTGTTGTTGTTTTTAAATTATATTCTTTATATCGAGATAATGGAATAGCACTTGTGTGCTGTATTAATCCAGTCCGTGTGTATGCGGTTTGTGAATTCATATTGTTCCACCGCACACAATGGCTTACTCTACAAAGGAACGGATATGTGGCAAGATGTCTGGTGCGTTCGCACACGTGGCCTTGTGAGTTTATAGTCTATCCGAAGTGCTTTTGGGGAGGTGGAGTCGCTGATGTGAATCAGGGGAAAATATCTTGACGGAATCGACCGGGTTGTCAGATTGCGGCGCATGTTCTAACACAGCTATCGATGTGTGTATGTGTTGTGTGCACGCGCGCGTGTGTGTGTTATGTATTATTTTATTTAATTTTATTTAATTCTTTTATATCAGGATAATGGAATAAGCACTTATGTGCTTTTTTACATCTAGTCCCCGTGTGTATGCGGTTTTGTAAATTCTGCCATCTTTCCACCGGCACACAATGGCCTACTCTTACGAAAAGGGAAAGGATTTTAACGTGTGCGCAAGATGTTCTGCGTGCGTTCGCACACGGGGCCTCGGTTTATAGTCTCATCCGAAGGACTTTTGGGGAGAGGGGAGTCTGCACTGATGTTGTTAACTCCAGGGGAAAATATCCCCCTTGAACGGGAATCAAACCCGGGTCGTCAGAGTACGAGCGCAATGTTCTAACCACTAGGCTATCTCGCAATGTGTGCATGTGTGTGTGCACACGCGCGCGCGCGTGCGTGTGTGTGTTTATGTGTGTGTGGTACACCCCCGAGGAGAGGAGGAGGCCAAGGATTACTCGTGCTAGCAAAGCAGTCAGTATCATTAACTCAAGGACATAAAGCCTTCGCCAAGGTCAACATATAATTCCTTAGAGGGTCTAAGAATGTACACGTGTACGGTTCTGTGTAGGTCCTAGTAGCCAGCAGTCGTCAGCAATTCACTTACCCATGTAGCAGAGGCAGGCTACAAGCTACCGAAGTCGTAACGACATGACAGGTCCTGGGTTTGGTTTCCTTTTTTTTTTTTTTGGATGGGGTGGAGTATAAGTTTATGGGAGTCTTCTAGGCCTACGACTAACAACAACATCGTTGATTGGTTGGTTGGGAGTGTTTGAATCAGTTAAGGCCATCAGTTCTGTCTGACTGTATCAGAGAAGAGGGAGGAGTGGTTGTCAAGTCAGGTTTAAAAAAAACCCAACCCATACTTTAATTAATCATCTCCTGAAGGGCAAATACAATTACAAACACTTGACAGAGACATGTTATAATTGATAGGAGTCATAATCTCGAAAAGACACACAAGACAGGTAGGTTGTGTTAGTTGTTTTCAAACATTCCTGGGATCATTTCAAATAAACGCACAGACAGAGACTCACACGCACACACGCACATACACATAGACGCGCGCGCGCACACACACACACACACACACACACACACACACACACGCACCACCCACCCCAACACACACACACTACCGCGCGCGCGCGCACGACGCTTAATACACTTATAGAACGAACGTAATCAAGAACGAGAAGAACGAACACACACACACACACACGCGCGCGCGCGCACGCACGCACCACACACACACACACACACACACACACACACACACACACACACACACACACACACACACACACTAGTTTATGTTAGTCTAGTGTGACTGTATTGCAGAATAGCCCTACGTCCATATCCCCTCTTTGGAAGTATAACGTAGTTGCCTGAGGATAGGTACTGATGTTTCAGTTCTGTTGTTTGTAAAACATTCATTCTATAAAAATAAAAGAACCACCAATATTCTTTAACATTGCAATATTTTAACGCACGGACGCGCGCGTGTTTGTGTGTGTGTGTGTGTGTGTGGTGTGTGGTGTGTGTGGTGTGTGTGTGTGGTGTGTGTGTGTGTTGTTGTGTGCGGCGCTCGTGTGCATATGCGTGTATGTTTGTGTATGAGTTTCAGTACTATCCTCACAGGTATTCTCTGTCCCTGTCGCTTTCCATCTCTATGGCTTTGTCTGTCTGTCTGTTGGTCTGTCTGTCTCTCTGCCTGCCTGTCTCTCTCTCTGTCTCTGTCACTCTCTCTCTGTCTCTCTCTCTGTCTCTCTCTCTGTCTCTCTTTCTCTCTCTCTTCTCTCTCTCTCTCTCTCTCTCTCTCTCTCTCTCTCTCTCTCTCTCTCTCTCTCTCTCTCTCTCTCTGTGTATGCGTGCGTGAGTGCGTACGTGTGTGCGTAAGTACATGTGTGTGTTTGTGTGTGTGTGTGATGATGATGATGATGATTTTAGCCCAGTATTTGTAAAACACTATATTTTTGCCCACTCGATTTTCCACTAGACACCTCCTCCCTCACCCACCCACATCAGTGGCACCAAGAAAGTGAGAATGTCAGTATGGCTTGTCCATGTAACTAACTTCCCGCTGCTTTTTAAAAGCAAAAGGTAGTAAGTAGGCAGGCAGGCAGGCGAAAGTGTAAGCGCCACTGTGGGGACGAATGGCTAGGTGTTATCGTGCCAAGGTTGTGTCACCACTTATTGATGTTTTACGTCGTGCACACGGAAAAACACATCAGCTTGCGATAGCATCGACAAGGAGCTTTCTCTGACTTTCCCTCTCTCCCTGTCTGTGCATCTGTCTCTCTGTGTCTACGTCTCTATCTGTCTCTGTGTGTCTCTCTCTGTATGTCTCTTTCTCTGCTCTGTCTCTGTATCTGTCATGCTTCTTCTCTCTCTCACTCTCTCTCTTCTGTCTCTCTCACCCACCCCCCCCACACACATGACACACACACAATTCACGCACACACTCACACACACAACTCTCTCTCTCAACACACACTCAACACATAACCACAATACATCACCCAAACACACACGCAACACACACATGCACACCAAAACAGAGTACCTGTTGTAGTCATTCACAGAAGTCTGAATATGCAAAAGTATTTCTTCTGCCATGCGATCAGGTCTCTTGTTAGGTTTATCACAGTTCTTGATTACATTGACGTGGGGGAATGCAAGTGAGGGCTGTATGACGTGGCTTTTCAAGCTCATGGATTCACTTTAAGTGTTTTGTGATCAACTATGACTTTTTGATAGGAGGTTGACTTGCACAGTCTTATAAATGTGTGCAGCCCTGTGGGGGTGGTGGCCTTTGGAGAAATCCAACGCTGACTGTCCTTATGCCCACTTGCGAGAGTGGGGATGTACTGTAGGCAAGGATTCAATATAATCAAATTTTGCCCAATTTCCAAAACAGCGCTGCTCTCTGTGTTTTGGAGGTCATGGTCGAACACGACGGACAAACATACATACAATACAATTTCTTCTGCCAAGCAAAAAATCTATGAGATCTTTCTGTTTGTTATGTGTGTGTTTGTGTGTGTGTGTGTGTGCGTGCAAGCGTGCGTGTTTGTGTGTATGTGAGAGAGAGAAACCCAATACAGTTTTCATAATTCAGTGACCTTAGGCCTCAATACACGGAGTTTTGGGGGGAAGGAGGAAAGCCAACATATCAGTATGTGATGAAACCACCGATTCTTTGTGAATCATGAAGACAGAGAGAAATACGAAATAGAAATTTATTCACGAAAGGCTTTTGCCCCATATAAAGGGTGTGTGTGTGTGTGTGTGTGTGTGTGTGTGTGTGTGTGTGTGTGTATGTGTGTGTGTGTAAAAGCATAAAATCTTAGGGAAAATATTAATGAAATTACGGTACTGCTATCTCTCTTACCTTAAATGCTTTATGCAAATGTATATGGACAGAATTTTCACAGTTTCAGGATTGGATTGGATGACAGAGACAGACAGACAGACAGACAGAGAGACAGAGACAGAGAGAGAGAGAGAGAGAGAGAGAGAGAGAGAGAGAGAGAGAGAGAGAGAGAGAGAGAGAACGCACACACTAGTACATGCGCGTGTGAGGGACCTTGGTACGAAAATTGACCCATGTGTAATATCGCTCACATGTCCAGCGCAATGTCAGATCACATACAATAATATATGTTAACAGTAAAAAAAAGAAAAAGTAGTAAGACACAACTAACTAACAAGGCAGACAGAAGGTATCAGCCACCACACAGCGGGAGGCGAAACAAAGCGAGAAACAGTCAGGAAACAGGCTGTGTTTGTCCCTCCTCCTCGGCCATTTCTCACTCTCGCTTACAGGTCATGTCCTTCTGCCCTGCTCATGGCTCTTCGCCCGTCAGTGAAAAGTCCTTGTGTCTCCCTCCCTAAACTAACTAATGGTCCACGTCCCAGTCATTCTCATGTTGAACCCCTACCTGCCCTATCCCACGTTGTAAGTATCTGCTGTATGTAGCATTTTGTGGGGGTCATGTATTATTAGTCTGATATCCTCGTGCAGGAGAATGTCTTTGTAGATAGGAGAAACACTTGTTTTGCTTTGTGGCTGGTTGTTCGACTGTCACAAGGAGTTGTACTTACAGGATTTTTTTTTTTTTTTGCTAGGGACAGCTCTTTTGTGTTGCTTGCTGGTCATCTGTCGGTGTTTAAGATGTATGTGTATGCGGGTGATCATGGTTTATTATCTTGTTTGAAAAGACTAGCAAACCCAGTCTTGTACTCATGGAGATAATTATATACATATGTGAACAGAAGAGATAGCATGGGTTCAAACAGACTTTCAGTAATCTCTCCATCTCTGTCTCTGTCTGTCTGACTGTCTGTCTCTCTCTTTCTCTCTCTCTGTGTCTCTCTGTGTCTGTCTGTGCCTGCTTTCATGAGTTCGTACGTGCATGTGTGCGTGTGTGTGTGTGGGTGCATGCGTGATGTGTGTGTGCGTGTGCATACACACTGAAAAGGATGGCCACAGTTGCAACAGCAAATAACAGAATATTTTGTACATGCATGAAAAATGTTATTATTCCATTATTATTATGTTTATTATTCCAACCTGGACTTCCTGATCCCCAATTCTCTGGTGCTCCTTTCCTTTTCTTTCATCCAACAAGTGAGAAAGAAATTCTGAAAGGAATGACTATAAAATCATGTGACCTCAATCCCATACCTGCTTCTCTTTTCGCACAGTGCCTACCACAACTTATACCCGCTATCACGAAAATAGTGAACTCATCTCTTGTTTCAGGAAATGTTCCATCATCTCTCAAAACTGCAATAGTTACACCACTACTCAAAAGCATGACCTTGACCCTAACATTCTGAAGAATTATAGACCTGTTTCCAACCTACCTTTTATCTCTAAAGTCCTTGAAAAAGTAGTTCCAAAACAGTTCAATAACCACCTTCTCTCCAACAGTCTTCTTCCTGACTTTTAGTCTGCCTATCGCGTCAACAATAGCACTGAAACTACCCTAGTACATACCTTAAATGCACTTCTACTTGCTTCTGACTCGGGAAAATCTCCCTTCTCACTCTACTCGACTTATCTGCAGCCTTCGACACTATTGACCATTCAATTCTTCTCTCCCGTCTTCAAAAAATGTTCGGTGTTACTGGCACAGCCCTCTCCTGGTTCAGTTCATACCTCACTGACCGATTCCAGACAGTCGCAGTAAACAAGATACAGTCAATACCTGCCAAACTGGAATGTGGTGTCCCGCAGGGATCAGTTCTGGGCTCTGTTCTTTTCACTCTCTATACTGCTCCACTATCACATATAAATAACCGTCATCATATCAACTATCATTTTTACGCAGATGACTCTCAGATTCAAAGGAGTGTTACACCTGAAAATCTGCCTTCTCTCTTGACAAATATGGCCCACTGCTTTGAAGATATCCAAAACTGGCTGATACAAAACAAGTTACAGCTAAACGCAGGATAAAACAGAAGCCATGCTTGTAGGGACCAAACACAAACTCTCTTCCATTACAACAACTTCAATAAAACTCGGCAATACATCAGTCCCTCTATTCACTGCTGTGAAGTATCTAGGAGTTGTTATCGACAACACACTGTCTATGCAAAAATTCATCACCCAGACCTGCCAGTCGTGCTACTATCAATTACGGCGTATTAGTGCAATTCGAAAGTACCTATCCACTGATGCAACATCCAAACTTGTTGGGTCTCTCATTCTCTCACGTCTGGACTTTTGCAATTCTCTTTTAGCTGGTCTGCCAGCATCTTCTATCCACTCCCTTCAACGTATACAAATCTCTGCAGCTTGACTAGTCCTCAGAAAGAAAAAATTGAACCCTTTACTCCTCTCTTGCGATCTCTCCACTGGTTGCCTGTGCCACAGAGAGTAAACTATAAGATCAGTACCCTCTGTTACAAATGTCTCCACCAAACAGCACCTTCCTACCTCTGAATGTCTTCACCTGTACACTCCTCGTTCCCTCCGCTCTGCTGCAGATACCTTGTGCCTACGAATACCTAGATTCAACCAATCCACTGTTGGTCGTCGCTCTTTCTCTATTTCTGGTCCATCCATCTGGAACGACCTTCCTCTTTCTCTTCAACAAAAGCCTACTTATGACACATTCAAATCCAGCCTCAGGACATGTCTATTTCAAACCTAACTTTTTCCCTCCTCTTTCATCTCAAAACTGCCCCTGCCCTCAACAGCCAAAATTCCATTACCCTGCCAACGCCTACAACCTGTGTGTGTGTGTGTGTGTGTGGTGTAGGTGCGTACATTTGAATTTTGTTTAACCTTTTAATAGTTATTGGCTGCATGACTCTGTAAGAATATGTTGAATGCAAGCGCTCTAATTTGTCCTTGCAAGATATAGCGCTATACAAATTCAATTTATTATTATTATTATTATTATTATTATGAAGAGCTAGCGATATTTACTGTATTGGTGATCTTTGGAGGATTCCGATAGATACCAACAATTGCACAATGCAGTCAGGAAGCAGCTTCCGTTCTTTCCCTTTCTTTCCGTGCCTCTCCTTCCCCACTTCTCTCTCTCTCTCTCTTCTCTCTCTCTGTCTCTGTCTCTTCTCTCTCCTGCCTGCCCTCCAAAAGAAGGAGTGAGAAAAGGACGTCGGTTCTGTGTGAGATTATTGAAATCTCCCGTGTAGCCAATATCAAGAAATAGTCAATAGACTAATATTTTCTTACTTAGCGCGCAATGTCATGTTCACGTGAATAAAGAAAGACCTATCTTTTGAGGTATTGGCTACACAGTCCGCCTCAGGGGGTGTAGGAGAAGAAGTGCAAGGTTGTAGAACCCGGCTTTTGTCTGTCTGTCTGATCATCTATATGTCTGTCTGTGTCTGTCTATCTGTCTGTCTGTTTCTGACTCTGTCTGTTTCTGACTCTGTCATCTGTCTGTGTCTGTCTCTCTGTCTCTGTTTCTTCTCTCTGTCTCTTCTCTCTCTCTTCTTCTCTCTCTCTCTCTCTCGTTTTTTCAATTTTTCCCCATGAGGGCCTGGTGTAAAGAAGCCTCTGGCTTATCCGTTTACCCTCATTAAAATATTCGAGTTCGTGTTCGAGTTCGTGGCGTTTTCGTTGTTATTCCCACAACGCTGTCTTTTATTAAAATGGGAAGCTGTCTTCAGCATAGTCTGTAAAGGGCAAGAAAGTTCTTGTTTTTTTTATTGTTTTTAAACGCCCGGGAGACTGTCTTGATGATTTGATGTCATGAGACTGGCCTGACAAAGTGGCCCTGGTATCTCTCTATCTCTCCGATTTTCTATGCAACTATGTGTCTGACCCTGTACGTCTGATTTTTTTTTCTTTCTACGTTGGTTGTCTCTACTGGTACAAGTATACACAATGTCCTACCCATCGTCTCTGTCCCTTACGCAAGTTACGCAATAAAAAAAACCTATTTGGCCATTCAGAAATACCCCATTCATAAAAATAAAGACAAACGACTGTGACACTAATCTTACACGTTCCTGACACGTTTGAAGACAACACCGAGGGCAGACGCCCACTACGTAAAAAGGGGCCGACCAAGGGACCAACCCGGGCCATTCATTTTATTATCATCTCCCTCATCCACACACACACAGAGGACTTCTAAACTCTTGACTCCGTGCTGAGACCTGTATTCTCAACTGATGCCGAGGCCTGGCTGGTTGCTAAAGCATGGCCCGTTTAAGGTTGTCCATGTTGTTCGTCCCTAGGAGAGAGTCCACACTCCAGTTTACAGGGCGGCCAACAACGGGAACAACACGACCCATCCGGGGGGAAGAGACCTGCCGCTTTATGGTGGACATTTGGGAAGGATTGAAAGTGAGCCAGAGATGGGCCAAGTGATGACCGTTGGTGTTAATGCCCTGGTCATTCCACGCCCTCTGAGGATCGTTAAGCGGGGGTCAAACTGCCCCCGCCGCCTATTGATTGTGTGCCGGGCCCTGCTGCCCTTGAAAAAGTGTTGCCCTGGGTGTTTGTGTTTTCCGTGATGCTATAATATTTGGGTCTGGATTTGTTTTGTTTTTTCTAGGTCTTGTTGTCAATGTTGTGTTTGTGTTTTGTGTGAGTGTGTAATGGGTGGGGGGTGCGGTGGGTAGGGGTGGGAGGAGGGTGTGTGTGTGGTGGGGGGGGAGGGAGTGTGTGTGTGTGGGGGGGGGCGCGTGGCAGAGTGAAATGTGTGTGTTGTTGAGCTCGTTTGTGTTTGACTCTTGTTTCTATTTGCACAGTCTCTGTCTACGAAATCTGTCTGTCTGTCTCTGTCCTGTCTCTGTCTCTCTCTCATCTGTCTCTGTCTCTCTCTCTCTCTCTCTCTCTCTCCTCTCTCTCTCTCTCTCTCTCTCTCTCTCTCTCTCTCTCACCAACCACGGACCAGCGAATTTGTCACAAGCGTCATAAAAAGGAAATCAAAAACCCATTGGAACAGACTGCTGCTGGAAATCACACTAATCCACAACCCACGCCCCCCCCCCCCCCTCCCACCACCACCACCACTACCACCCCCCACCCCCCACTCTCTCCTCTCATCCCCACCCCTTCTATAGATTCCCCTCTTCCCATCGTCCCTCCCACCCCACCCCCCTAAAATGCCAGAGGTCTGATGCAACCTGCAGGGAAAGGTAAACTGAAGAGCGGTAACGGCGTCTCATTACAAATGCATTATGAAGAAAGCCCCGTGATTTATGGCTAGGATACCACCATCACCACCACTCGCTACTGCTGCTTTCCCCTACCCCCTCACCCCCACCCCCACCCCCTCCGGTCTACCCCTGCGTGTAGTGTAGTGTAGTGCAGTGTAGAGGGGGGTAGCTGCTCGATCAGCCCAGTGACAGAGAGAGAGAGAGTGTGTGGAGCAAGAGACCATTGAGAGGACCAAGGATAGCTAGGCTGGGCAGCCAACACAACCACGACATAGCCTATAACGCACACAAAAAAGAAAAAAAAAAGAAGAAAAAAAGAAAATGATAAAAAAAAGAGCGGATGAGGGGAAGGGGAATGAACGAGCGCTAGTTTGCTAATTCTCTCTCTCTCTCTGTCTGTCTGTCTCTCTGTCTCTGTCTCTCTCTCTCTCTGTCTCTCTGTCTCTCTCTGTCTCTCTCTGTCTCTCCTTCTTCTTCTGTCTCTCTCTCTCTCTCTCTCTCTCTCTCTCTCTCTCTCTCTCTCTCTCTCTGCTCTCCGTCATCTCTCTCGCTCTCGCTGTCGTCTTTCCACACACACCCCACACCCCCTCCACCCCTAATTCTATTCAAGACCTCAACCTGGGCCCTGTCAGGTTTATGATGGATGGATATAGCTGGCTGGATGGGTAGATGGCTGGATGGGTGGATGGATGGGTCTCGAACCTTTGGGGTTATAGTAAGGGGGAAAGGAAAGGACAGGAAAGGAAGGGAAAGGAAGGGAAGGGGTTCGTGGCTTGGGGTACGGGTGTGTGTGGGTGAGTGAGGGTGGACTGGTAAAGGTGGGTGGTGAGTGTGTGTGTGTGTGGTAGGGGGAGGAGGGATGGGGGGAGGGGGTGGATGTGGGGTGGGGATGGCCAGGTGCTGTGCATTGATTGATTCCCAGGTCTCCCGTGGATGGGGATGGGGGGTGGGGAGGGGAGGGGGTTCGGATCGAGGGAGATCTGCGTGGCCTCTTCTGACCCTGAACACTAGGGTAGGGGTGAGGGGGGGGGAGGGGGTGTCCCTCTGGAGTCGTCTGCTTGTTGTGTGAAAACGTTTTTGTATCGTTACCGTCACCGAATGACTCTTTTCCCGTGCCTCTCTGCTCACTTTTTAATGACATGTAGTGTGTGTAGGGTGTGTGTGTGTGGAGGGGGGGGGGGGGGCTGTGTGTGTGTGTGGGGTGTGGGGGAGGGGGTGAATGGGAGAGAGAGCTAGAACACCCATGGTATGCGTGTATTTGAGTCTGTTTTTTACATTTAGGGAGAAGGGCATGTACTTGTTTAAAGTTTGTTTGTTTGTGTCATTTTTGGTCTTAGATGAGGAATTGAGGACTCCACACTGGGTATTCGTTCACCCTGTCCCTGTTGTATTACTTCGCTGTCTCTGTCTCTGTCTGTCTTTCTCTCTCTCTCATGCCTCAAATTCTTACTGTTATCAAATTCTGACATGAACTCTGACGAGTCATCACCAGAGTCCCTATTCGTCTCTCCGATGTTTCCAAGTTGTACTCTTGATTCAGAGCACTCGCCCTTCCCCCAGCCAAGGTTAAGCAG
>CM054137.1:64568830-64596330 GCA_028751875.1 Rapana venosa | reverse complement strand
CATGAATAAGAACACACACACACACACACACACACACACACACACACACACACACACACACACACACACACACACACACACAGGGAGGGGGCCCGTGTAAAGTGGGATCACATCACCCGAGCCAAGCTAGCAGCAGCAGCAGCATGTCTCAGAAAAAAAGAAGAAGCTATTGACACTGCATTGGCTCTACATGACCCTCCTACATACTACATGCATTAGAAAAAAGCACATCCCTCTGCAGACAAGCAGGTAGAATTATGGCCCAACAATGAGCTGGTCCAGGCCCCCGAATGGCTTCCTAATGGCGGGTTGGCAAGACCTTCTTTCCATCCCTCCCCCAAAAATGACACTGGGCAAATGGTGGAGCGATGAAGACATATCTGTTGCTGACAAAACTTTTAACGAGTTTATAGCTGTGTGAATGCGGGACGTGTGCAGGGAGGGGGGAGAGAGAGAGAGAGAGAGAGAGAGAGAGAGAGAGAGAGAGAGAGAGAGGAGGAGAGAGAGAGAGAGAGAGAGAGAGAGAGGAGGGAGAGAGAAGGGGGACCAGAGAGGGAAGGTTTCTCTTTACAGCTAGCGGCATGGTGAAAGAAACTGTCATTTGCATATCATTGCAGCTCCCCGTGCCCGCCCAAGCGTGAGTAAATCACCCACGTGAAATTTGTCCCTTACACCCAGGGAATGGCGAGTCCTCTGGAATCAAATGGCAGTTAATCTGTGCAGTGCCAGTCCAGTCAGACAGACAAGGCTGAAGAGGGGAAATGAGGTTGGCTGTGTTGTGCTGTGCTGCCGTGTATTGTCCAGCAGTGGGTCAGCTGTTGGCCGGTGGCTGGCAGCATGGCCAGTCGTTAAGCAGTTGACGTCCAGTGGCAAGATCAGCGCTAAGTAATGCAAAGGAATAAGTCCAGGCTATCTCGTAAGGCGCTCTCATATCTTCAGGCCTGGCTAAGATAATAAATAAACATTTCATACTGATACAGAACTAACTACACATACAGTCATGTATTACATTGTGTTTTGCGTCACTAACCCGGTTGATGAGTCCATATTTTCAGGCAGGAAAAGGTAATGGGAACTCGTCATTGAGTTTGTTTCTCATTCCTTTTCACCCAATGGTTATTTGCTGGTCCTTGCAACCCAGGCTTATTTGGCAGCAATGATTTTATGGCTGTGATGTAACATTGGTTGTGTGCGTGTGTGTGTCCCTGAGGAAGCTCCACCCATAGAAGTCTGTTAGATTAGCAACTGATGAGTCTATAACCCATACCATATCTTTTTTTAATGAGGCCAGTTTGTCTTTCACATTTTTGTTACCAAGGTGTATGTTTTGTTTAGGAAAGAAAGGATATGTCCTTTCTACAATTTCTTGTGGTTTGTCGTTTTCCCCTTTTCGTTGTTCCATCTGTTATATTCTGTGATCATTGTTGTAACCCGTTTGAATGTCAAACTTTCTCCTGAAGTCGGAATGCAGTTACCTTAATGGTGGGTAAAGACAGACACTGTGCGGAATCTCACCACTGTTGAACCTTGGGGCTCTAGGTGAGGAATGGGGGAGGGGGGGATGTCAAGCTTTGTCAAATTTGCAAAACTGCAACTATCCATTTTTCCATTTCAAATTGTTCATTGAGGTAATAAAATGGTCTTGAGCCTCAACTTTTCATTTCATGTGTTGAATGCATACAGGTTACTTTTCAAGCTTTGAAAGTCTAATGTAATAGACATAGGACTAGTTCAGGATACCTCAGCTTGTCTGTGGGAAGACAAAATGCATGAAGGTACCTGGGGGCAGATGGAGATTGAGGGTTACTGTAGTGTTCCACAGACATGGGAACAGAGCTTGCATGATTGTCTTCTGCATTGCACATGATGCTAATACATCACCTGATAGATAGATGTGTTCATCTCCGCAATTTTAAAAAAATCAGACAGAATTATGGTTTGACAATGAGCCGGCCAGACCCAGACCAGTTCCTTAATTGGTGGTTAGCCAGACCTTTTAATGTAATGTCCACTTCAGGCTGACACTGGGCAAATGACAAATTAACGAAGACAGATGTGCTGCTGAGGAAACTTTAACAAAGTCATTGCTGTGTGTTTGAACGTGCAAAGTGGCTGAAAAAGGGAGAAAATACAATAGTGCAGGGAAAGTGACTGGCAGAGATAGAAAAAATAGGAAGAGATAGACAAGGAGAGACAGACAGACACACACACACACAGGCAGAGAGACGGACGAACGGACGGACGGATGGATGGACAGACAACAGACACAGACACAGACACAGACAGAGATACACAGACAGTGAGTGAGAGAGGGTTTTCTCTTTTAGCATCAGTGTGAAAGAGTTTTTCCTTTTAATGTCAATGAGAGAGACAGCAAGAGAAAGGAACGAGGAAAAAGTAGAAAGACAGATATAAAAAGACACACACACAGACTAGACAGAGAGAGAGAGAGAAAGAGAGAGAGAGAGATTTCCCATTTAGCTACAGTGTGAAAAAGGTTTTTTTCTATCATTCAGAGTCAGTGTGAAAGAGAGTTTCCCCTGTTAGCCTCAATGAAAAAGGGACTCTTTTGCATATCACCGCTGCAAGTGCCCAGCCAGGCGTGAGCAAATCACCCACGTGGAATTTTGTCCCTTGCACCGAGGGAATGGCGAGTCCTCTGGAATCAAATGGCAGTTAATCTGTGCAGTGCCAGTCCAGTCAGACAGACAAGGCTGAAGAAGGAAATGAGGTTGGCTGGCTGTGCTGTGCTGCCTTGTACTGTATTGTCCAGCAGTGGGTCAGCTGTTGTCCTGTGGCTGGCAGCTACAGGCCAGTCAGGCAGTAATGACTGACAGAAGCAAGGTCAACTCTTTGAGTCAGACACAAGGATACAGTCAAGCCTTTTTACATAATACAGTCAAATCTCACCAGGGAATACCGAGTGGAGGAAGCTGGTTGTAAAATCTTCAGATTGGTGCCCCCCACGGTTCATGGGACTACAGGATAGGTTACAGTGAAGAGGTCAAATCTACAGACTTAACCCAGTTCAGGGAAAGAATAAGGTGTATTCATTCATCTATTTTCTTTTATTTGATTTTGAGTTTGACTGTAGTAATGACCTCCAGCCTCTCTATCTATGTTAGGCAGTTATGAGATTTATGGCTGCAATATAACGCTGATTGGTGTGTACCTGTGGAAATTCCCTCCATAGATTTCCTCAGGAGTTTGCGTAATTCTATGACCTTCACTGCATCTTCTTTTTATTTATTGACATGGGTATCAGTGGTATTCTATCCTTCTGTGTTATGTATAAATTCAGGTCTGGAAGAAGATTTGGATGTACTGAATAAACTTCTCTGATGATCTGGCATGTTGTTCCTTTCTTTTTTTCTGCCTTCCATATTCTTTGATGACTCTGTGTGTGTGTATGTGTGTGTGTGTGTGTGTGTGTGTGTGTGTGTGTGTGTGTTGTGTGTGTGTGTGTGTGTGTGTGTGTGTGTGTGTGTGTGTGTGTGTATGTCTGTGTCTGTGTCTTTGTCTTTGTCTGTGTAAATGTATAGTTTGTTAATCTTATTTGTGAACGATTACATGCACGTGAATGATTGGAATGCAAGCGCTTTCATTTGCTTGCTTTACAAGATTCAGTGCTATATAAATTCCATATATCATTATTATTATCTTTATCATTATTATGACTGTAACCTGCTTGGCTGCCAGCCGTTTTGCCAAGATTTCAAAACTGTTGCCATTTTTTTTTAAATTTCATGTAGCTAATGACCAAAGTAGATGTTGTCAGGATTTATGATTTATCATTATGGACAAAAGACTAGTTAAGGACACCCTAGCTTGCACGTAGGGAAATAACATGACTAATGGTGTTTGGGGCAGATGTTGGTTGAGGGTCAATGTTCAGTTCTGTAGATTTTGTGATTGATAGGAGCCTAATGAGCTGTGCCTTGCTCATGATGCTAATATGGGCGCATTATAGACGTGTTTCTCTTTGGACCAGGGCAGACAGACAGAATGATGGGTTGGCCATGAGCTGGTTGGGTCTATTACAGTTGCTGAGCTGGTTGGGTCTATTACAGTTGCTGAGCTGGTTGGGTCCAGTGCAGTTGCTGAGCTGGTTGGGTCTATTACAGTTGCTGAGCTGGTTGGGTTCAGCAGGTTGGTGAGCTGGTTGGGTCTATTACAGTTGCGGAGCTGGTTTGGTCTATTACAGTTGCTGAGCTGGTTGGGTCCAGTAGGTTGGTGAGCTGGTTGAGTCTATTAAAGTTGGTGAGCTGGTTGGGTCTATTACAGTTGGTGAGCTGGTTGGGTCTATTACAGTTGGTGAGCTGGTTGGGTCCAGTACAATTGGTGAGCTGGTTGGGTCCAGTACAGTTGGTGAGCTGGTTGGGCCCAGTACAGTTGGTGAGCTGGTTGGGTCTATTACAGTTGGTGAGCTGGTTGGGTCTATTACAGTTGCTGAGCTGGTTGGGTCTATTACAGTTGGTGAGCTGGTTGGGTCTATTACAGTTGGTGAGCTGGTTGGGTCTATTACAGTTGGTGAGCTGGTTGGGCCCAGTACAGTTGGTGAGCTGGTTGGGTCTATTACAGTTGCTGAGTTGATTGGATCCAGTACAGTTGGTGAGCTGGTTGGATCCAGTACAGTTGGTGAGCTGGTTGGGTCAAGAATGGTTGGTGAGCTGGTTGGGCTCAGTACAGTTGGTGAGCTGGTTGGGTCCAGTACAGTTGGTGAGCTGGTTGGGTCTATTACAGTTGTGAGCTGGTTGGGTCTATTACAGTTGGTGAGCTGGTTGGGTCTATTACAGTTGGTGAGCTGGTTGGGTCCAGTACAGTTGGTGAGCTGGTTGGGTCCAGTGCAGTTGCTGAGCTGGTTGGGCCCAGTACAGTTGGTGAGCTGGTTGGGTCTATTACAGTTGGTGCGCTGGTTGGGTCTATTACAGTTGGTGAGTTGGTTGAGTCTATTACAGTTGCGGAGCTGGTTCGGTCTATTACAGTTGGTGAGCTGGTTGGGCCCAGTACATTTGGTGAGCTGTTGGGCCCAGTACAGTTGGTGAGCTGGTTGGGCCCAGTACAGCTGGTGAGCTGGTTGGGTCCAGTACAGTTGGTGAGCTGGTTGGATCCAGTACAGTTAGTGAGCTGGTTGGGCCCAGTACAGTTGGTGAGCTGGTTGGGTCTATTACAGTTGCTGAGCTGGTTCGGTCTATTACAGTTGGTGAGCTGGTTGGGTCTATTACAGTTGCTGAGCTGGTTGGGTCTATTATAGTTGGTGAGCTGGTTGGGTCCAGAACAGTTGGTGAGCTGGTTGGGTCTGTTACAGTTGGTGAGCTGGTTGGGTCTATTACAGTTGGTGAGCTGGTTGGGCCCAGAACAGTTGGTGAGCTGGTTGGGTCTGTTACAGTTGGTGAGCTGGTTGGGTCTATTACAGTTGGTGAGCTGGTTGGGCCCAGAACAGTTGGTGAGCTGGTTGGGTCTGTTACAGTTGGTGAGCTGGTTGGGTCTATTACAGTTGGTGAGCTGGTTGGGTCTGTTACAGTTGGTGGGCTGGTTGGGTCTGTTACAGTTGGTGGGCTGGTTGGGTCTATTACAGTTGGTGAGCTGGTTGGGTCCAGTACAGTTGGTGAGCTGGTTGGGTCCAGTACGGTTGGTGAGCTGGTTGGGTCCAGTACGGTTGGTGAGCTGGTTGGGTCCAGTACGGTTGGTGAGCTGGTTGGGTCCAGTACGGTTGGTGAGCTTGTTGGGTCCAGTTAGGTTTCTTCATATGGAGTTGACAGGACCGTATTTACGTCAGTTTTGAAATTGACACTGGGTAAAATTGTAGATAAATAAAGATAGTTGTATTGTTACAAGTTTATCAAATTTGTACAAAGTTACAGTTTGTGTGTGTGAGTGTGTGTGTGTGTGTGTGTGTGTGTGTGTGTGTGTGTGTGTGTGTGTGTGTGTGTGTGTGTGTGTGTGAGTGAGTGAGACAGGGAGAGAGACAGGGAGAGAGAGAGAAGGAGAGATAGAGAGACAGAGAGAAATTTCCTCCTCTAGGGTCAGTATAAAAGAGACTCATTTGCAAAATAAATCCTGGCTGCAAGTGCTCATTCAGGCGTCAATAAATCACACGATGTGAGTTTTCCTCAGTTTATGGGCCAATACCGATTTCTATGAAATCAGACAGCAGTAAATGGCTGCAATTCCAGTCCAATCAGCACAGGGTGAAGGAGGAAATGAGGTTGGCTGTGCTGTGCTGCCTTGTATTGTCTTGTCCAGCAGTGGGTCAGCTGTTTGTCCTGTGACTGGCAGCTACCGGTCAGTCAGGAATCATTGACGTCCATCATCATGACAGTGAGCAGAAATGACCGCAGAGTTATGTAGAGAAAATTAATGGCTGAGGGTAATAGGCACTGTGCAAAAAGAGAAGCAGGTATGGGATCGAGATCACGTGATTTTATAATCATTTCTTTCAGAATTGTCTTGATTTCTTTCTCACTTGTAGGATGAAAGAAAAGGAGTGCCATAGAATTTAGGATGCATGGTGCATTCGGGTCACTGGTGCCTGGTAATTAAACAGCTATTAGACGCACAATCTAATCAAGGGATCATTGCTTCTTTAGTTAGTTTAGAAGTTTGTTGTCAGATGTTTTGTTCCTCATAAAGAGCTAGGAGTTGTGTCACAAATTATGTTGACTGAAGGCCTTTATTTTGTAATTATTGAGCTGTTTGACATGACACTGATCTAGCATAGACCGTTTTGCATATAAACCAACAGCTATCAACCTTGCAGTCGTGGCATTCACATTGGAATCATCAGTGACAGTTGTATCTATAGTGGTGGCGAGGTGGTAGTAGTAGCGGTAGCAGTAGCAATAGTAGTAGTGGTAGTAGTAGCAGCAGCAGCAGCAGCAGTGGTAGCAGCAGCAGCGGCGGCGGCGGCGGCGGCAGCAGCAGCAGCAGCAGCAGTAGTAGTAGTAGTAAAGTAGTCATCGCAGCATAAAAAAGAATGCTATCACCAATTCAAACAAATAAGATGAACTTGACTATAACGCTGTAATCACTGGCAACTGCACAAACCTGCGGCCGTATTGAGTAAGTAAGAGCAGTGAGCATGGGATCTTCAGCTTCAGCCAGTCATTCATTCTATTAAAAAAGCTATAGATCTGTCTTTTATTTTGTATTTTTAAAAAATATTCTTTTATATCGAGGATAATGGAATAAGCACGTATGTGCTTTTTTACATCCAGTCCAATATGCTGGCCCTAGAGAAGTGAGGTCTCTGACGCCTCGCTCCCCTACGACCTTATAGGTTATGGGACTCCTTTACCTTTACCTTTACCCCGTGTGTATGCGGCTTTGTAACTTCTGTCATCTGTTCCCACCGGCACACAATGGCCTACTCTAACGAAAAGCGGAACAGGATTTAACGTGTGCGCATGATGTCCTGCACACACGGGGCCTCAGTTTATAGTCTCATCCGAAGGACTTTGGGGGAAAGTGGAGTCTGCACTGATGTTAACTCCAGGGGAAAATATCCCCTTGAACGGGAATCGAACCTGTCTTTGAAGTTTAGAGGAGCAGTACAGGAGTGCGCGTTCCCCATAGTGTAAGCTTGATTTTCTTTCATGTCAAACACTTTAATCTTGGTGATTATGGTAGTCCAATACATAAATCAGTGACTGAGATGTCACTCTGATACAAACCAAGTTTGAAATGTTTATAGAGGCCAGTTCTGCCACTGCAGTAACCAACGTCTATGTATTCAAATGCACTGCTCAGGTGTTCATTCATCATCCTAATGAATAAGCATTTTCATAGTTTGTCTCTCCTCCGAATAAAAAAATCATGGGAAAATACTTGTAGATCAGCAGTCTGTGTCCAAAATGGTGTTTCCTAATGGTGTGTGTCCAAAATGGTGTTTCCTAATGGTTTGTGTCCAAAATGGTGTTTCCTAATGGTTTATGTCCAAAATGGTGTTTCCTAATGGTTTGTGTCCAAAATGGTGTTTCCTTATGGTTTGGTCCGCACTTTTAGTGTGTTTTTTATGGTGTTGTTGGGGGATTTTGAAGGGGGAGGGGGGGGGGGGGGTTGTGACTTGTTATTGTTTGTTTGGTTGGTTGGGTTTCGTGTCGTTTTTATGGGTGTGCTTGTGGATTTATTTTTGTTGTTTGGTTTGGCTTGGTTTTCTCTTTACATTCACCTGAAATTGACACTGGGCAAATAGTAGAGTAATAAAACCAATGAAGAGTAATCTGTTGCCGCCCAAACTGTTCATGGCTTTGGGATTATGTGTGTGAACGTGCACAGAATGGAGAGAGAGAAAGAGACAGAAACAGAGATACATACAGACAGACAGTGATACCCAGGGAGAGAGAGGGAGAGAGAGAGATTTTTATTTTATTCTATTTTATTCTTGTATATCGAGGATAATGGAATAAGCACTTATTACTTTTTTACATCCAGTCCCCGTGCGTATGCGGTTTTGTAAATTCTGTCATCTGTTCCCACCGGCACACAATGGCCTACTCTTACGAAAAGCGGAACAGGAATTAACGAGAGAGAGACCCATGTCGAGAGAGAAAGAGACAGAGAGAGACAGACAGAGACAGAGAGAGAGACTCACGTCAACAACGTAAAGTAAGAAGAAAGAAGAAGGAAGAAAAAAAAAAGAGAGGTCAGAGAAACCTCACAGGCTATTTGCATAATGTAGCAGGGTGCCGGCACGGCAGGCATGAATAGATCCCCCGTGTTAAATATATCTCTTTTATGGGGCACCTCCAAGTCGCGTCAAATCAAACGGCAGTAAATCTCTGCGGTGCCAGTTCAGTTGAGTTCCGTCAGTCAGTCAGTCAGTCAGGGAGAAAGAAAGAGGAAATGAGGTTGGCTGTGCTGTTCTGTGCTGTGCTGTGCTGCCCTGAATTGCATTGTCCAGCAGTGGGTCAGCTGTTGGCCCGTGGCTGGCTGGCTGGCTGGCTGGCTAGCTCGCTGCACAGCCAGTCAAGTGTGGAATGACCTCCAGTAGTAGAAGGGGGATATCACCAGCCAAAGGTGGAAGATGGATGAAGATATAATTATGATGATTATAATAAAGTATCCACGCTTCGGTAACTCTTGAAATGAATTAGCCAACAGTTTACAGGATTTGAGCACACTGGTTGAGTTGTTTGGAGTAATTAACAATATTTACAGGGTTTGGGTTTTTTTTTGGTTGTTGTTGGCTTTTCTCATTAAGATAAGAAAATGTTTTCCATTCTAAGGTACGCTGTCATAGATTATAAGAAAATGTTTTCCATTCTAAGGTACGCTGTCATAGATTATAAGAAAATGTTTTCCATTCTAAGGGACGCTGTCATAGATTATTTACCCAGATTTGTTTGAATCCATCCTTGAAGTCAGTATGCAACTACTTCATGGTTTGCAAAAACGGTCGCATACGGAAAATCTCACCTTTGGCGAACCTGGAAGCTCTAACCGAGGAAGGAAAGTAAACATTGTAAATCTTTCTTTGCGGATTTGAGCTATTTAGCATTTCGGAACTGTTGGTAAGATCCTTGTTTTCAGTTTCTTTTTGGTATGCTCAAGATCTTGCTAATCTTGAAGATGTCATGTATCAAAGAAATAAACAAGAGATGGAAGTAATGGAAATTAAAGAAGTCACACCATACGCTACTTGCTTGGTGTTGCTGTGCTGATTACGTTCATCGTGGTATGCTTGTTCCATGCTTATTAATGAGCTAACCTTATTTAAACCAAAAAAAGTGATAGCAGGCAGCATCACTGGAATCAGTAATAGTTGCAGTGTTAGGGACAGCAGCGAGAGACAAAAACGATGAGCTGGATGGGCCCAGAACAGCTCCTTAATGGGCTGGTCAGCACACAACATTCTTTACAGCCATCCGAAAAAACCACAATGGGAAAGTGATGCCTCAATGAAAATGATTCTCCTGCTGAGAGCTCTTTTAGTGTAGCTTGTAGCTGTGCGTTTTGGGGTTGAGAGGGAGAGAGAGGGAGGGAGGGAGAGAGAGAGAGAGAGAGGGGGGGGGGGGGGGGGGAAAGAGAGAGAGAAGGAGGAAGAGGAGGAGGAGGAGATCTTCCCTAGCACCAGTTTGAAAAGAAACTGTCGTTTGCATAATCATTGCAACTAGAGGCTACCCAGGCGTGAACAGCGCACTCTGGCATGTGATTTGTCACTGGTGGGAAAAGGGTGAAATACTGAACCATGAGAAATCAAACAGCAGTAAATCACAGCAGGGCCAGCTGAGTTAGATACGGTGAGAGAGGGAGGGAGAGAGAGAGAGAGAGAGGGAGGGAGAGAGGGAGGGAAGGAGGGAGTCTTTGTTGTCACCTCAGTGAGCAGTGGGATCAGTGTTCTCCCTCATCTGGCGGCACAGCCAGTCCTTCAAGCCGTGACTGCCAGTGACAGGATAGGCAAGTGAGGAGTTAAGTTTGGAGGTGAACGAGGGCACTCTGCGTGTTCTCTTCATTGGCCTTGGTGATTTTCTCTGCTAACAGTTGAAGGATTTAACCGACAGATTTTTTTTTATCATGCTTCCTTTTATAGATAAAAATGTTATTTTTATACACTTCATATTTCTTTATTTCATTTCAAAATTATACGATTTAATTCTATTTTGTTTGATTATATGATTTAAGTCTAGTTTGTTTAAATATTCATACTATTTATTTAATTTGTTTTATTTTCAAAGTAAGAAAATAAATTATCGCGATCTACTTACATCCATTGCCTAATCTGGAATGCTCCATGCACTTTTGATGATACTGATCCCCTATATCGACCATTATCGTCATAAAATCAAGAGCATAGCCCCAGTACCTAAAGTTGTAGTAATAATAGTGACAGCGCTGCTCCTAATAGCAGCCACAGCAGCAGCTGCAGCAAAATCAACAGCTGGACTTCAACTGCAGTAATAGAAGCAGTGGCAGCACTAGCACTGATCCTCAGATTCTGCAGTGACATCACATTTTGCTGGAACACTCGAGAAGCAATCGTGGAAACAACTCAAATCTAGAATGGCATCTTTCATTGAAATGATTGCAAAATGGTCCACTTTTAGTTTAAAATGATGCTATCATGGCTAAAACTGTATTGTGTTGTTTGTATAGTATTTATAATGGCAGTTTTTTCTGCATGAATTAGGAATGTTGCCATAGATGCCTTGAACAATTTTTTTTTTTTTTTTTTTTTTGGGGGGGGGCTATCTACTTCATAGAAGCAAATTATGTAGTTGCATGCTCTGCAAATCATCATTTGTTCTGAAATTTATATTTCTGTATCTCTTTGCCCAATACACTTTGTTAATCATTATTATAACTTAAATTACGTTTCGAATACGTTTCGAAAACTCTAGTGTCATAACATCTAGCAGTCGCCCTCCCCCCCCCCCCCCCCCCCCCCCCCACCTCTCACCTCCCAAAAAGTCTTTGAAGTGTCTTTTACCTTTAAAAAGCTGTGAACTAGTGAAAGCA
This sequence comes from Rapana venosa, assembly GCA_028751875.1. Taxonomy (NCBI): domain Eukaryota; kingdom Metazoa; phylum Mollusca; class Gastropoda; order Neogastropoda; family Muricidae; genus Rapana; species Rapana venosa. Next base: position 64,584,873 of record CM054137.1, on the reverse strand, counting down.
GATAAATCAAAGAGTCGTTTAACAAAATTACAATAGTTCTGTGTGATCATAATGCCCAGAGAGATGGAGAGTAAAGGATAATAAGCATAGATAGACACCCAGACAGTCAGGCAGGCAGGCAGGCAGGCATAGAGACAGGAAGGCGGGCAGGCAGATAGGCAGGCAGGCAGGAAGGAAGGCAGGCAGACAGGCAGACAGGCAGGCAGGCAGGCAGACAGAGAGACAGGCAGGAAGGAAGGCAGGCAGGCAGGCAGACAGGCAGGCAGGCAGGCAGGCAGGCAGATAGGCAGGCAGGCAGGAAGGCACGCAGGCAGAGAGACAGGCAGGCAGGCAGGCAGGCAGACATGCGGACAAGCAGGCAGGCAGAAAATTTCTCTTTAGCACCAAGGATAATAGAAGCTGTCATTTGCATATCGTTGCAGCGAGTGCCCATCCAGGCATGGCTAGATTGTGGATGTGAAAGTTGTCCCCCTTCATGGGGGAATTCTGAGTCATATGAAAATCAAATGGCACTTAATCTCTGCCATTTTTCAGCGCACTTAGACATGGTGAAAGCGGAAATGAGCGGGTTTGTTTGGGTTTTGTGTTTGTGGGGTGTTTTTTTCCTACCTTGCCTGGCCATGGATTCGCTGTTACACCGTGTAGACCCCGCTCATTAGGCATTGACTCCCAAGCGTTAGGATCAGCATCGAATCAAAAATGCAAATGGATGAAGACATCCTGCATTCGCTTCACTTGCTCTGGGAATCAATTTGCAACGTTGATATTGCATGGTCTGACACGCAGCTCATATTAATTGCTGTTTTATGATTGACACATGTTTTATTTGTTTTGTATGTTTCGTTCTGGTGTGTGTGTGTGTGTTTCTTTTTTTTTCGTTTACAAAAGCAGGGACCGTACCGTGAGAAAATGGATGATTGGTATCCATAACTAATATTCGTTGCTTTGTACTCTTACACATCGGGAATCTCACCGAGTTTGAAATAGACTGTTACCCAATGATACTGAGACTTGAGTAGTCATAATAGCAATAAAGTAATGCAGGTAACAGCAGTGACTGCAGCAGCAGAAGCGCTGGAATCAGCATTGGACGTAGCAGAAATGGAATGGAAGTTTTAACAGCAACAGAGGAAGCAGCAATTCAGGAACAAGATGTTGTCAGCTCTGAATGTCATCGAGAACTCTCTGTAAGAACATGCGTAGTCTGATCCAATTAGTGTTTTGAATTTGTATGAGACCCTTGAATAATAATGATTGCTTTGATCTCAACAGCCTGCAGCCCCATACCCAGAGGAAGATTGTAAGGCACCACAGCTGACTTGAGCCATCGCTAACTACCCCTCACCAGCAGGTGGACAAACAACTCGAACAGTCTTAGGTTCAATTCCACCCCAACACACACACACTCTCTCTCTCTCTCTCTGTCTCTCTCTCTGTCTCTCTCTCTTATATATATATATATCCCTAAGGGCGGGGACTGGATGTAAAAAAAAAAGCACATGGGTGCTTATTCATTATCCTCGAAATAAAAGAATTTGTCATTGTCATTGTCACCTTCTCTCTTTTAATTTCAATGTTGAATATCTTCCTTGGATTTTATTTCTGTTCCAACGTTAATGACCTGTAACTGTGTTGTTGCACTGCAGTCATTGAACTGCAGTTTGTTTGTTTGTTGTTGTTGGTTTTTTGTAATATTCATCAATGATATACAAACTTTGAAAATACTGAAAACATCTGTTTAGAAAACAAATCTCTTAACCAGCCTTAGCTGTATGTTGAGAGAGAGAGAGATACACACAACACACACATATACACACACATACATCTTTCATCTGAGACTATAAACCGAGGTCCCGTGTGCCAACACACACAGAACATCTTGCACACACCTTAAAATCTGTTCCGCCTATCTGAAGAGTAAGCCATTGTGTGCCAGTAGGAGCGGATGACAACATGTGCAAAACTGCATACATACGGGGACTGAATGTAAAAACAAGTACATGAGTGCTTATTCCATTATCCTCGAAAACCCCCCAATAAATTTTAAAAAATAAATAAAAGAATAAATCACACACACACACACACACACACACACACACACACACACACACACACACACACACACACACTTACACACACACATACACACACACATACACACACACACACACACACACACACACACACACACACACACACACAAGCTCAGAAAAACAACCTTTGAGTGTCTGCATGCGTGTTCCTACTCAACACCAGCCTCTTCAAAAACCAAACCAAAACCCAACAGCAACCAAAAATCACTGTTATTCACACATCACCGAGACTTAATGCTGACCCACCCCACCCACACACGCACGAACAACTCTTAGCAGCCCCATCCATCCATACACAACACAACACTCACTCATACTGGTATGGAATCAAACAGCAATACATCTCTGTAGTATCTATCAGCTCCGTCAGACATACATCAGGGAGAGAAAACTAATGGAGGTTTGCTTTGCTTGCTATGCCCTGCTGACTGACAACGATGGTCCCTGCCTTAACCCAAAATGAAATATAGCTTTTTTGTGTCTTGGAGATTTTTTTATGCGTATCAATCTGCCTGTCAGTATTGTAATTGTCCTTCGGAAAGTCCTTCGGATGAGACTATAAACCGAGGCCCCGTGTGCGAACGCATGCAGAACATCTTGCCACACGTTAAATCCTTTTCCGCTGTTCGAAAGAGTAGGCCATTGTGTGCCGGTGGGAACAGATGACAAAATTGACAAAACCGCATACACAGGCATAATTTATTTTTTAAAGTCATCTGAGCGCTTTGATTTGTTGCTTTACAAGATTCAGCGCTATATAAATTCCATACATTATTAATTGCCCTTCATGTGATGATTAAAGTGTTTTTGACTTTGACTTGACTTGACTTTGACTTCCTTGTCTGGCAAGCAGCAGCAGCAGGAGCAGCAGAAGAGCCAGCCAGTCATTAAGCAATGACCACCACCATCATCAACCACCACCAGCATCACCATCACGTCTCTGGGTCAGGATCAGTGCCTAGGTCTTTTTGCCAAGGGGATGGATGAGTGATGGATGGCGTTGAATGCATGTTGGCTTCAGCAGTCCACCGTGTTTAATTTGACACTGCGTGTTTGATCGGTTCGATAAGTTAGTCAGTCGTGGCAGCTTTTTTTCTTCTTCCCTTAAGAGACAGCAGCATCATCGTTTATTTTGTTGACGTGTTGGATGATTATTTTTTGTTGCTGTGAGGAAATAAGATGTTAAAAAGTGGTTTGGGATGTCTTTTGTGTCTGTGATATTAGGATTTTAAAAAAAATTATGATCAGAATGTCTTTGGTGATGTTAACAGTAGGGGTAAAGCAGTGGTTGTAATGATACTTGGAATTGTGGTAGAAATTTACTACAGATGATGATGTAGCAACATTGGAAGTAGGAGAGAGAGAGGGGGGGGGGGGGAGATAAAGAATCAGAGAGTGAAGGAGGGAGAGAAAGAGAGATAGAGAAAGAGAGAGGGGATAGATGAAGAGACAGAGAGTGAGGAAGAGAGAAAAAGAGAGACAGAGAGAGAGAGGTGTGGAGAGATAAAGAGTCAGAGAGTGAGGGAGAGAGATAGGGAAAGAAACACAGAGAGAGAAAAAGAGAGACAGAGATAGAAAGAGAGAGACAGAGAGAGAGAGACTGAGGGGAGGAGGTATCTTCCCTAGCACCAGAACTTTTTTGTTGAAAATAGCGTTTGCATAATTATCTCTACTAGTGCCTATTCAGGCATAACACAGACCCCTGACCTGTAATTTGTCACTTTCAGATGGGGATGGAAAGCTTAACGTTAGGAAATCAAACGGCAGTAAATAAAACTGTGCTGGGCCAGCTGAGCTAGCTAGACAGGGGAGAGGAGAGAGGGAGGGAGGGAGGGAAGGAGGGAGCCTTTGTTGTCACCTCAGTGAGCAGTAGGATCAGTGTTCTCCCTCATCTGGCGGCACAGCCAGTCCTTAAAGCCGTGACTGCCAGTGGCAGGAGCAGTGATGAGTTCAAACATGGAGATGGCTGAAGACATTAAGTGTGTGTCTGCTTCACTAGCCATGGTGAAAATCCATCCACGGGTTGCGTGGACAGTCAATAGCTTTGTTAATGGTTTCCTCCATGAAATACAATTTCATTTTCTTGTTAAGTATATGTTGTTAGTGTAAGTAGTTTATATCGACAGTAAATTTAAGAAAATAGTAATTTAGCTGTGCTTCAATTCGCAATGATCCTACTCGGATCATTAGTCCAGTATAATTAATTGATAAGAGCAGCATTGAACAGCAGCAGCAGCAGCAGAAGAAGAAGAAGAACAGCAAAGGAGGAAGAGGAGGAATGGCAATTGTAGCCTCTTTGATATAGGTAAAAAGGTAAAGGAGTCCCATAACCTATAAGGTCGTAGGGGAGCGAGGCGTCAGAGACCTCACTTCTCTAGGGCCAGCATATTGAGGGCGGCGCCCATCTCCTCTCCCTCGCTACTTTACCTTCCCTGACCCTAAAGAGGGCAGGTACCCATTTACAGCTGGGTGAACTGGGGGAACTGTACTGAAGCCAAGGCGCGCAAACGGTCACCCATCCAACTGGTAACCACGCTCGACACTGCTTAACTTGGCTGGGGGAAAGCGAGTGCTCTGACCACTGAGCTATCCCGTCCCCCCTTTTTGACATAGGAGCATTAAAAAGAATTACAGCAATATTACTAAAAAAAAATTATGCTTGCAGCAGTAGTATCTAGAGCATCCCCCCATAAAAACTAAGACAGGTATATTAAACAAGAAACACATAAACATTTGATATGAATTTAATTGCCGTTCCATCTTCTATTGTAAATATCCAGTTACACACTTCATCACATAAGAGAAGTAGTAGTAGTTGAAACAATAATAATACAAAAAAGAAGACTTGATGTTTTCCATACAAAGGGGATATGAGAGTGCTGTAGAGAGGAGGAAATGCAATGTTGATCCTTTGCACCATTACAAAAGAAGCTATCATTTGCAATGGGTGTCTCATCCAGGCATTAACTGATCCCAAACATGATAGTTCCCACTTTTTATGGGAGTACTGACTGCCGTGGCAAGAAATCAAATGGCAGTTGATGTGTGCAGCGCAAGTCCAGTCAGAAAGGGAGAAGGAGGAAACGTGGTTGGCTGTGCTGACTTGTATGTCCAGCAGTGGGTCAGCTGTTGCCCTGTGGCTGGCTGCACAGCCAGCTGGTCAGTAGTAACCATCATCATCAGTAGAACTGGTGTCATAATAATTTATATAAGACATGGGAAATTTGCATGCTTCATGAACCCTAAATCAGAAATTTCCACTGGGATGTAAATACGATCACAATAAAATGCTTCATGATGAGATTCTGTTCTCCTGTAAATATTATGTCACAACACCATCTTCTTTGCTAATTCTGTTGAAAGAAGCACAACTTTCTCTTTTTTGTGTGCTTGGTTTGTAACTTTATCACTGTTGGTCTTGTACATCAGGCATACGTAACTGGTGTGTAGAAAATTGTAATACCAGAAGATACTTGTAGCAAAATAATAAAAGAAAAAATGAAATCAACTAAATACATTAATTCATTATTTAAAGTGATAAAAACCTAGTTAGATTTCTATATGTTTCTGCTCTTTTAGAAGAAATACTTTGACGTGATGCAAAATTAAGTCATGTCATCTTAAATTGCCTTTTTGTATCTTTTGCAGGAAGCATGAATTTTGTGACATTATGAACAGTTTGGTGGGATGATGGAAACGATTGTGGAGAGGAAAAGTTGGAAAGTTAAATTATTCATGGAAAAGTGCGAGGAGCAGATTTTATGAATGTATGCACTACATAAATATATATCATTGTCATTATTTCCGAAACATATAAGATATGTTGATCCAGAAGTGATTTCTGAATTTTGAAGCATCATGAGAATGGTTTATCTGATCCTATTAAGTAGGCTAGAAGGCCTATAGACTTCTGAATGGACAGGCTGGATTCAGAATGGCTTCACAATTTGCTGGTCAGAAATGGAAGGATCTTCTTGCAGCTGTCTAAAAATTGGCACTGGGGAAATGATAACTTAACACATATCTCTTAGTGACAAAACTTTTGGGTGCAGCTTGTCACAACCCACAGGGGGGCGGGGTGGGGGAGAGAGAGAGAGAGAGGAGGAGAGAGAGAGAGAGAGAGAGAGAGAGAGAGAGAGAGAGAGAGACTTTCAGTATCCTTCTGAAAAGAAACTGCCGTTTGCATAATCATAGCAACTAGAGCCTATCCAGGCATGAATAGCTAGCGCGCCCTGGTCGTGTGATTTGTTACTTTTGGGGGGAGGAAAAGGAGTAAAAAATACTGAACCATGAGAAATCAAACAGCAGTAAATCTCAGCAGGGCCATCTGAGTTAGACACAGTGAGAGAGAAAGAGAGAGAGAAAGAGAGAGAGAGAGGGAGGGAGGGAAGGAAGGGAGTCTTTGTTGTCACCTCAGTGAGCAGTGGGGATCAGTGTTGCCCCCTCATCTGGCCTCACAGCCAGTCATTAAACTCATGATCTCCCATGTGACAGGATGAGCAGTGCAAACATGGAGATGGCTGAAGACGTTCAAGTGTGTTCTGCTTTGGTGATCTGAAGGATATTAAGTGACCAGCAGGGGGGCTTGTCTGACACAACCATGCCAGCCAGCCATGCATGTTAGTGGATGTGTCCTGATTTTTGTTGTGGATTTTTTTTCCTACTCTATTTTGTTGATTGCTGGTAAGGAAGGAAGTAAGTGATGAGGATGTAGAAGTTTGTGTCAGGGTTGGGTGGGGTTTTTTGTGTTGTTTTTTAAAATCATGCTTGAGCTGCTTTTATCGTACGCATCTTCAATGAATCAACATCTCGAGATAGCTAACAGTACCATTATGCTTGCAGTGGTGGTGGTCGTGGTGGTGGTGGTTGTGGTGGTGGCGGTGGTACTAGTAGTAGTAGTAGTAGTAGTAGTAGTAGTTGTTGTTGTTGTTGTACTACTCCTTACTTTGAACATCACTGCCTTCCTTAGTACTGGTACAACCAGCCTTTGCCTCTGTAATTCCTTACAGCACCCCTCTCTCCCTCCAACACACACACACACACACACACACACACACACAGAGAACTACGGCATCCTTCCTCTCCTGCCAAACACACACACACACAACACACACACACACACACACACACACACACACACTCATACACACAGAACTACGGCATCCTCCCTCTCCTGCCAACACACACACACACACACACACACACACACACACACTCATACACACAGAACTACGGCATCCTCCCTCTCCTGCCAACACACACACACACACACACACTCACACACACCAACGACGGCATTCCCCCTCTCCTTCCAAGACACGCACACCAACTTCACATTTTTCTCCATCTCAAGAAGACATGTAGTCCAGTGGTTAATGTGGGGATGACAGCATGCCTTTTTTTTTTTTTGGCATACACATAGTATGGACCATAATCCTCCCCTGTGACCTATACCCCCTACTCCAACTTTGCCCCTTACTTTATCCCCCTAGTTTCCCTCCTCCTAGTTCTACCCCTAAGCATACCCTCCTTCCTCTCCCCTCCCCTCCCCTCCCCTAGCCCACCTCCTTCGTTCTTCCCCCTTAGCTCCCCTTTTCCTTCCTGTCCCTTTCCCTTTTGCTTTATCCCCCTTAGCTACCCCTTCCTTCCACCTCCACCCCCGACTCCTCCACTACTACCACCACCAACCACCCCCCCCCCCCCAAGGGGCCCATTTTATCTAACTTACCTAGCTAACAAATTCCAAATTTTGAAGATGTCTTTCCCTACATTAGTTTGGAAATTTAACACACAAATTCCTACGATCATTTACTTTCACCCCATACATGTTCCAGACAGGTTAAACAACAATCTCTCAACAATTTCATATAAAAATTATTACTCCATTTTCATGAGATGAAAGCTCTTTTATCTGAACTACTAAACAATTTCAAACAATACAAAGGGATGTAATTTTTAAGATAGTCTTTGGAAGAGAAGTAATATTGACATCCATGGAAGGGAAGTAATATTGACATGAAGTTGCACACAGTGCGTGTTTGCAAATCTAAACACAAGTAAACAATGTTCATCATGCATGCATGTTGAAGGGAAGAAGAGAGAGAGAGAGAGAGGGAGAGAGAGAGAGAGAGAGAGAGAGAGAGAGGGATAGGTTAAGGGGGAAAGGAGGGGGTAGGAGAGGAGGGGTAGGTTGAGAGGGAGAAGGGAAGGGGGTAGGAAAGGGAAGAGGGGTAGGGTTAGTGGGGAAGGAGGGGGTAAATAAGCTTATGGGAAGGGTAGGTCAGAAGGGGTTGGGGTGGAAGGGGGGGGGGGTAGGGGTTTTTTTTTTTCTTCTTTTTCTCCTCTGTCTCTTTTCTCTCATTTTTCTCTCTGTTTCTGTCTGTTTCTCCCTATTTGTCTCTCTGCCTCTGCCTCTATTGTTCTCTCTCTGTCTCTCTGACTCTCTCTCTGTGTCTCTCTCTCTGTATCCTCCTCCATTCCTCTCTATTATGCATATGTGTACAACACACACATTCTCTCTCTCTCTCTCTCTCTCTCTCTCTCTCTCTCTCTCTCTCTCTCTGTCTTTCTGTCTGTTTTTGTGTTTTTTGTGTTTTTGTTTAATGTCCATTCACTACTTGATGATAGTGTCTGTCTCTGTTTATCTATCTATCTATCTATCTATCTATCTATCTATCTATCTATCTATCTATCTATCTATCTATCTATCTATCTATCTATCTGTCTATCTGTCTGTCTATCTGTCTGTCTATCTCTCTATCTATCTATCTATCTATCTCTATATCTATATCTATATCTATCTCTCTATATCTCTCTCTATCTATCTATCTACCTATCTATCTACTCCACAATATTTATTTTCATATACTCTACACATCAGTAATTCAGTTTCCTGCATCCATTCATACGCATGACGTACTTTTTTTTTCCTTTTTTTTTGCATTTTAGCATCTTTGCAAATCAGTGAATGTGTATTATGTGCACGTGCATAATGCACTAAGGCACCTGCGAGTTGATGTCTTCAGAAGAAAAATGTTAACTATGGAACTTCCATGCCGTCCTATCATCACAGGGCTTTTGAAGTTTGAAAGCATTAGCAACCTCCAAAAAGTGGCCCACTGCTGCTGCTTCTATTGCTGTTGCTTTTGCTGCTGTTGTATTGCTGCTGCCGTTGCTGCTGGTAGGGTTTCTGCTGCCTCTCATAATTTGTCAGGCCTCTATAGTGTAACATATACACACTCATCCCCCCCCCCCACCCACCCCCACCCCCCACCCCCCTCTCTCTCTCTCTCTCGCTCTCTCTCTCTCTCTCTCTTTTCTCTCTCTCTCTCTCTCTCTCTCTCTCTCTCTCTCTCTCTCTCTCTCTCTCTCTCTCTCTCTCTCTCTCTCTCTCTCTCTCTCAGGTCTTTCAAGGAGCAGGAAACCATAAAGCTTTTTTACGGGAATTCAAACAAAGAATGATTGAATGCTTCATACAACAATGGTCAGAGAAAATAACCAGTAGACCACGCTACAATCTATATAACTCCTTCAAAGGTATATTACAACCAGAAAAATACATGAACTTGATCACTTCCAGATACGTACTTACTATGTTTACACGCATTAACATTGGGAGTGACAGAACTCAACAGCAACAAATTTAGGTACACAGCAGACAGTAAGCTCTATGGCTTGTCCAAAGTGCAGTCATGCACCTGAGGATGAAATTCACTTTCTTTTCTACTGCCCAGCATACACTGAGTTGCAACATACTTATCTAGGCAAGTTTAATTTAGAACTTTTCAGAAACCAGAAGTTATCCTTTATGAAAGTTACAGAACCCTGAACAATACATCCACTAGGCAAAGTATATATTCTATGCCTTCAAATGCAGAAAATTACAATCTACTTAGTGGGTACGATATACTTCAATCAAAATATTAAGTTTACCTGGCACTGGTCAACGACCTCCCACTCTCCCCTCCCCCTCTCTTCCAAAGAATGAGAAATTCAAGGTTTTCTTTTTTTGTCATTAGCAAAAATGTGCTGCAAATTGTGTATATAAACATTCATTTCCCCATGTTTATGGACACTCTGAGTCTGAACAATAAACTATTTTGTCATTTGTCATTGTCATTTGTCATTTTCTCTCTCTCTCTCTCTCTCTCCCTCTCTCTCTCTCTCTCTCTCTCTCTCTCTCTCTCTCTCTCTCTCTCTCTCTCTCTCTCTCTCTCTCTCTCTCTCTCTCCTTCATTCAGTAATTTAGCAGGGTTGAGGTAACCAAAGAGAAAGGTAACAACCCCCCTACCCCCCCCCCCCCCCACCACCAATAGCAGTGATGGGTAGTGGCGGTGATAGTTGTCGGTATTGTAATAGTGGTAGTGGTAGTGTGGTAGTGGTGGTATTGAAGAAGAAGAAGAAGAATGATGATGATGATGATGATGATGATGATTGTGGTGTTGATGCTGATCGGTGTGGATGGTGATTTTTGGTTGTTGTTGTCCAAATCACATAGTGTGTATGGTTAATTCAAAGACTACTACTACTGCTACTACTACTACTACTACTACTACTACTACTACTACTACTACTACTACTCCTACTCCTACTACTACTCCTACTACTACTACTACTACTCCTTCTACAGCTGCTGCTGCTGCTGCTGCTGCTACACACACAAGACTAAACCATATACAGCGACAGTAATTTCTGCAAAAAATGACATACAAAACTCTAAAGTTCATGCATAAAAAACAACAGCAAAAAAGGAAACCAACAAAAACAAAAAAACCCCATATTGGACTTGACATAAAAACCACAAAGTTCACCATCTAAAAAAAATTTAAAAGAAGAAGAAAGTCGGACTTGTTGTATATAGATTTGTAGGTAGACTTATCACAACCTAGTTTGTCATTAATTTTGTTTCCCTATTTCTTCGTATAATGTCAGTAATAGTCAATAGTACACAGACAGACAAGCAGACACGTCAACGAGTGGATGATTCCCGCCGTCAGCGCCTGGGCTTTATCACAGTTCTTGATTAAACCATTGACGCTGGGGGCAACAGCAAAGTGAGAGGCTGCATGACCAGTGGCTTTCCCACTCATGGAATTCCACTTTACAGCTTAGTCTTTAGTGATCGACTATGACTCTAGGCTTGACTCGCACAGTCCTTATGTGCTGCAGCCCTGGGGGCTGGTTGGCCTTTGGAGAACATCTCTAACGCTGACTGTCCTTATGCCCACTTGGCCGAGAGAGTGGGGATGTGCTGTGGGCAAGGCATCTCCACTATAATCAAATTTCTGCCCAGTTTCCCAAACAGCAGCTGCCTCCTCTACTGTTTTGGAGGTCATCGTCGGACACGACGGACAAACATACAGTGGTGGTGGTGGTGGTGGTAGTGGTTGTGGTCGTAGTAGTAGTAGTAGTAGTAGTAGTAGTAGCAGTAGTAATAGTAGTAGTAGTGGTAGTAGTAGTAGTAGTAGTAGAAGTGGTAGTAGTAGTAGTGGTAGTAGTAGTAGAAGTGGTAGTAGTAGTAGTGGTAGCAGTAGTAGAAGTGGTAGTAGTAGTGGTGGTGGTGGTAGTAGTAGAAGCAGTAGCAGCAGGAAATCAAGAGAGAGAGAAGGGGGGGGGGGGGGGGGGGAAGGTGCAGAAAAAAAGGTTTGGAGGGGTTTTTTTCCCCAAACTTAAAGACACTGTCATCTACTTATTGGATCTGAAGTCCCTCTGGACATCAGTCGATTCTGTATAGGACAGTTCTCTTTTTTGATGGAAATATTGCGTCCTATGAAATATGAAAAAAATAAACTATTAGCACCCATCTCCTCTTCCTCGCTGCTTTACCTTCCCTGACCCAAAAAGAGGGCAGGTACCCATTCACAGCTGGGTGAACTGGGGGACTGTACTGAAGCCAAGGCGCATGAATAATCACCCATCCAAGAGGCGACCACGCTCAACACTGCTCAGGGAGAGCGAGTGCTCTGACCACTGAGCTACCCCGTCCCCTGACTCTATCTTGGTTCAGTCAGACAGGGTGAAGGAGGAAGTGAGGCTGGCTGTGCTGTGCTGCCTTGTGTTGTCTTGTCCAGCAGTGGGTCAGCTGTTGTGGGTCAGCACGGCCAGTCAGTGTGGGTCAGTGGGGAATGACCTTTAGCAGCATGTCACGGAACAACATCAGTGTCAACATGAACATGGACATGATTGATCACATTCATTTTTAATGTGTTTGCTTCGCTGTTTACAGAAATTGAACTGTCTGTAAATAAAGAGACCCCTTTTTTTGCCTTTCTGATAAAGATTCCTTCTCATAAATCACAGCTGTCTTCATTTGGGAATGTCCTTCTGGTTGGTATCTTAAACAACAACCCCCCAAAAAATCAACTGGAACCTGGTAACTGTTGAACAAGGCTTTAAAGTGATTAGGCCTAAACTATTTTTTGTGGATTTCTGGCCTTGGTGAGCACAACAGCTTACAGGCTTCTAAACTTCTGAAGTTAACGGTTTGCTGGTTCGAATCTCAGTGTCGCAGCATTGAGGATTTGGGACAATAGTTCTAATGATTCCTCAGCTCAACTCATTTCCAAACTTACTAACACCTTGCCGTTCTTTGTGCGTACATAAAAGCAAAAGATTACAATATTTTTGTATTTTTTTTAATTTTTCTTTTATTCTTTCATATTTTATTCTTTAATATCGAGGATAATGGAATAAGCACTCATGTGCTTTTTTACATCCAGTCCCCATGTGTATGCGGTTTTGCAAATTCTGTCATCTGTTCCCACCGGCACGCAATGCCATACTCTTACGAAAAGCGGAACAGGATTTAACGTGTGCGCAAGATGTTCTGCGTGCGTTCGCACACGGGGCCTCGGTTTGGGGGAGAGTGGAGTCTGCACTGATGTTAACTCCAGGGGAAAAAATCCCCAGTCTGCACGTTAAGAAAGTTTCTGTTGTTTCTGTCAGCTTTTGGTGGGTTGTAGAAACATCATGATGCCTCGCAATGCAGCAACAGACTGATCAAAGCCTTGGGTTTTGCAGCTGGTCACGGACTATCGTGCTGAGCAGATTTCTTGACAGACGTGGAGTAGTTTATATGGAATGCTCATGACACTATTAAAGCTGGCATTTCCTGTAACAGCGCTAGTGACTGTAAAGCTAGCTGTATGAGTGATAACGATTTGTCCAGTGATGTATATTTGAGGGTTAATCATAATATTTAATTTTGTTTTTAAATCACATAGATTCGCCCCCATAATTTTTCTTGGGGAAAGAAACTTTTAATGTGCATTCCTGTGAAATGTTTGTTTGTTTGTTATGGTTCGCACATATTGAGTTGCATGCACACTGTTATGCTTTCTCTCTCTGACTCTCTCTCTCTCTATTTCTCTCTCTCACACGCGCGCGCGCACACACACACACACACACACACATACACACACACCACAAACCCCCATACTTCCTGTAGTTCACCCCCCACCCACCCCACCCACCCCTCCCACCCCCTCTTCCCCTAATCCACACCCCCATCCCCTACTCTCCAAACTTCACTCTGTCTCTACTCCTACCTTATCCAGGAGGGGAAAAGACTTGCTATAGAACAAACCACAACAAACAAACAGCCATCAACGCCTTTCACCTTGTCCAACTGGAACATTCCTCTGTCCATCCATCATCACCACCAACTACACTACCTACACTTTTACCTTAGATGGAGAGACAAGATGGACAAGCCGACAGCGCCCCATCAGAAGCTGCGATCACAGAAGAAATGCCGACTTCTTCGCTCTCTCGGCTGCACACCGGTATTAGAAATTCGCACTTTTCCTTCTGGTTTTCCATATGACTCATTTCATACCGCACGTTCTAAGGCATCCACAGAAATAGAATCCACTTTTTTGTGTGAAAGACTAGCCTCTGACTCAAAACTCATGTGATTTTGCACAAATTTGGTATATTTGAATGTTGTTTTTTTTAAATTCAGCAAACATTGTACCCCCTCAGTCTTTTTCGTCTGCTAGCTTTCTTACGGCAATATGCATGCGCAGGGGTCAACACTGTAGAAATACCAGCAATTCTTATTTGATGATTATTTCCTACTTTCTCGTGACTACCTGGTATTGCTCTATATGTCCTCAATCCCTCAAAAAAAACTAGTACACTGGGTATTTTTTTCATACTTTAAAAAAATCTGTGAAAATCACCAGCATTTTTCCCCCCGACTCGCACTCTCTAGAAGATACTACATGACCCCCGCAAGGTACTACAGGTGTGTAGCCCCCACCGGTACCATCATTGAAAGGAAGCAGACGTGACTGTTAGTAGTAGTAAGTAGTAAACTGGTATAGGCTATACTAGCAGCATTGGCTTTTGTTGTGTCTGCTGCCTATGCCTGCTACTTTCCGGAGCCTTGCATTATTTGCAAGAAATGGTGTATGGAGGAGAGAAGAGTGGTGAGAGAGAGAGAGAGAGAGAGAGAGAGAGAGGAGAGAGAGAGAGAGAGAGAGAGAGAGAGAGAGATGAAGAGGAGGAGAGAGAGAGAGAGCAAGGAGAGAGGAGGAGAGAGAGAGAGATGGTCTGATACTGGATGTAGGAAGGAAACACATTGTTTTGTCCTTGTTTCTTATCTACTGTCCTGATCGTTGCGGTGTGGAGGAGGGTAGGTTGGGGGAGGGAGGAATGGGGAGATTATGGGGGATATGGTGGCGGAGGTAGGTTGTAGTGGGGTGGGGTGGGTTGGGGGAAGGTGTGTGTGTGTGCATGCACGAGAGAGAGAAAACTCTGAAATCTGAAAATGGTTAAAAACACATCGGCGTTATGCCACAATACAGTTTGAGGGGCAAAAATGGACAGATGCGAAAAAAAACAAAATAATAACTTGAGTGAGAGACAGACAGACAGACAGAAAGACAGACACAGACAGACAAACACACAGACACACAGACATAGACAGACGCACAGGCAGACAAGAGACCCTGGGAATGCATGCCTAATGCATACAGAGCCCAAACAGGCCTGATCATGTTCGTTACGGTTCTTACAGTACACCACAACAGCAAACAGACAGACCATTGTCACGTCTATGTTCCCCCCTCAGGCTCTCTCTAGTCTTACCTCCTTTTCCACTGTCCTTTAAGAATTTGATGAAAGGTTTTTTTTGGCCGAGGATAATTGTGTACAAGTGTGTGCTGCACACATGGCGTTCATGTGTTCGTTCGTTCTTTAGATTTTAGTCTTTTCACTTGTAGTGATATTAGACGAAGGGAGACAGACAGGGAGAAAAGAAGAAAAGCAGATGCTTGTGGGTGACTAAAAGTTTGAGTTTTGTCACTTGTAATGTGTGTTTGTGTGTGTGGAGGAGGTGGGGGGGAGATGCGCGCGCCCTGTGTGTTTATGAACGCTTGTCTGCATTGTGTATATCTATCTATCTATCTGTCTATCTATCTATCTATCTATCTGTCTATCTATCTATCTATCTATCTGTCTGTCTGTCTGTCTGTCTATCGATGGATAGATAGATAGATAGTTAGATGTGTGTGCGCGCGCGCATGTGAGCTGGGCAGAGAGAGAGATAGAGAGAGAGTAGAGGAGAGAGAGAGAGAGAGAGAGAGAGATTACCAACTCAATGGATAAAGGACCTGTGTGCTAGCCTAGTTGGAATGGCATGGTGCTCATTGAAAAGACATCAGTGACCTTGATCGTCGAAGTCACACACTAGGAAAACTGTAGCGACATTTATGTTTTTGTTTCCCCCATGTCCTTGGAAACAGCCATACACGCAAACTGTGCGTCCAGAGTGTACAGTTTTTGGTCCCATACTCCGACTTCTGAGGATTGTTTCTCCTTCAGAGGAGAGTGCAGAATGTTATGTTTCGAGCTTGTCATGGCTGAAGGCAATCTCATCATAACATTTCATGTAGTCCTTGGCGGGGACGGGATAGCTCAGTGGTCAGAGCACTCGCTTTCCCCCAA
>CM054137.1:64548830-64561330 GCA_028751875.1 Rapana venosa | reverse complement strand
TGCAAAATAAATGAGCCACGTGTGCTTGCTTGCGTGCGAGCGTGCGTGCGTGGCGTGTTCGTGTGTGTGCGCGCGAGTGCGTGCGTATTCGTACTTGTTGTGTGTACGTGTCTGTGAGTGCATGCGTGCGTTCTGTGCGTGCATGTGTGTGTTTATTTTTATTTTATTTTATTTATTCTTTTATATCGAGGATAATGGAATAAGCACTCGTGTGCTTTTTTTTTTTTGTTTTTTTACATCAAGTCCCCGTGTGTATGCGGTTTTGTAAATTTTGTCATCTGTTCCCGCCGGTACACAATGGCCTACTCTTACGAAAAGAGGAACAGGATTTAACGTGTGCGCAAGATGTTCTGCGTGCGTTCGTACACTGGACCTCGGTTTATAGTCTCATCCGAAGGACGTACTTGTATTCGTACTTATGTGTGTGTGTGTGTGTGTGTGTGTGTGTATGTGTATGTGTGTGTGTATGTGTGTGTGTGCGTGTCCGTTAGTGCGTGAGCATGTGTGTGCGTGCGTGCGTGCGTGTGTGTGTGTGTGCGCGCGCGTGCGTGCGTGTGTGTGTGTGCATGCACGCGCGTTAGTGAATACGCGCATGTATGTGTACGACACCTACTGGCGTGTACATATAGAACACACTAAACTTGAAGACATTTGCACACAATCATACAACATAATTATCACTCTCTCCGTTTAAATCATTCAGGGATTTATGACAGAACAGATAACTGCTATAGACTAGGGGGAACATGACACTACCATAGTGTGTCAAACTCCGCCACCTTTATGACACACTTCATGGCCTGAGTGGCCACACTCCACAGATGTCACAGTCCTCCAGTTAGTCTAAACCAACAGCATGATGACCTCTTATACCATCATCACTATCAGTGTAGAGTTGAGGGGGGCATAGCAAGCACATCTTGGAGAAGGTTAGGTTACACGCTAAAATGTTTGTTCGTTGTTACCTGTCGAATTTGTGAGGAGCAGTTGCTGTCAAACTTTCCAGTAAAAATGTCAAAAGGCTTCAGTGGTTTAAAAGGTGGTAGGTGGCAGACATGTTATATTCAGGGAATTAATAACCATTTTATCATCAATGTTGGCATTAGGTTAACTGCTTTTGTTCATTTTTATTTTAAAGAGAAGGTTAACTACACCGTTTCTTTTTGGGAGAAAAAAAATGAATATGTGTGCCAGTATCTCCTGTACATAAACAACGGGTGGTTTATTTCGAGTCCATTCACACAGATAGATGGCTTTGTATTCAGAAAGGATCGAGGTCAAAATGATTATTTGTTTGTCTCCAAAAACCACGCTTTAACGAGAAAAAGAATAGATAGCATTTTAAATTTTTAAGGAGAAAAAAAAAACAGAAGAAAACGTTCATTGAAGGCACATGAATGAGCTATCAGCATTCAGAATGTATTTTCACTGCATCAGGGAGTTTCTCAAGAAAAAAAAGAAGAAAAAAAAGAAAAGATCCAGACCTTGGCTTGTTCTTGGCTCCAAGGACTAGTAAATTGTTCCGACCTAAAGACAGCCACACGTGGCCAACATGTAGCATAAACCACCATCCCTCAGAGGAATTGGCACTGTTCTAACCATCGCTAGGCCTAACTCTGTGATGTGGGTAGAAAGAGAAAGGGAATGGTGACTTGTTGATTGATAGTGGCCACTGCTTCTTGCTGCGTTGTGGTCAGGGCGAGGAATATCAAAACTACATCATTATTATTAATTATTCGTCAAAAGTCTGGAGGAGATATTCAGCTTTAGTACACAACCCTGAGCTAAATTATACGACTTTTGCTATATCTACTGTATTATAATATATTATAATTATATAATTATATATATATATATATATATATATATATATATAAATAAAATAATATATATATATATATATATAAAATATATATATTCTCATTAAATCGTATCGGCCAAAGCAAGACAGTGCCGAGTGCCATTTGGTATTTGGTTTAGAGTGAAAATGACTTTTTGTTTTAGTATCAATTGTCTGTAAAAAAAAAAAATTTAAGCTCACCAAAATATCCAAACAACAACCAAAAAAAAAAATGTATCCCGAAAACAAAACCAACAACAACAATAAGAAACGAACGTGGTGAATAAACATCTTTCTTTTAAATTTTGTAATAGAAGAAACAAACAAACAAAACAACAAAATATCGAAAAAAAATAATTCAGTAAAAAAAAAACGAAATAAAAAATGCGAAGCAAAAAATAAGAGAAACAGTAATAAAATTTTAAAAAATCAATGAAAGTTGAAGTCAGGCAGCGGTGGACACGACCTCTAAAGGGGATAGCATGTAGCTTCACACTCCACTGGAGAAAGTCCAGAATAATGGAGCGGACAAAATGCCGGACTGTTGTACTCTCCATTTCCAGCTTCCGCTATTTTGTAGTGGAGCCTTCAGCTTTCGTCGCATGTACCACCAAACAAATTGTTTTTAAACAACAACAACAGCAAAACCAAAAAAACAAAAACAAACAAAAAAACCTCCCCAAAACAACCCCCCCCCCAAAAAAAAAAAAAAAAACCCAAAACCAAAAAAAAACAACCAAACCAAAACCCACCCAACAACAACAAACAAACAAAACCTGAAAAAAGTGTGAAACAAAATAAATAATGAATGAAAGAAAAGAAAGAAACTACAAGAAAACTCAACATATCGTGTACTGAATGTGAACAAAAAGGAAGACCATAACGCCCATAGGTGATAAGACAGAAAGTCTCTATCTCCATGTACCACCAATAAAATTTTAAAAAGATCAAAACTGTATAAAACCAAAACCAAATCCTGAATGAGAGAAAAGAAGAAAGAAAGAAATAGAGAAAGAAAGAATGAATGAATGAAGGAAAGAAAGAAAGAAAAGAAAGGAAGAAAATTCAGCACATCATGTACTAACTTTTTTTTTAAAGTGAAGATGTTAAACACCTTAAGAAAGCAAATCTGCCACCTAAAGCAGGACGAATGACTCTGCCTGTGTTAAAATAGGAAAGAAAGAAAGAATGGAAGGAACGAAGGAAGAACGAAAGAAAAGAAATAAAAAAGAAAATCCACCATAATCATCAAGTGCTAAATTTCAACAACAAAAGAAGATGTTAACACCTTAAGACAGCAAATCTGTCACCTAAAGCAGGAAGAACGAGTGCCTGTGTAAAAACAGAAAAGAAAGAAAGAAAAACAAAGAAAGAACGGAAGGAAGGAAGGAAGGAAGGCAGCAAGAAAGAAAAGAAAATTCAACATATCAGGTACTAAATTTCAACGAAAAGTGGAGATCTTTACACCTTAGGAAAGCAAATCTACCACCTGAAATAGAAAGAACCAGTGCCTGTATCACAACAGAAAAGAAAGAAAATCGAAGAAAGAACGGAAGGAACTAAGGACGGTAGAAAGAAAGAAAGACAGACAGAAAGAAAGACAGACAGACAGAAAGAAAGACTTTTTTTTAAAAAGGAGAGTGGGCTTATCAACATATACGGCTGACTGAACATGTCTTTACTGACAAGTCTCTGCAATCATCTCAATCATCCTGATTTTGTTCTGTTCTAGTTTTCTTTTTTTTCTTTCTTTGTTAATCATTCAATGTGTTTATTTATTTTGTTCCTTTAAACGCAAGAATTTGAATAGCTCTAAAAGACTGGGTGGAAAGAGCTATGTGTCTTTGAGATGCGCATTTAAATTTTCATCAGGAAAGAGGGGATTTGTTCTAAAAAACAACAACAACAACAGAACAACGACAACAAAGAAAGTAGGGGCTAGTGCGTGCCGGAGTTTCAAAATCTTGTTTATAAATGTATTTATTTATTCATTCATTTATTGATTTATTTCTCTCTTTCAGTTTGTCCTTTGATTTCTCAGAATTGCGCTTAAATCACATCGTTTATTCATTAATTTTGTTGTTTATTTTGTATTGTTTTATTCACCTATTTATTTTTCTACTATTCATTTGTTTTTTCACGTTTTGTTTGTTTATCTATTTATTTGTTTAATTCATTTATTCCTCTGTTTTAATTGTCCTTGGTTTCTAAAATGTGTTTTTTCAATCGTAAGTTGTGCCACGTTAACCTTGGTTTTGTGGAAATCTGATGACAAGAGCATCGCCACCTGCTGCAAGATCAGACTGATGCGTTCCCCAGATCAGGTCCGTAGTAATTAATTTGTGTACGCACGTGAAGCGTGCACCACAACAGCAGACATTGAAAGAAAAATGCTGTACAGGCAATGGAGATGAGGTACTTTCGCAAACTTTCTATAATCTCGTATACAGATCACATAACCAACAAGGAAGTGAAAACCAGAACCGAATTCCTGACTTCATTTTTTTTTAATTAAGAAGAAAACAAAAAACCCACAAAAATAAAAACAAAAAGCCCCACAAAAATAAAAACAAAATCCCCCACAAAAATAAAAACCAAAAAAATCTCCACTGCAAACTGAAGTTGTCACAGGAACATCTGGACTGGCCAAGACTGTCCTACTACAGGGAACAGTACAAGGAGGGAGACGAAGAAGAGGCAGACAGAGAAAACGATGGGAAGACAACATCAGAGAGTGGACTGGCCTTGAGTGGAACGACTGGCTACGGAAAGCTGAGAACCTCGATGAGTGGAGGAAGTTGGTTGTAAAATCTTCAGTGGTGTCCCACAAAGACCTCACAAACTTGCGAGATAGGTGAATGTGAAAGATGACACGGGTAAAACATTTTCTTTGGTTTTGATCTTTGTGAAGCCACAAAGCTGAAGAGATACATGCACGCAGAACATCTTGCGCACACGCTAAACCCTGTTCGCTTTTCCAAAGGGTAGGCCATTGTGTGCCGGTGGAAACAGATGACAAAATTTACAAAACCGCATACACACGGGGACCAGATGTAAAAAAGCACACGAGTGCTTATTCCATTATTCTTGATATAAAAGAATAAATCAATATAAAAAAAAATGAATGCATTACATTGCTAGTAAGAGCTGATACCCAAACCAGAGAATGAAATGAAAGTAGAATGGATTGTTTCAAGATCGTTCATGGATGGTTTTGACATCGGGTACATGTCGTTTTGAGATCGGGTACATGTCGTTTTGAGATCGGGTACATGTCGTATTGAGATAGGGTACATGTTGTTTTGAGATTGGGTACATGTTGTTTTGAGATCGTGTACATGTTGTTTTGAGATCGGGTACATGTTTAGAGATCGGGTACATGTCGGTTTGAGATCGGATACATTTTTTGTTTAGATCGGGTACATGTCGTTTTGAGATCGGGTACATGTTGTTTTGAGATCGGGTACATTTTTTGTTTAGATCGGGTACATGTCCTTTTGAGATCGGGTACATGTCGTTTTGAGATCGGGTACATGTTGTTTTGAGATCGGGTACATGTATTGAGATTGGGTACATGTTGTTTTGAGATCGGGTACATTTCTTGTTTAGATCGGGTATATGTCGTTTTGAGATCGGGTACATGTTGTTTTGAGATCGGGTACATGTATTGAGATCGGGTACATGTCGTTTTGAGATCGGGTACATTTTTTGTTTAGATCGGGTACATGTCGTTTTGAGATCGGGTATATGTATTGAGATTGAGTACATGTTGTTTTGAGATCGGGTACATGTCGTTTTGAGATCGGGTACATGTTTTGAGATCGGGTACATGTCGTTTGATATCGGGTACGTGTTGTTTTGAGATCGGGTACCCATTGTTTTGAGATCGGGTACACGTTGTTTTGAAATCGGGTACATATTGTTTTGAGATCGGGTACGTGTTGTTTTACTTAAGATCAGGTACATGTTGTTTTGAGATCAGGTACATGTTGTTTTGAGATCAGGTACGTGTTTTGAGATCAGGTACGTGTTTTGAGATCGGGTACATGTTGTTTGACATCGGGTACATGTTGTTTTGACATCGGGCACGTAGTACATTGAGATCGTTGTGATACTACTTTGAATGGAGTATGTATTGATTTGTTGTTGTGTTTTTAGATCGTTTGTGTATTGTTTTGCGATCGGGTACGTATTGGTCTCTTCGCGTATCTCCAAATTAATGCAGAAGATCAAATATTATGCGCGTTAAAGATCCTGTAATTTATGTTGGCGTTCGGTGGGTTACGGAAACACAAACATACCCAGCATACATCCCCGAAGTCGGAATGCGGCTCTCTTTATGATGGGCATACGCAAAATCTGACCACTGGTAAACCACAAGGAAGCTCTAACCAAGAAACGAAAAAAAATAAGTACGAACGTTAATTCCTGGGGAGAACATCTTTTCGAAGGAACACCTTAGCCGAGAATCGAACAACGTACCTTCAGTTATCGTCAGATCCCGAGTGCAACGCTCTAACCACTAGGCTGTTGCCACCTCACCACAAGCAGTGCACGATAATAGTAAATAACACGATACGATAAGACACATTACACCACTTCTCGACCCCATACGCTCCCTGGTGACAAAGACCTGCAGCAAAAATAGCGTATCAGCCCCCATCCCACAGACCATCTTGCAGCCACTTCCTAACCTCTCTGCTTCCTCTAGACACTCAGCCCTCCTTATCACAGTCCCTAAATCGGAAAATCTCCGCTGGGACTTTAATATAATCACCACCACCACCACCACCACCACCACCACCACAACAACAACAAGAAGGGAGTATCAGTGTGCCGGCAACTTGGAAAGACAAGCAGTTTTTATGACGCTTCTGGGAGGACTCGGTGACTATCTCCGTGGTCATGGGGTCTTCTGGCTGTTCCTATTGATAATATAGATCAGTGACGTGGACTGGCTTGTATGTATCTTTGTGGGGGGCAGCAGAGAGATAGTATGTCTTATGGTCAAAGTTTACCATGGGAACGGTCAAAGATAACCGTGGGAATTTGGGTGGGGGGGGGGGGGGTGAGTTGCATGCTTGTTTTGAGGCTTGGAAATTGTTTTTTGTGTGTTTTTGTTTGCTGAAGTTGTTTTGGGTTTCTTGGTGTGTGTGTGTGTGGTTTTTTGGTTGTTTTGGTTTTGTTTGCTTGTTTGTGGGGGGGTTTTCCTTGGGTTTTCGTTTTTCTTAGGATGGTGTTTTGTTTTGCTTTATGTTTTTATCTATTTCTTCAGAAGTTTGTTTTGTTCTCTTTAAAGGCTTCAGTTGCACGCAGATTATGGAGCACTGTTTGTTTGCTTTGCTTTATTTTCTCTGTTTTTGGAGAGTGTTTCACACGTCTCTTTTCATGGACCACTGTTTAACTTTGAAAACGGGTTGTGGATTTCGATGACTAAAACTGAAAGCAATAAATCCCATTGAGGTTAAGGTGATGGAATGAATACATTTGATTCATCCAGCTCATAAAAAAGAAATCTCCACATTCACAGCCATAATGGCCGCACCAGCTGCAGAGGGCAAGAGTCCTATCTAACCGCAGACTGCATCACTACACTGACATCACTAAACAATGAAAAGCCCATTCGTTCCCTAAAAAAACACCCCGGAATCGAACTCACTGTCCCCAGAATGTGCCACTTCTCTTACCTAACCATGGACTACATATCCCAAGACCGACAACTACACTTAAACAATGAAACGCCAATTTGTTCCCTAACACACCCTGGAATCAAACTCACTATCTGGTGAACGTGCCCCTCTCTTTCCTAACCAGGACTAACAACAACACTGAACAATGGAAACGTCCATTCCTTCATTCCCTAAAACACCCTAGAAGCAAACTCACTATCACCTGCCTTCATAAGGCAACCCTGCCACCCAGCTGCTAGACACGCGCCCTTGACCATATTGAGAAGAGCCCTGTTGATGACACTGCACGGACAACTAATGACCATAGCTGTAGTGACCACAGCGGTCGTGTCCACTCTTATCTCTGGCCTGATTAACCCTATCGCCGCCGCCCCCCCCCCCCCCCCCCCTTCCCCCTTTCCCCTGGGTTGTAGGAACAAGGAGACTGGGTGATGGTGGTTACAACATCTGCTAGGACACTTTTTTCTTCCTGGACCGCTCAGACAGCAACTACTGTTGTCTGTCATATGAGCGTAAATGCATCCCGCTGCCGTTAGGCGCCTGATAAGTCAGGCCCAGCGCATCCGACATCGGCCTGTGCTGGGAAACGAGAGGTTCAGACAGTTGTGCACGTGCCTTGATTTAGTTTTCCCCTGCAGTCCTTTATCAGTGATGAAGAATAACAAAGAGATTGAGGGTATGGTTATAGTTTGTAGGGGTTATGAAGACTTTGTGAGGAGGCTTGTTGCTATCTGTAAATGGTTGTAGAACGTTGTAAAAATCAATGAATGGTTTACTATGTGTTAGTAGCTGTTGGGGACCAGATAGCTCAGTGATCAGAGCACTCGCTTTTCCCCAAGCTAAGGTTAAGCAGCATTGAGCGTGGTCACCAAGAGGATGGGTGACCGTTTGCGCGCCTTGACTTCAACATAGCTCCCCAGTTCACCCAGCTGTAAATATATACCTGCCCTCTTTAGGATCAGGGAAGGTAAAGCAGTGAAGGAGATGAGATGGGCGCCACCCTCGATATGCTGGCCCCTGGAGAAGCTGAGGTCTCTGACATCTCGCTCCCCAACCATAGCGTAGGTTATGGGAACACCAGCAAAAAAAACAGTATCATAAACAGTCCCTTGAACAAGATGGTCGATGCTGGGACACACGAGGGACGCTTTGGTCGATACTTTTCTGCAGACTGGTCTGTCTTCAGCTGTTCCCAGCAACACAGTCATGTCAAGATCGGTCCAGTCTTTTGGTGTTCTGTGTCCAGTCCTTCATCTGTCTGCCCCTGCAGCTTTCTCCTTTAACTTGTCCCCTGCAGGACAGTCTTGGTAAGAGAGCTGCGACGCGTGATGTGGCCAAACACACCACGCCAGCTTAGGAGTTGTAAACGCTTGTAAAACAAATACATAGTAGTTTAAGGCAATGGTAGGAACCAAACTGTTAGTAGTTATAGACACTGCTAAAAAAAACCCAATAAATTGTTTACCATTAGAAGCTGTAACGATTTAAAAAACCAATAAATGGCTTACCATCTATTCCTAGCGATAGATAATTATAAATGGAAAAAAAAACTTAACCCAATCTATTTACAGCAAAAGATAGTAGTAATAATAATAAAAAAAACAGTGCATGGTTTACTATTTTCTTTTGTAGTAGAAGATAATATTGTAAAAGAAAAAATACAAAAACAAAACCCCCAATAAAATGGTTTCCTATATCTTAGTATTTGTAGACAATGTAAAAATTAATAAATAACTTACTGTCTAATATCTAATTTCCCCTGTGGGGATTCCGTGGTAGTGTGGGGGGAGGCTGTCAGTATAAATAGTATCCCCACCTTCTGGAAATTCTGTGATTGGAATTCTCTCTTTTCTATCCCTTTCTCTTTGTTTCTGCATAGTTCCTTTTTTGTTTTGTTTTTGTTTGTTTTTTTAATCTGTCACCTCCTTGTTGTCTATTTTCTGCCTTCTTAGTCCATTCTCCTACCTGGTTTTTTTACAGACAGACTTAAAAGATAAGAATTCTCTCCGATGCTGATGTCGGATTTGCTGGGCCTGACTTGTCAGGCGCTTAACGGCAGCGCAACGCATTTTCGCTCATATGACAGACAACAATATTTGCCGCTTGAGCGTTCGAAGAAGAAGAAGAAGATTTTTTTGTAGTTAAAGGTTACTTGTAAAACTGATAAAGAGTTTACTATTTATAGTCATGAACATCTGCAAACCCAATAAATGATTTACTCTTCTATTCAAGTGGTAGACTATAGCAAAACCCAATCAATTTGTTTTGGGGTTGTTGTTGTTTTTTTTGTTTTTTTGTTTTAATTGTGGGTTTTGTTGTTATTGTTTGGGGTTTTTTTTGGGGGAGATGAATGGGGATGGAGGGGGAGAGTTGGGTGGTGGGGGTATATGTAGTTTATCTTTTGTTGTTTTCATTTGTGTATTTGCTTTGGTTTTTTATATTTGTCTGGGGCTTGGGACTTTCTTTACTGGTTGGCTGGTTGACTGGTTGAGTACTTCTGGTTTTATATTGGGAGGGGGGGTGGAGGAGTATATGATTAGGAGGGAGTATGGCTCTGTCAGGAATGCACTCAATTTGGCCTGGAAATTTGCTTTAAAAACCGAATTAATTAACTGCTTAAACTTGTATCTATCAACCGAAGCACAGTCACTAATTTAGCTGGGGGGTTGGGGGGGGGGGGGGGGGGGGGGGTTGACTGTATAAATGAGCAACAACAACACATAACAAAAAGGTGATAAATATATAGCAGGAAAAAAATAATAAAGCAGATAAATAATTAAACAGACAACATAATTATATGCCTATATACGTGCATATACTACATTGACATACTGCAGGCACATTTTTTTTCTAAAAGGGAAAAAACAACAAAACCACAACACAAACCAGAGGCACCAACAAAATGTTCACACAGCCTGTGTTATCCAATGTTGACATACCGCATGCAACAAACAAAACAAACAACAACAGCAACAACAACCCAGAAAAACAAAATGAAACAAAACCAAAACGCACAACAACAACAAAATGTGCACAAAATCTATGGTATGCAATGTTGGCATACCATAAGCAAGAAAGTGACTACCACCAACAAACAAACAAAAGCCCCCACAAATCATGTGTGTATACGATTCGTTCATTCCAGTGTTGGCACACAGCTTGCAAAACAAAACAAGCAAAGAAGGAAATAAAAAGAAACAAACAAAACATAAGATATGTACACAACCTTACGTTAATGCATCGCTTTAAAAAACAACCCAACCCCCTCCCCCTAAAAAAACAAACAACAAACCAAAAAAAACAACCCCAAAATTGCAACTACACACACCAAAACAAAACAAAACAAAGCAAACACAGACAAACGAAAAGCCTCTTTTGAAGAACATCAGTGCCTAACATAACTTCGTTGATGGGAGCCTACATTATACAGTCAGCTAGCTGATTAGCAAGACATCTCAGCTGTGGTCGTTATCACAGTGTGGTATGACTACCTAGGTGTTCTGAAAATACAGATTGCCTTTTTCACAAAGGCAGTGTATATCTGCGATTTTTTCTCACAAATATGGTGTATTTTACTTTTTTTCACAAAGATGGTGTATATCTACGAATTGTTTTTTCACAAAGATGGTGTATATTTACACATTTTTTTATCTCACAAAGATGGTGTCTATCTACGAATTGTTTTTCACAAAGATGGTGTCTATCTACGAATGTTTTTCCACAAAGACGGTTTATATCTACAAATCGTTTTTTTCACAAAGATGGTGTCTATCTACGATTCGTTTTTTCACAAAGATTGTGTCTATCTACGATTTGTTTTTTTCACAAAGATGGTGTCTATCTACGATTTGTTTTCACAAAGATGGTGTATATCTACGATTTGTTTTCACAAAGATGGTGTCTATCAACGAATTTTTTTTTCACAAAGATGGTGTCTATCAACGAATTGTTTTTTCCACAAAGATGGTGTATATCTACGAATTGTTTTTTCACAAAAATGGTGTCTATCTACGATCAGATAAATGGAATGAACTGCTCGTTACCTTTTTTGGAATATATCAGAAAAATACTGTATAACTATAGCAAAATCTTTTGGCGACTTCCACAAGCTATTCTGTCATGCTGTCTTATATAATCCAATTGAATGCAGACAGCGAAATGTAGCGACAACAGCCGAATGAAGCCACGATTGCTGTTCTATACACTGACGCTGGATAAAGCCACAGATCGGGATGTTGACGTTGGTTATGGAACGAGCGAAGCTTGATTAATAAATTATTATCAGCTGAAGATGAAAAGTAAAGATAAAGCGGCAGGATATGATACGATAATTATAAACGTTGGAAAGTAAAAGAAAGTATGACTAACAAACCAAACAAACAAACCAGCAAGCCGAAATTAAACAGTTACAAGGCGAATTGCATTCACACGCCACACAGCAAGCTGACAATGATTTGCATCTGGCTCACGTTTTGATTCACAGGCATGTGTAATTTTGCTATATCTCTTTTGACTGCTTTGTGTACAAGTTATTATACATATTGTGTTAGACCATGTGTGCATTATCTACTCTCTATCTGTTTATCGCTTTGTGTAAAAGAAAGTTACTACGCTTATTCCATTAATTTGCTCTCTTGTCTCTTGATTGCCTTGTGTCAAAAGCTACTATACTCCTGACATCATAATGATAATTCTGTGTAGCATTTTTTTTAAATAAAAAAACCTCTTGCTTTCTATCTCTTGACTACTTTGTGTAAAATGTTGCCATGCTTCTTACATATTGATAATGATAGTGATAATGATGATGATGATGATGATATATGGAATTGATATAGGGCTGAATCTTGTAAAACGAATGGAAGCGCTTATATATATATATATATATATATATATATATATATATATATATATATATATATATAATATATATATTATATATATATATATATATATATATATTATATATAACA
>CM054137.1:64523830-64543830 GCA_028751875.1 Rapana venosa | reverse complement strand
ATAAAATTTCACGAGCGATTCATCAACTATGGTATCATTTAATCATCTGCTTTTCATTAATATATTAATGTCAGTATTTTTGTACACTATACAAAATAAACACAGACCATATGACAACCCCCCCCCCCCCAAAAAAAAAAAAAAAAAAAATTACACAACAAAACAAAACAAAAACAAGAAACAAAACAACAACAACAAAACGAAACAAGATGCCATCATCTGCCCTTATACTCCCCCCCCCCACCCCCACACCCCCACCCCACACATACACACAACACACACAACACACACATATACACACACATAACACACAAACACACACACAACACACACATACACACACAAACACCCATTCCACCCCCACCCCCCTCCCCCACCCCCCCCCCCCACACCCCCACACACAACATAAAAACAAACACACAACACTCACAAAAACACACAAGACACACACAAAAACACATAAACCCCCTCCCCCCCCCCCCCCCCCCCCCACCACACCGCACACACAAACAACACACACAACACACACATAGCCCCACCCCCCACCCCACCCACCCACCCCCAAACACACACACACACAAACACACACACAACACACACTCACACAAACACACACAAAACACAACATACACACATGCATCAGAAATGTCTCAGAAGTTGCCAGAACAATGGAGGAAGAGAAGGAAGAGAGCCCCTTGGCATTTTGAAAACATGTCAGCAGACGTCAGGAGAAGACTGGGGTGGAAAGGAAGGTCACATCATCACGTCGTCTGCCTGTGTGTGTGTGCAAGCCCTTGTGTCAGCAAGAGAGGAGGAAGGAGAGAGGGAGGGAGGGAGAGGAGGAGGGAGGGGAGGGAGAGAGAGGAAGCAATGGGCAGATAAGACTTGACTAAGAGATGGAGGAAGATAGTAGCATCGATGGAGAGAGAGAGAGGACTAGGTTGACCTTTTTGCTGGCTGGCTGACTGATGCCTTTGAGAGAGGGACGGACAGAGAGACAGACAATAATAATAATAATAATAATAATAATAATAATATTGATAATAATAATGTATGGAATTTATATAGCGCTGAATCTTGTAAAGCAACAAATCAAAGCGCTCAGATTACTTTTTTATTATTATTTTTTATCGAGGATAATGGAATAAGCACTTTTATGTGCTTTTTTACATCCAATCCTCGTGTATATGCGTTTTTTGTACATTCTGTCATCTGTTCCCACCGGCACACAATGGCCTACTCTTACGAAAAGCGGAACAAGATTTAACGAGTGCGCAAGATGTTCTGCGTGCGTTCGCACACGGGGCCTCGGTTTATAGTCTCGTCCGAATGACTTTTGGGGAGAGTGGAGTCTGCACTGATGTTAACTCCAGAGGAAAATATCCCCCTTGAGCATAAGGGCTGGCAGTTCTTGACATTCAGTGTACTTCATACGACCTACAGACACACCTGTGACGGTAACATACACTTAATGGACATGGCGACGATTGCGCCTCTAGTCATAATGGCTCTGGAGCTGCACTTCTAACTTCTCTGTTCATTGTTGGGACAAGATGAAAAGTTTCTTTGGGGGTTATATTTTTAGATCATATAATTATCCCTGTGGACCTCCGACTCTGAGGATGAGACATAACAAATCTGGGTATGGTTGTGGCGGGGAGATTGGAATGAGCGGCGTGGGAACAACAGGACGGGGGACGTCACAGAAGATGAGGCAGCAAAAAAAAAAATAAATAAATAAAAATCATATAATTAATTATCTTCTTCAATTTTGTTTATCTCCTTAGTTTGTTTTTGGTTTTTTAAAAAAAAAGGTTTATTCAGTTATCAGTTACTGTATTAAACTAACGGGAGACGTCTACCACAAATCCTCTGAAGTCGGAGTATGGCTGCCTGTATGGTGAGGTACTCAACAACAAAACAAATCAGTTATACACGCAAACTTCTCATTCAGTGTGCAGTTTCAATCTCACAGTGATTCGTATGTGGGATGAGTTGAGTCAGAGTGTACATTCTGGGTGACCCCCACCCCCTCCCCGGCGATCCCTCCCCCCCCCCCCTCTCCCCGGGTGATCCCTCCCCCGTCCCCCCCCCCCCTCCGCCCCCCCCCCCCCCCCCCCCCCGAGAGTTAAGCTGGATGGGGAAGG
Organism: Rapana venosa; assembly: GCA_028751875.1. Classification (NCBI taxonomy): domain Eukaryota; kingdom Metazoa; phylum Mollusca; class Gastropoda; order Neogastropoda; family Muricidae; genus Rapana; species Rapana venosa. The sequence goes on along the minus strand of CM054137.1, from coordinate 64,541,683 downwards.
CACAACATCTACCACAATATGTTAGTGCATAATATATCTAGCCTTTTTGACTGTGTTGTTGATGTACTTTTGTACGATTTATTTATCACTATAGCTGTGCTGACGTACAACGGACGTCAATATGCAACGCTTACTTTGTACTTGCCAGCATTGCTGACAAGTCGTCTGCTAGACATCAAATTAGCTCCCTTGATAGCTCTTTTTTGTTCATGGGGTAGCACAAGCTCTCATTACCTTGTCACGTGCATAATTTTGTCTTGAAGATTAAAGACAGTTGTACTAAGTTCAAACACTGTTGGTTTTTGTTGTCGTTGTTGTTGCTGATGTTGCTGTTGATGTTGTTGTTTTGAAGTTGTGGACAGATGCAACGTGCTTTTGCTCGAACAAGAATTGGGACAAATTTCTCCAGATTCCCAACAGTGAGGGTGAAGAGTTTGATGTTAAAAACAGAAAACTTCGTGACGTTGATGTAAACTATCCTGATTTTGATTTAGGTTCGGATATCGATGAACATGAATAATGTGTGTGTGTGTGTGTGTTGTGTGTGTGGTGTGTGTGTGTGTGTGTGTGTGTGTGTGTGTGTGTGTGTGTGTGTGTGTGAGGAGAGAGAGAGAGAGAGAGAGAGAGAGAGAGAGATTCATCATTTGAAAATAGCTGTGGCCACATACAGAATCCCTGTTCATATTTTGCTTCCAATCGATCAATTCTTTCATAGAGTTATCTTTAGTCTTTAGGAAATACAAGCAAATAATGGGCGGTTTTGTGTGTGTGTGTGTTTGTTTTTCTGAGCAAAATATTTAAGCGGTAGGCAGGACTTAAATTAGAGTACCTGTTGCCCTGTCACAGTTATCACTATAATTAATTATCTGCCATGTGACAAAATTTGACTGAAGCTGCTTGAACCAAGAGTGTCGTCACTATAACCCAAACCACCATTTGGGGACTACAACTACAACACTGGTTAACAGACCTCAGATGTTTGACTTACCAAAGGCTAAATAATGACGATACTGATAACAAGAGTAGGTGAATAAGGAAGGGAGATGGCAGGATGGTTAAGACGTTTGCCTGCCAACAAGTAAACCGTGAGGTTCTGGGTTGATTCCCAGCCTCGACCTTTCTTCCCAGTTTGACAAAAAAACTCGAACTGAATGTCAAAGTCCTTCGGATTAGACTATAAACCGAGGCCCCGTGTGCGAACGCATACAGAACATCTTGCGCACACGTTAAATCCTGTTCCGCTTTTCGAAAGAGTAAGCCATTGTGTGCCGGTGGGAACAGATGACAAAATTTACAAAACCGCATACACACGGGGACTTGATGTAAAGAAAAAAAGCACATGAGTGCTTATTCCATTATCCTCGATATATATTATATATTTATAAAAAATCTGAGCGCTTTGATTTGTTGCTTTACAAGATTCAGCGCTATATAAATTCCATACATTATTATTATTATTATTATTATTAAGTACGACTATGCAGGCCTTGGACCTATCACCAGAACTTTTAACTGGGGATGCGCTGTTTTTCATTATCCTATTACGATATTGACGGACAGTTCTGAAAGAGGGTCTTTGCTAGTTTACCTTGTATTGTTAATTTAAACTTGCTCCTGCTGAAAAGGTGTTCCCTTTAACTCCAAAGATATGTTATTCCGTCGTTTTCGACGATGACCTCCAAAACAGCAGAGGAGGCAGCTGCTGTTTCAGAAATTGGGCAGAAATTTGATTATAATAGTGGAGATGCCTTGCCCACAGTACATACCCACTCTCTCGGCCAAGTGGGCATAAGGACAGTCAGCGTTGGAGATGTCTCCAAAGGCCAACTAGCCCCCAGGGCTGCAGCACATAAGGACTGCGCAAGTCAAGCCTCCTAGTCAGAGAGTCATAGTCGATCACTAAAGACTAAGCTGTAAAGTGAAATTCCATGAGTGGGAAAGCCACTGGTCATACAGCCTCTCACTTTGCTGTTGCCCCCAGCGTCAGTGGTTGAATCAAGAACTGTGATAAACCCAGGCGCTGACGGCTAACTCCAAAGATACAGACATTGGGCGAAGGAGCCACAGTTGACGTTTTCCACTACTGTGAATACCGACCCTGCCTGTTTCGTTAGTCTGCTTATAATGATGTTCGTCTATGTTTCCGCGTCTTTCCAGTATCTATCGTTGGACGTGTTGGCGTGTGCGATTCTCATGTGTGTGGTGGGTGGTGTGTGTGTGTGTGTGTGTGTGTTGTGTGTATGTGTGTGTGTATTGTGTATGTGTGTGTGGTGTACGCTCGTGGTATTTGTGTGTGCGTATGTGTATATGTATGCGTATGTACTGTGTGTGTTGTTGTTTTTATATCGAGGATAATGGAATAAGCACTCATGTGCTTTTTTACATCCAGTCCCCGTGTGTATGCGGTTTTGTAAATTTTGTCATCCGTTCCCACCGGCACACAATGGCCTACTCTTACGAAAAGCGAACAGGATTTAACGTGTGCGCAAGATGTTCTGTGTGCGTTCGCACACGGGGCCTCGGTTTATAGTCTCATCCCAAGGACTTTGTGTGTGTGTGTGTGGTGTGTGTGTGCGTGCGTGCGTGCGTGCGTGCGTGCGTGTGTGTGTGTGTGTGTGTGTGTGTGTGTGTGTGTGTGTGTGTGTGTGTGTGTGTGTGTGTGTGTGTGTGTGTACGCTCGTGGTATTTGTGTGTGCGTATGTGTGTATGCGTATGTGTGTATGTTTGCATGTACATGTGCGTACGCACTTTCGTGCTTGCAAGTGAATGTGTGTGTGTGCTTGCATGCATGCGTGTGCGTGTGCGTGCGCGCGCGTGTGTGTATGTGTGTGTGCGTGCGCGCGCGCGCGCGTTCATATATATCTCCATGCGTGTCTGCGCAAATGTGTCTGCGTGTGTATATAATTATTATACGTGAGAGAAGGAAAAGCGGAGAGAGAGAGAGAGAGAGAGAGAGAGAGAGAGAGAGAGAGAGAGAGAGAGAGAGAGAGAGAGAGAGAGAGAGAGAGAGAGAGAGTGAATTAGGAGGTGTTGTTATTGCTTGTTGTTTTTGTTGTCATTGCTAATGCCGTCTGACGGTTTGACAGATTTCCTCAGAGAACTTGCCAAAACAACATCTGACAATTAGCACACCCAGCACAGCACAGCACAGCACAGCACAGCACAATACAGACAGCATTGCCGCTAGCTCTGCCTGCTTATTACATACATCTGAATGCAATCACAGAAGCTCGTATGTGTATGCACGCAGCACGTGCGCGCGCGCGTGTGCATTGCACACACAATTTACATTCACATATACAGGCATTCTCTCACTCTATTACAACACACACACACACAGGTACACACTACACACACACATATACACTACACACAACAGAACAAGAGAGAGAGATGGGGGGGGGTAGGAGGAGGGAGGAGGAGGATATGTATGCATAAACGCACATGCACAGACAAAATAGGCACAAAGAAAGAAGGAAGATAGAAAAACAGACTCTCCTCTCTCTCTCTCTCTCTCTCTCTCTCTCTCTCTCTCTCTCTCTCTCTCTCTCTCTCTCTCTCTCCCTCTGCGCCAGCACGTGTGTGTGTGTATTGTGTGTGTGTGTGTGTGTGTGTGTTGGTTGGCTATCATGCTTGCTTGCATGCTTCCTTGTATGCGGGAAGCTGGCGCATGCATGCGAGTGCATCTGCGTGTTGAAGGCAACAACAACAAAAGAGATGCAGGGAGATAATTTATAATTTCATATTCCAAGATAATAACAATGACACCAACCATGAAGTTGCACGGGTAGTATCAATTCTATCATCTCCGTCATGTCAGTCAGTCACTTTGATACACTGTCTTCGTCTATTTTTGATCGTTTGGGGGGTTTTGGTTGTTGTTGCTTTTTCAACTAAATTTTATTCCATCAAAACAACATCCTTCACCTTCACCTATCCTGCAGTCCTGTGGACCGCGGGGGCACCCCTGAAGACTTTGCAACCAGCTTCCTCCACTCCCTGCGGTCCTCTGCTTTCCGTAGCAAATCGTTCCATTCAAGTCAGGTCCACTCTCTGATGGGGTGTCTTCCCATCGTTTTCTCTGTCTGCCTCTTCTTCGTCTCCCTCCTTGTACTGTTCCCTGTAGTAGGACAGTCTTGGCCAGTCCAGATGTTTGTGTGACGTGCCCGTACCACTTTAGTTTGCGTTTATTCACTGAAGTCAAGAGTTTTTCAATGGTCCGATGGCGTTTTTAATTCTGATTTTGACTTCCTCATTAGTGATGTGATCTCTGTATGACATACCAAGCAGTTTGCGAAAGTACCTCATGTCCTCTGCCTGTATCCTTCTTTCAATGTTTGCTGTTATGGTCCAAGTTTCCAACATAGAGGCAACACATACAGTTGTAGCGGTACAACAACACGCATAAGCTTACAAACGAGTGCCATAGAAAATTGATGTACAAAAATTGGCTGCAACTGAACAATATCATAAGTGTATTCAAACCAAAACTATTAGGAAAAGAAACAGCAAAAAAGGGGAACAGAGAAGCAAACAAATGGACAAACAAAAAGCAGACAGACAAACAAATAAACGAACAAAAAGCAGACAAACAAATGAACAAACAAAAAGCAGACAAACAAACAAATGAACAAACAAAAAACAGACAAACAAACAAACAAAAAGCAGACAAACAAAACAAAAAACAAACAAAAAGCAGACAAAAAATAAAAACAAAGCAAAACAAACAAATCAAATAAACAAACAAAAAGCATACAAACAAACAAATAAACAAACCAAAAGCAGACAAACAAACAAACTTGAACAAACAAAAAGCAGACAAACAAACAACAGTGCCCCTGGCTATGGTAAATACTTGATATTTGATTTTTCTTCTTCTTGTTTTGACCTAACCACTTGGACCGTACCTAACTTGACTTGACTTAACTTGAACTTGAACTTGGCTTGGCTTGATTTCATCATCCACTTCTTGAGAAATCTTAATTAAAAGGTATTGTCCCGTAATTGTCAGTGTGTCATGGACGAGTTAATCCTGGCGGAGCCCATCCCCCTCCAAGTAGAATAGCGCATGCTGGGTATGTTCCTGTCATCCCCCCCCCCTCCCCACCCCACCCCTTACCCCCACCCCGTCCCTCAAGCCATGGCTGGGCCCACTCTTATAGGAAAGAAAACCTGGGAGTTTATTTAACAGCTGCACAAAACGTTCTGCATGCGTTTGTATACCAGACCACAGTTTCCTGCTTCGTCCCCATAATTATACTTGTAAAGCAACAAATCAACAAATCAAAGCGCTCAGATTTTTGTGTGTGTAAATATCGAGGATAATGGAATAAGCACTCATGTGCTTTTCTTACATCCAGTCCCCGTGTGTATGCGGTTTTGTAAGTTTTGTGATCTGTTCCCACTTTGTTAAGGAGAGTGCAGTCTTCTGTACTATCCTTGTTACTACCGGAGGAATAATCCCCTCAACACGGACGTGTGTCTGAAATTGAGGCTCGAACCCCGTGCCTCAATGGTACCCTCAGGCTCACGAGCAGGGCGCTCAAACCACTTGGCCATTCTCCCTTCCCTTTCTTTAATTTACACTGCTTTAATTAGCCAGGGGGGGATATCTGAGAGCTACAATAAAAACGACATGTGGTCTTACTCCAGAAAGAAATCTCGCACATCTTTGTTTTATAGCTTCCAACTGACCACGGGGATCTTATCAGGGTTGAAATAAAATCACACGTTTACAAGTGGAGTGGTCATCCAGCCAATATAATTATGTACCCATGGTGAACACGACAAGTTCCGGGTTCCAATCTTTGTTTGGATTTAGAGGTGTCTCTCCCCACCACCCCACCCCCCACCCCCAGTCATTTAGTTGTGTGTGTGTGTGTGTGTGTGTGTGTGTGTGTGTGTGTGTGTGTGTGTGTGTGTGTGTGCGTGCGTGTGTGTGTGTGCGTGCGTGTGTGTATGTGATATCTTCAGTTTAACGTCTATTCACATTTAGTGATTTAGTTATTTTTGTGTGTGTGTGTGTGTGTGTGTGTGTGTGTGTGTGTGTGTGTGTGTGTGTGTGTGTGTGTGAGTGAGAGAGAGAGAGAGAGAGAGAGAGAAAGTGGGGTTGAGCGTCTGGTGCATTGCTCTTTCGGGTGAGACAATAAACAGAAATCCCACGTGTAATGATAGATCCATGCAATTAAGCGCACGTGAAAGAGCCTATGGCAACAAGAGAGCAGTCGCTGGCTATAAAAAAAATTCTGTACGAAAAATCACCTCCCCCAAAACAAGAAAACAAACAAACAAAAACAAAACAGCAAAAAACAACAACAACAACAACCACAAACAAAACAACACAGAAACGTGGAGTGCTCTGCTATGATTAAAAATTAATGTTACATGTAGGCAGAAAGGGGAGAGAAATCTAGCTATGCCGTACCACAAGGGTGCCTACTCTTTGCGGTAGGGTGAGTGGCCTGAACATTCCTGTCTACAGACACTTTAATAAATGTGCTGTGAGTAAATAATGTACACTGCTATAGGATGCAATCAATAATTATAGTACGGTGCAACACAATCATCGTCTGACTCTGATTTGGCACACTCCATGGTTGACAGCCTTGTCAAAATCTTGTCTGCTCCAATTTAAGTATTTATTTATTTATTTATTTATTCTTTTATATCGAGGATAATGGTATAATCACTCATGTGATTTTTTTACACCCAGTCCCTGTGTGTATGCGGTTTTGTCAATTCTGTCATCCGTTCCCACCAGTTCACAATGGCCTACTCTTACTAAAAGCAGTATAGTATAGTATTTGTGTGTGTGTGTGTGTGTGTTGTTTCTTCGATTTTACGTCTGTTCACTCAAAGTGATATTAGACGATGGGAAGGGAAGGGAGGGGACATTGATGTTGATGGTTGTGTGCTGTGAAATTGGTATCTGTTGCTAAATATTGTAGGCAATATGCAGAAAAAGGCTAAGCAATGAAATACTAAGAAATGCCAATATGACTTATAACTATAACAAATGTCCTATAGGACTGTTCATGAAAGATTTTGTTATACAAAACGCCAAATTAATATTTTTTAATATCTTATCGAAGGATATATAATATATATATATATATATGTATATATATATATATATTTATATATATATATATAAAATATATATATATATATATATATATGTATATATCATGTATGTATGTGTGTGTTGTTGTTTCGAGTTAACGTCTTTTCGCTATAAGTGATATTAGACAAAGGGAGACAGGGAGAAATAATATAAGAGAAAAGGATATGCTTATGTGTGACTGAAAGTTTGTTTTGCCACTTGCAGTGTGTGTGAGTGTGTGTATGTGTACGCGCGCGCGCGCGTGTGTGTATGTCTGTGAGCGTGTGCGTGTGTGTGTAAAAGACAAAACAAAAAAAGAAAAAAAGCAGTCCATGAGTGCCCTACTTGTGTCTTGGACTTTTCAATTTCTGCAACATTTTATGATATTTTGAATTACCAGCATTTCCCCCGTGGACATGTCGGGAGCGGTGCGTGTGTGTTGGGGAAGGGGGGGGGGGGGGTGTTCTGTCAGTATAAAATAGCATGCTAGCATCCCCACCTTCTGAAATTCTGTGCTAACAATTCCCTCGTTTTCTATCCCCCTCTCTTTGTTTCTGCCTTGTTCCTTTTCTTCCTGTCACCTTCCTTCTTGTCAATTTTCTGCCATCTCGGTCCATTCACCTGCCTCCTTTGTTGTTTTTTTCTTTCAGAAAGACTTAAAACATTTCAATTCTCTCCCATACCCAAGTCGGATACGCTGGGCCTGGCTTGTCAGGCGCTTAACGGCAGCGCAACGCGTTAATTTTCGCTCATAATGACAGACCGCTATAGTTGATGTCTGAGCGTTCCATGAAGAAGAGTTTAGCAACATCACATCTACCTTGTCAGGGTGACATACAGCGTCCATTACCTTTGATGTCATTTCAACCTTGATGCTCACCTTTTCTGCTATGAAACTGCGTTTGTTAATACAAGAAACAGAGGGGTTTCCATAACGTGCACAAGTATGATATACCATTGGAGGTGGATTGGTGTTGATTTTTAACTTTTTTTAATATATTTTAGCTGTCTGCACAGCTTGTGTACTCTACAAGCAAAACCAGTGTTGAAGACTTTTTTCATTATGTTTTCCCTTTTTTGTTGTTAGTTCCTTGCGCGCGCGTGTGTGTGTATGTGGTGTGTGTGTGTGTGTGTGTGTGTGTGTGTGTGTGTGTGTGTGTGTGTGTGTGTGTGTGTGTGTGTGTGTGTGTGTGTGTGTGTGTGTGTGTGATATCTTCAGTTTAACGTCTATTCACAATTAGTGATTGTAGACGGGAAAAATCTAACAAGAAAAAGCAAACGATAACTGAAAAATGTCAGATTATAGTACTGAATAAAAACCAACTTTAACATACTACAAAAACTGAGTTATCGGACTTTTTATCAACCCTAACACAATGTCCAACAGTAACGATGGTTCAGACAGAATCTGATCCATTGACAAACTAGGTACAGCAGGTAAAAATGCTTTTAAATGTCCACAATCAAAAATAACATGACTATTTGAGATCTTCTCCCCACAAATGCAGTTTACATCTTTCACGTATTTTGTCCTGAAAGCATTTAGCTTAAACCTGTACATGAGGGATAACATATTTCTACGATTATACCAACCACATACTTTGTTAGAAATAAAATCATTTTGAAAATCAATCACATTGCTTGTACAGCTATTGCCAGACTCATTTATCTTTTTTCTGAAATGCTTCCAGAAAGCATTTTGTAGCAATTTGTATCCCTCATGCAGAGATAAGGCAACATTTATTTCACAGGAAGCATTTTTATACCTCGCTCCATATTTTGCAAGGCTGTCAACTTTTTCATTAAAATATATACCAGTGTGTGTGTGTGTGTGTGTGTGTGTGTGTGTGTGTGTGTGTGTGTGTGTGTGTGTGTGTGTGTGTGTGTGTGAGTGATAATAAGGAATGCGATAATAGTAAATCGAAGACTTTTATTAATTTTTTTAGTTATCTACTTTGCTCTTTTATTTTGAGGATAATGGAATAAAGCACTCGTGTGCTTCTTTTTTTTATATCCAGTCCCTGTGTGTATGCAGTTTTGTAAAGTTTGTCATCCGTTCCCACCGGCACACAATGGCCTACTCTTTCGAAAAGCGAAACAGGATTTAACGTGTGCGCAAGATGTTCTGCGTGCATTCGCACACGGGGCCTCGGGTTATCCGGACTTTAGGGGAGAGTGGAGTCTGCACTGATGTTAACTCCCGGGGGAAAGTATCCCCTTGAACTGGAATCGAACCCGGGTCGTCAGATAGCGAGCGCAATGTGTTCTAACCACTAGGCTATCCCGTGTGTGTGTGTGTGTGTGTGTGTGTGTGTGTGTTTTGTGTAGTTCTTCATTTTAACATCCTTCCACTAATTAGTGATATCAGACTCTCTGTGTGTGTGTGTGTGTGTGTGCACGCGCACATACGCTTGCGCGTGTATGTGTGTTTGTGTGATAACGAAGGCTATAACAGTAAAATGAAAGACTCAGAGATTGAGAGAGAGAGAGAGATTGAGAGATTGAGAGAGAGAGAGAGAGAAAGCCAGAGGACGGACGGACTGAGGGAGGGTAGGCAGTTCTAACAGAATAGAAAGCGGCAGTGGAGTTTTATGGGGCAGTGGTAACTAACTAACAACAGGGCGCGAAGAAGGGTACAATCAACCTGGAGTGGACCACTGAGTGCTTCGCTACACTACTTCACCGCCCTCCGCATTCTCTCACCCTCCCTGCTCCTCATATACACACACGCGCGCACACACACACACTCGCGCGCGCGTGCACGCGCGCGCGCACACACACACACACACACACACACACACACACACACACACACACAATTGTTTTTTCTTTAGATAGATGGCTTGATGAAAAAAAAGCAAATGCACTGCTTATTCAATGTACCATCTGAAAATAACAGTTCGACTTAGACTTTGACACACACACTCAAATCCTCATATATTTTTGTTTTCAACATGTATCAACATTGTCTTTAAATGCTTTTATATGTCAATTTTCCTGATTTTGTGTGTGTGTGAGTGCAGAATGAAAAAAAGTTGTGTCAGCTTAATCTTTTACCCTCAATAAAGATCATTTTGACTTGACTTCGCTTGACTTGACGGAGAGAGAGAGAGAGAGAAGAGAGAGAGAGAGAGAGAGAGAAAGAGAAGAGAAGAAGCTTACAGTAACAGTAGGGTTGGCTGTGGGAGTGATGGCTATTTTGGGTTTCGAAAAGTGGGGCCAATCAAAAAGCAAGACTGCAGGCAGACAGACGCGCGCGCGCCCCTTTTCACACACCACACACCCCACTCCCAAAAAACTTTTGTTGGGGGAGGCATGGTGGTTTATTTTGGGGTAGGAAAATCAGGTCCAAATTAAGTCAAGACAGAACCACACACACCGGAAACGCACCCACGCCCACACACAAAACCAACACACCACACAAAATTAAATATTCATAAAGTTAATTAAAAAACAGTAATACAACCTCGCAGACAGACAGAAACACACAGTGCCAAAGACTATCGACCAACTTTTATATGCATTTGATCATCATTGTTTGTTGAAAGATTACGACATACTAAATTAGCCACTGGGCTTTGGCCTCGCAGGGCGTTGGAAGGCCCTGGAACCGAAATAACTCTTTTTTTTATACAATGGTGTGTAACGGGGCTTCCTATTCTCCGGGCAATCATGGGGTTTTTGTCCTGGTTTTTTTGAAAACACTACGAATTCAATATTGCACTTGCAGGGAAGTGAACAAACTGCAAGATCAACCTGTATTGTCGTCCACTTGCATGTTAACGCTTCGATTTGTTTGTTTTTATACAGATTAAGCGCTATAAAAATTTCCAAATTATTATTATTATTTTTTTCAAAGTAAAATGTCCAAAATTTTAAAAAAAATAATAAAAAAAAGGGAACCAATAAACGCAATCTTAAAAAGACAAATCAAAGGCATAAAATTAAACCTAATTTAAACACATCATAAAACCCAACGCAAAAAGCCAAATAAAAATTATTTATTTTTTTAAAAATAAAATGCAACAAAGCCTCGTTCGTAGGTCATTTTCGATTTTGTCTTTTTTCTTTTTGGGGCAACTTTAACATAATATTAGAGTTAAGTTATTGATAATATTTTTCAAAGGGTGTTTTATTTTTTTACCAACAAAAATGCCCCCGGAAACGAAAAAGGGGAATAATCAGCATAAGAAAGAAAAGAACGTTTCTTTTCTTCTTCTTCTTCTTCTTCTTCTTTTTCTTCTTCTTCTTCTTTTTCTTCTTCTTCTTCTTCGTCCAGCGCTCAGGCAACAACTATTTTTTGTCTGTTTTCAAGAGCGAAAAGCCCTTTACGAGCCGTTTTTACGCGCCTGACAATCAGCCCACGCCAAGAGACGTTTTTAAAAGTTAGATTTTAAAGGGTTGAGGTTCTAAAAAACATTGAAATCTATAACAGGGGTGCCAGATTAAAATTTATACAAAAATAGGAATGCCCGACAATGTAAAAGACATATAATTTGTTATAGATTAAAACTGAATATTGATGGGGTTCCCCCCATCTTTTTATTTGTAATTCTTTTTTTTCAAATTATCATTAAAGTTGTTTTTTGTCTGTTTGCAAAACACATTAAAAAAAAAGGAAAAAATTTTTAGGATGAATTATTAAAGCAATTTAAATTTAATCCCGATTTTTTGTTTCATCCCTAGACTCAAAAGGACAAAAATACAAAAATGACCACATTATCAAAAAAAAAAAAGAAAACCAATCTAATCCAATCCCGTCACGGTTTTTAAATTTTCTCCCCCCCCCCCCCCCCCCCCCCCCCCCCCCCCCCCCCCCCCCCCCCCCCACACCCCACACACACCAAAACACTCGAAAAATTCGCGGTATATTTTTTTAAAAGAGGTTTTGTTTTGGGTATGGGTTTTGTTTGTGGTTTGTTTTTTTTTTTGACAATTTTAATGTTTTTAATGATTTATGACGGAAATGAAACTATTTTTTTGACGGGTTTTTGAAAATTTGTGTTTAAACTTTTGATTCTGTGTCAGCTTTCCTCTCCAATTTTGTTTCATGTCTGACTTCTTCACTCCGCCCAACCCCAATCTTTTTTTTTGTTTTTAGCCCCCCCGACCAAGGGGCCCATATCACCCAAATTTTTATTTTTTTAAATTTTTTTTATATCGGGGATATGGAAAAAGAAAATAATTGTGTTTTTTTTTTTACACCCTGCCCCCGTGTGTATGCGGTTTGTAAATTCGTTCATCGGTTTCCCCACCGGCCACAAGGCCTGCTCTTCCGAAAAGCGGGACAGATTTAACGTGTGCCAAGATGTTCTGCTTGCTTGCACAGGGGACCTCGGTTTATAGTTCATCCGATTCAATAACATTTCTGTTTTTTTTCTCATTGGGGTATATTATGTCATGCACCCAAGAATGTTCACGTCTGAAAAGAACTTCCTAAATTTTAAGTGGTTGTTGTGTTGTGCGTCTCACTTAACAAACACCCCCGGGTGTAAACCGAATGTGCGCGCACTCTGATCATCACTCCTCCCACCTGGGATTCACTGTTGGATTAAAATTGCCATGCTGATTGGAAGTTTGCGTCGACTGTTTTTAAAGTACCTCCCCAATAGGCAGCCATCTGCTTCGGGGGGTTTTTTTTCCCCCTTTTATTAAGAAGGGAGTTTGTTAGGTTAAAGGTTGTCATAGCTGAAGGAAAGCAAACCAACTTTTTTACAAACGAAAACTTTTTAGCTGGTAGGCCTTGGAATTAGGCAATGATGAGGGAGACGGGGATACCCAAAGTGGTCAGAATTTGCGTCGAAATCTGAGCCCGGGTTGATTCCCGTTAAAGGGGGAATTTTTTCCTGGAGTTAACTCAGTGCAGATCCACTTTCCCCAAAATCCTTGGGAAAGAGACTATAACCGGGGGGCCCCTGTGCGAACCCCCGAAGAAAACCTTCGAACGTTAAAATCCTTTTCCGCTTTCGTAAGGTAGGCCATTGTGTCCCGGGGGGGAACAGAGACAGAATTGAAAAAACCGCAAACACATTGGGACTGGATGAAAAAATTTTAAAAAAAAAGAAATAGTGCTTTTTTCCTTTTGATAAAAGAATAAAAAAAATAATAAAAAAAAAAATAAATAAATGACGCAATAACTGAACCTTTTGGCCTAACAAATAATTTTAAAGCAAAAAAAGCGGTCCCCGGGGGTTGCTATTACAAAAAAAACACGAAAAAAAAGGAAATGGCCCTCTCCCCAATGTATGGTTTTTTTCCCCCTTCACCCTTCCCCCCCTTTTCCCCATCCCTCCTCCTCCCTCCCTCCCTTTCCTTCCCTCCTCCTCCCCCTTGCCCCCCCTCTCCCCTCCACCCCACCCCCCCCCACAGAGTCCGTAGCGTAGCGGGTAGGCTAGCTAAGTGGCACACACACTGGCCCTGGGAAGACGGGAGTGGTCAAATCAGTTAAAGGTGGCGCAGTTTGCAGAACAGCAGCACCTTTTATCGGCAAAATTTGCCGTTTGGAAAACCCGCCCCAACCCCTGAGAGAGAGAGAGGGAGGGGGAGAGAGAGGGGGGAGAGAGAGGGGGGGAGAGGGGGGGGTTTGGAGAGAGGGGGGGAGGGGGGGGGAGGAGGGGGGGAGAGGAGGGGAGATGGGAGAGAGGAGGGGGAGAGAGAGAAAGGGGGAGAGAGAGAGGGGGGGAGGGGGGAGAGGAGGGAGAGATGGGGAAGAAGAGAAAGGGGGGGGAGAGAGAAGGGGGGAGAGAGAGGGGGGGGGGGAGGGAGGGGGGAGAGAAAGAGAGAGAGAGGGGGAGAGGAGGGGGGAGAGAGGGGAAGAGGAGGGGGGAGAGAGGGGGGGAGGAGGAGAGGGGAAGAAGAGAGAGGGGAGGGGGGAGAGAGAGAGGAGGGAGAGAGGGAGGAGGGCCCCTGCAGACCAAAATTGCAGCTATGCCTGCAGAGCCCCACCCCTGTTTAGTTTGTGACCAGCGTGATGGATACAGACTTAGGTGGCCCCAGGCTAGTGGGCAACAGGGGCCCCCCCGCCCGGTGGTTGTTGTTGCTTTTTGGTTGGTTGTATGGGGGAAGCGGGGGGTAGAGTTTGTAGTGTGAAGTGTCACTTGTTATCTCTTCCCATCCTGCCCGTTTATCCACAGGAGTTGTTTTTGGGCATGCCCATCTCCTGGGGTCCCGCGCCCGAGGTTCTGGCAGGCATAGCAGGGACAGGGCAGGGCAGGGCAGGGGAGGGAGGGCAAGGGGGTTTTTTGATGATGTGATGTGTGATGATGGGGATGATGGTGATGCCAGTCGTCCGCGCCACCTCTCTTCTCTGGGGTTCTCTCTGTGTCTCTCTCTCTGTCTCTCTCTTGTCTCTTTTTCTGTCTGTCTGTCTCTGTCTCTCTTGTTCTGCTGTCTCTGTCTGTCTGTCTCTGTCTTCTCTTCTCTGTTTTTTCTCTCTTTGGGGTTGGGGGTAGGTTTGAGAGTTGAGTTGGTTTTATTTTTAAGTTGGGAGTTTTTTGGGGGAAAGTCTTTAACTACACAGTGGGTTTTTCTGTCTCTGTCTTGTCGTTGTTGTCTTTCTCTCTCTCTCTCTCCTCTCTCTTCTCCTTTTCTCTCTCTCTCTCTCTCTTCTCTCCTTCTCTTCTCTCTTCCAAGTTTGGGTTGGAGTAGGTAGAGAGTTGAGTTGAGCTATTTTGGAGTAGTCATGGGTTTTGGGGGGGAAAGTCTTTAACTAACTACACAGTGGCTGTCGAAAGGGCTGTTTTGAGTTTGGGTGACGGGGAAAACCCTTTTTTTTTTTTCCCGTAGGTTACTACTTCTGGTTTTTCCCCCTTGAGAGAGAGGAGAAGAGGAGGAGGGGAGAGTTCTTCCTTGTTTTACTAGAGGAAGGGAACTGTCAGGGGGTGTCTTTGACAAGGTGTAAAAGGGGGTGTGAGGTGAGGGTAAGGTAAGGTAAGGTAAAGGGAGGGGAGAGGGGTGGGGGGGGGGGGTGGAACTGACGCGCGGCGTCAACCTTGCTTGTCTGTCTGACCACATCTCCCCCAACATGCATGTTCCCTCCCTCCTTCCTCCCTCCTTCCTCCTCCTCTTCCCCTTTATAACTTGTCCGGAAACCAACTCCGAGGGTGACAGCAAGAGGCGGAGTCTGGCCTCTCTTTCTGATTGGTCCAGGCGCGCGCAAGGGGGCGGAACTTGCAGGTGAGAACGCGTGGCTCGCTCTAGCCTACTACAAGGAACAGTTGAGAGAGAGAGAGAGAGGGAGGGTGAGGGGAGTAGGACTGTGAGACTTTGCTGTACGTCTGTTAGTCTGTCGCTCTTTGATGCTTTTGGCTTGCGCCGTGCTGTGAGTGAGTGTGTGTGTATGCTGTTGTGTGCCGTCAGTGTCCTCCCCCCCCTTCCTTCCTACTACTACGGCTGAGATACGACTTGCAGCAGAGAGAGAGAAGGGAGAGAGAAAGAGAGCGAGAGGCAGTGCTAAGAGTTGGGCTGTCAGTGTGAGGAGTGAAGTTGAAGGACCGTAGAGGCTGTGTGGGTCGGTCCTGTGCTTGTTTCATCACAGCCTACTACTACTATATACTGGGCTGTGGCTGGCTAGTGATGGTTTATCATAGACTTCGCTTTTGCAAGACACTTTTCACCACCCGGTTACCATCTAGAGAGAGAGAGAGAGAGGGAGTGAGACTGTCGTGGAAGGACAGTGATCAAAACTCCGCTGAGTGAGAGAGAGACAGAGAGAGAGAGAGAGTCCTTCATTCAAGACATCCGAAGTCGTAGTAAATCGAAACTTAAGACTTGCAGGAAAAAGACGAGCTTGGATTTTTTGTTTTTGATTTTGTTTGTTTGGGGTTTTTTTGCATGGGACGTCGTTGAACTTGGAAGTATTGTGCTTTGTTTTCGTGTGTTGGTCAGTGGTTGGTTGTTGTTGTTTTTTTACAGATTCTGTGAGAGTGGAAAACAAAAATAAAACCCACATACAAAAAGAATAGGCCTAACAGGGATTGGAAAGGAAACAATCTTCTGGTTTATTCATCACGTGTGTCCGTCAATCCGTCAGTGTGTGTTGTTGGAAGGAAACTTGTGCGGGAGGTGTGGAGGTGGAGGTGGAGGAGGATAAATAGATATATGGGGGTAGACGTCTAGGCTTATGTGAAGAATCAGTGTGACTTCAAAGTCGTGGTGTGTGTGTGTGCGTGTGCGCGCGCGTGCGTGCGTGCGTGTGTGTGTCCATGGTGACTGCAGCAGCAGCATTCTGCTGCCTCAGTGTTGTCACACTGCACAGTTCCTAACGGATAACACCAGCCACCATGATTCAGTGGAGCCGGTACCTCACAGGTAAGCTGACATCTTTTTCTCTTTTTTTTTGGTAAAAAAAATTCATATTAATTTATTTTGTGAGAGAAAAGTGTTGTAGTGTCTTAGGTTTATTTTTTTCCTCCCCGTTCTCTTCCCACTTTGATGCAAGTACAATCAATGCCCGTGCGGATAAAACAGATCTATGCAATGCTCCTGAAGTCAACGGTTCGAATCCTGGCATCGCTTTGTGAGGCATTAATAAGTAACGCTAGGCCTAACGACGTTTTGCCATGATATTTCTCCCTCCCAGGTTAGGTTACGTGCAGATTTGCCAGTGCCGTGTATCGCTTCGTGTAGGCTGTAATGATAGTTATAAATGCATGCCTGCAGAAGATTGGGTATATAATAGTATATAATATATGATATATAATATATAAAAGAAAAGATTCTGTGATGCCTGTTGGGGTTTCGGTGGATGGCTTCTGATAACAAGGAAAACGTCTACAAGGAATCCTGGTCGTAGCTTGATGTATTGGCTAATGCAGTTGGTGTAGCTAGCTACCATCGATCTGTTGTTTCGTGGATTTCTCGCGGCACAAGACAAAGAAAGAAAAACACCGGAATCGTGTTTTTATGGTATAGATATATGCTGTATTCTATGATACTCCATGCTAAAAGCTGGACCACTCACTCACACACACACACTCACACACACATACACACATACGCATTCTCTCTCTCTTTCTCTCTCTCTCTCTTGCTTTCTCTCTCTGTCTGTCTGTCTGCCTCTCTCTCTCACTTTTTTCTCTCTCTATCTGTCTCTGTCTGTCTGTCTGCCTCTCTCTCCCCTCTCGCTTTCTCTGTCTCTGTCTGTCTGTCTGTCTGCCTCTCTCTCTCTCTCGCTTTCTCTCTCTCTCTCTCTCCCTCTCTCTGTCTACCCCTCTCCCTCTCCCTCTCTCCCCCTCTCCCTCCTCTCTCTCTCTCTCTCCCCCTCTCTCTCCTCTCTCTCTCTCTCTCTCTCTCTCTCTCCCCTCTTTTCTCTCTCTCCCCTCTGGGTGTCTGTCTCTCTGAAGGATATAACGGTGATTGAGGCATGCACAACACACACACACACACACACACACACAACTGAGGGGCCTGGCAGTCGCATTTCACTCCTTCACGTCCCCATCCCTTCTTAGCTCAAGCCATGATGACACCCATTCCATTGGCCTGTACGGCACTCGTTGAGAAGTAAGCCTACTTACTCTCCATGCTCTGTCGCGCGCGGTTGTGTGTGTGTACGAAGAGGTTTTGTGGTGTGGTGTGTGTGTGTGTGTGTGTGTGTGTGTGTGTGGTGTGTGTGTGTGTGGTGTTTGTGTGTGTGTGTGATGTGTGTGTTTGTGGTGTGTGTGTGTGTGTTTGTGGTGTGGTGTGTTGTTTGCGTTGTTGTGGTGGTGTTTGTGTGTGTGTGTGTGTGTGTGTGTTATATGTGTGTGTGG
>CM054137.1:64511330-64518830 GCA_028751875.1 Rapana venosa | reverse complement strand
ATTCTAAAGGCATTTCTTTTTTCTAGTTGTCAGCAGAAAAAAAACAACAACCGAAGAATGATTCGACTATATAAAATAATAAGTTCAAAAGTATACGACAGTGCCTTAGTGAAAGTGTACCTGTGTTACCTTTTGTAGTCAAAGTGTAGCTATGTTCGCTTTTGTAGTCAAAGTGTAGCTATGTTAGCTTTTGTAGTGAAAGCGTAGCTATATTAACTTTTGTTGTGAAAGTGTAGCTATGTTAGCTTTTGTTGTGAAAGTGTAGCTATTTTAACTTTAGTAGTCAAAGTGTAGCTATCTTACCTTTTGGTAGTCAAAGTGTAGCTATCTTACCTTTTGTAGTCAAAGTGTAGCTATCTTACCTTCTGTAGTCAAAGTGTAGCTATATCTTACCTTTTGTAGTGAAAGCGTAGCTATCTTAGCTTTTGTAGTGAAAATGTAGAGAGCTCTCTTACCTTTTGTAGTGAAAGTGTAGCTATCTTACCTTTTGTAGTCAAAGTGTAGTTATCTTACCTTTTGTAGTAAAAGTGTAGCTATCTTACCTTTTGTAGTGAAGTGTAGCTATATCTTACCTTTTGTAGTGAAAGTGTAGCTACATCTTACCTTTTGTAGTGAAGTGTAGCTATATCTTACCTTTTGTAGTAAAAGTGTAGCTATCTTACCTTTTGTAGTGAAGTGTAGCTATATCTTACCTTTTGTAGTGAAGTGTAGCTATCTTACTTTTAAAGTCAAAGTGTAGCTATCTTACCTTTTGTAGTGAAAGTGTAGCTATCTTAGCTTTTGTAGTGAAAATGTAGAGAGCTCTCTTACCTTTTGTAGCGAAAGTGTAGCTATCTTACCTTTTGTAGTCAAAGTGTAGGTA
The DNA here is from genome assembly GCA_028751875.1 of Rapana venosa. NCBI lineage: Eukaryota > Metazoa > Mollusca > Gastropoda > Neogastropoda > Muricidae > Rapana > Rapana venosa. The sequence continues at coordinate 64,517,968 of CM054137.1, read as the reverse complement.
TCTTACCTTTTGTAGTCAAAGTGTAGCTATATCTTACCTTTCGTAGTGAAAGTGTAGCTATATCTTACCTTTTGTAGTGAACATACACATGGAGAAGAAGCATGTTGTTATTGTTGTTGTGGTGGTGGTGGGGGTTGTATTGTTGTGTGGTTGTGCGTTGCCATGTTGTTGTGGTTGTCTTGTGGTTGTGTGTTCTCCATGTTGTTGTGGTTGTGGTGTTGTGGCGGTGGTGTTGTGGTTGTGCGTTCCCCAGCTTAACTTAAACTCTGGGGGTTGGTCACCCAGAACGTGCACTCTTGACTCACTCATCCCACCTGGGAATCACTGTGAGGTTGAAATAATTGCACACTACTGAATGAGAAGTTTGCGTGTATGACTGTTTTTTTTAAAGTACATCGCCATAGAGGCAGCCATACTCCGACTTCAGAGGATTTTTTTCTGTTTGAAAGGAGAATGCAGGCTGTTATGTTAAGAGCTTGTCGTGGCTGAAGTGCAATCTCAACACAACATTTTACAACGTAATAACATTTTACTTGTAGGCCTTGGGCAGTTAGCGGACATCAATCACTGACACAGCTTTTGGCTTGGGTCAGAGAAGAATGTGTGACAGGCGACAAGCATAATTATGTAGGAGTTGTTCAACAGAAGTGAACTTAAAGCAGTGTTAAGTTAAGGAGGCGGCAGTCAGCGAAAACAGTAGACAACATGCATCGCTTTGGAATTTCAGACTTACAGTAGAGTATTCTGTATGGAATGTACTTTTGCCTTCAATTCCTCTGTCATGCTCTTGTTCATCATCATCATCATCATCATCATCATCATCATCATCACCATCATCATCACCATCATCATCATCATCATCATCATCATCTTTTCCTCCTTCTTCTTCTTCTTCTTCTTCTTCTTCTCCTTCATCTCCTCCTCCCTAAAAACCCGTTCCACTTTCTGGAAGAGTAGGCCATGGCGTGCCGGTGGGAACGGATGCCAGAATTTACAACACTCGCATACACACGGGGACTGGATGTAACGAAAAGCACACGAGTGCTTATACCATTATCCTCGAAATGAAAGAAATAAAGAAGAAAAAAAACAACCCAACCTGAACGATACAAGAAGAGGAAGAAGACTACACAAGCAGTGTTATGGTAGTGGTGGGAAAGTTCTTGCTTCTAAATACCATGCTCCCCCCCCTGTCCTTTACAGTCCCTAGCATAGTCCCTGTGCCGTTGATTCGAAGACAGGCAAGGCAGGTGTGGGCTAGCTAGCCTATACTAGGCCTAGTAGGGTTAGGGCTAGGACTAGCCTAACCCTTAGCCGAAGCAGCGTAGCCGGCCCGTGTGGTGCTGTGGTGCGTGTGGTGTGGTGTGGTGTGGGGAAGTGAGGTGAGCAAACAGGCAGAGAGGTTTTCCATAAATCACTGTCACCGCTCTCTTCTCCCCGCATTATTGGCATTGTCCGTCCATACCGGCAGAGGCCACACCGGTTTCTCTGTGTGTGTGTGTGTGTGTGTGTGTGTGTGTGTATACATGTATAATGATAATGTGTGGAATTTATATAGTGCTGAATCTTGTAAAGCAACAAATCAAAGCGCTCAGATGACATGATTAAAAAAAATTTTTTTTTAATTTATTTTATATCGAGGATAATGGAATAAGCACTCATGTGCTTTTTTTACATCCAGTCCCCGTATGTATGCGGGTTTTGTAAATTTTGTCATTTGTTCCCACCGGCACACAATGGCCTACTCTTTCGAAAAGCGGAACAGGAATTAACGTGTGCGCAAGATGTTCTGCATGCGTTCGCACACGGGGGGGCTCGGTTTATAGTCTCATCCGAAAGGACTTTGTCATTCAGTTCGATTTTTTTTGTGTGTGGTCAAACTGGGAAGAAAGGGCGAGGCTAGGAATCGAACCCAAAACCTCACGGTTGACTTGTTGGCAGGCAAACGTCTTAACCATCCTGCCACCTTCCTGTTTGTTTGTATGTATGTATGTATTGACACTTAGAGCAGTGCCTCGATGAGTGGACGACTGTAGGGGGAGGAGTAGGTAGGCCTGTTAGTAGAGTACCCGTTCACTTCCTCCAGACCTGTCCTGTCCAACACGCCCAAACCTGAGTGAAGGCCCATATCTGGCCTACTGACCTGCTAGCCGATGAGGGACAAACTCTGTTAGACTCCTGGAGGGCGGGCCTTCAGCTGCAGGGCAGCTTTTGTCAGGGACCTCAGGATTTGTCTGTCTGAGCGTTCGAGCGACTACGACGACGAAGAAGAAGAAGAAGAAGAAGAAGAAGAAGAAGAAGAAAGTAGGCTACCAGTTGTTTTTTCCTTGCCTCGTCCATGGTTTTGCAGTTTTGACACTGTTTCTTGAAGACAGATGAGATGGCAGTTGTCTCTTTATGCCGAAGTCGGATGCGCTGGGCCTGACTTGTCAGGCGCTTAACGGCAGCGTGACACATTTTCGCTCATTTTCTAACAACAAGACAATAGTTGCTGTGTAAGCGTTCACCGAAGAAGAAGAAGAAGAAGAAGAAGAAGAAGAAGATTTCGTAGTAATATTAATGATGGCTTTTTTTTTTTAGGTCTTGGTGGAGTTGTGTGTGTGGGTTTCGTTGTTGTTGTTTGTATTGATTTGTGTTGTGGAATATTGCTGGTTGTAGTTGTTGGTTTGTGTGCTAGAAATCGTTTTAGAGGTGTGTGTGTGTGTGTTTTATGCGCGCGCGCACGTGTGTGTCTGTGTGGCTCAGTCTGTGTGTCTGTATGTAAGATGGAAAAAGCGCACGAAAGTGGTCATTACCTGTAAGCACACAGAGTTCAGGGGGGGAAAAGTGTTTATGACTTTTCTACAGGGTACTTACTGTAGGCTAGACAGTCTGAATGGCAGGCAAGCTATGTAACCACGGACTCTTTCACAGCACACAGTAGTAAGTAAGTGTGGCTGACACTCACTATCCGTGGGCCTGTTTAAGAAACGTGGCCACTGACATAGATCTGAAGTGTTAGGCTATAATTATGTGTGGATGCTGCAGTGTTAGGCTATGTGTGTGGATGCTGCAGTGTTAGGCTATGTGTGTGGATGCTGCAGTGTTAGGCTATGTGTGTGGATGCTGCAGTGTTAGGCTATGTGTGTGGATGCTGCAGTGTTAGGCTATGTGTGTGGATGCTGCAGTGTTAGGCTATGTGTGTGGATGCTGCAGTGTATGTGTGTGGATGCTGCAGTGTATGTGTGTGGATGCTGCAGTGTTAGGCTATGTGTGTGGATGCTGCAGTGTATGTGTGTGGATGCTGCAGTGTTAGGCTATGTGTGTGGATGCTGCAGTGTTAGGCTATATGTGTGGATGCTGCAGTGTTAGGCTATATGTGTGGATGCTGCAGTGTTAGGAGGCTATATGTGTGGATGCTGCAGTGTTAGGCTATATGTGTGGATGCTGCAGTGTTAGGCTATATGTGTGGATGCTGCAGTGTTAGGCTATAATTATGTGTGGATGCTGCAGTGTTAGGCTATATGTGTGGATGCTGCAGTGTTAGGCTATGTGTGTGGATGCTGCAGTGTTAGGCTATATGTGTGGATGCTGCAGTGTTAGGCTATGTGTGTGGATGCTGCAGTGTTAGGCTATATGTGTGGATGCTGCAGTGTTAGGCTATATGTGTGGATGCTGCTGACCCAGACTCCTTGTGCATGCATGTATGCTTCCTCATGCTCTGAATTACAAACTCTCTCTCCCTCTCTCTCTCTGTCTCTGTCTCTCTGTCTCTCTGTCTCTCTCTCTCTCTCTCTCTCTCTCTCTCTCTCTCTCTCTTCTCTCTCTCTCTCTCTCTCTCTCTCTCTCTTCTCTCTCTCTCCTCTCTCTCTCTCTCTCTCTCTCTCTCTCTCTCTCTCTCTCTCTCTCTCTCTGCCCCTCTCTCTGCACAAGTGGGCCACATCAGGCTGGACATTTTCCAGTGTAGTAGTGCGCTGGTCTCTTGGGGAGATGCCTATCGACACTGTAGACAGCACAGCTCCCTCCAAACAGCGTGGCTATGCTTCCTAGCTGATGGCGAGTAAGAAATAACGTGATACACGTATGCAGACAGACAGCCATTCCCCCACCCTACTTCTTTAAAAAAAATAATAAATTGGGTGGCGCTGGTCTTGTGGCGCCGAGCTTACCCCCCCCCCCCTTGGGTGGCGCTGGTCTTGTGGCGCCGAGCTTACCCCCTCCCCCCCCCTTCCCTGGAAAAGCAGCCCGAATTTCAGGCGGAGAAATCTGTTTTGGCTGAAAGTCGGTAGGCTATAATATAATACAATACCTGGAATAGCATACGATTCAATAGCGGGATACCGTACAATACAAAACAATCCTGTACACTACAATACAGTGATAGAGGTACTGAAATTAGAGATCAGGTCATCATCATCATCATCATCATCATCATCAGTCCCGTGACCTTGGCGGTCGTGGAGGAGACACGAGAGACGATGCCGTGGTAAGCCTCCTCCATCCATCTCGGTCCTCGGCTCTGCGCAGTAGTGCCGAGTCATCATTCATCCTGGTCCATTCTCTGATGTTGTCCATCCATGACTTGTTCTGTCTTCCCCTCTTTCTGCCACCTTCGAGTGTTCCCTGCAGTACTGTTTTTGGCAGAGTGTTGTGGATCAGGCACTTCTTACCATTTCTTCTAGTACGGAGCCTGGTCACAAACAGAACAGTTCTGTCACGGTTTCATAGCGCTGTCGAAGCTGATGTTGTAGACATTCGTTTATAGTTATCTGCAGAAACTGCGATTTGAAAACAGTGCAGTAAATTATGGCTTCCTCCTGTACAACACAAAGTCTACTGTCTATTTCTCTCTATTGTTCTTGTTATTAGTTCACAGGAGTCACACGCATTCAACAAAATGTAAGTTTACAAAAACAACACAGAAATGATTCACAAATCATCCACGCTATCTTGTAGGAAAAAGAGGGGAAAAAATATAAGTATATGGCTTGTTAAACAATTCACAAAAAGAAACTAAATGCAATAATTCTCCTTTGATTTATAAATGGCTTGCAGTATCATCGCCAAGCTTTCGGTAAGTATCACAGAATTCTTCTCAAAAGCGGACGCTGCGGATTTTCGAAAACCTGGAGCTTTACAACCTACTAGACCTACTATCACAGTTCCCTGCCTCTCTGACGATCAAGACCCTCATAAAACGAGACAGACATCCCACCTCGTGCTATAGGGCTATAGGCCTAACAGGCTATAGGCTAGATAAACATCATCCTGAAGTCTATACTGTCTGACTGTAGGCCTACCAGCAATGGTCATCTTGCAGACGGAATGTTAATGATTGCCAGATCACACACACACACACACAACACACACACACACACACACACACACACACACACACACACACACAACACACACACACACACACACACTCTCTCTCTCTCTCTCTATTGCCTGGTAGACAAGGCACTGGTAGTCAGGCTATAGGAACCCAAACAGAAGTGGAGGAGCGGTGGTCTAGCCTAGAGCTAATGCGCCTGCCTGCCTAGAAAGCGAAAAGTCCGGGTCGGAAGTGTGCGGTGGTTCAATCCCCCGTATGGGCCTGAAACTTCCCCCCCCTCCCCTCCTTTCCTATCCATGAGTGGTGGTCTGGGTGCTAATCTTTCGGATGAGACAGATAAACCGAGTTCCCGTGTGTGTGACACATAATTGTTTAGCGCGCGTAAAAGAACCCAAGGAAACAACAGAGTTGTTCCTTGCAAAATTCTGTTTAAAAAAAAAAAAAAAAGCTACTCTGATACTAGGGAAACAAATATATACTTCCAGACAGGAAAAGGAAAAAAAAACATCATAATAATGAGTGGCGCTGCCCTTGTGTGCCCGAATTTCACGCAGGGAAATCTGCCGTGATTTTTAAAGTGATATAAAATAAAAATGAAATAAAATAAACTGACGCTCTAAAGACCTACGTAGCTACACGTGTATAAAACAAATCCACACTCAACACAGAGAACTCGAACTCGAACTCGAACTCGAATATTTTAATGAGGGTAATTGGATAAGCCAAGGGCTTCTTTACACCAGGCCCTCATGGGCAAAAAAGTGAAACAATCATGAATAAACCAATGAATCAACAAACAAAATATGTCCAAAAGCTATGATAGAAAGAAAGAGAGAGAGAGAGAGAGAGAGAGAGAGAGAGAGAGAGAGAGAGAAGAGAGAGAGAGAGAGAGAGAGAGAACTATGAACGACTGTGGTTAGTCAGTTTATGACGTGGTAGGGCTTGTAACCAGACTCTTCAGAACAGATCTAAAGTACCATAATACACCCACCACCCCCAAACACACCCTGCTGCTGATAAACACAGCGATGGGGAGTGTGTGTTGGGTGGGGGGGGGGGGGGGGGGGGGGGACCGGGTGGGGTGGGGGGGGGGGGGGGGGGGGGGGGGGGGGGGGGGGGGGGGGGTGGATGGGGGACCCGTGTGGAATCAATACTGAATTAATTATTATTCTAAAAAAAAAACAACCCAACTCGGGTCCATAACAGACAATCAAACTGCTTTGTGCAAGCGATGGCACCTGTTGATAACATTGGAAACAGCTGTTTTTAACAACAACAACAAGAACAACAAGAACAACAACAACGTATCCGCATCAAGTGG